>PVIW01002229.1:0-231997 GCA_004026585.1 Noctilio leporinus
TTCACTTAAGATATTTATTCAATGCTCTCACAGTCAACTTCAGCAGAGAGGGACAGCAGGGAAGGGACACACAATGACACACTGCATCCTTCAATTATTGCAACCTCCTGTGGGATCAGGTCCTGAAGTCCTCATTTCCATTGGATGACTGATTAGTTATGACATGGGGAGAAGTCCTGTGCTCTCCAGTGCTCCACTGTTGTATTCCCCTGGGAGCTGTTTCCATTGTTGGTCTGGTGCCTGTCAAAGTTTCCACAGGCACCACACAGTATCCCAACATGGTCTTTGCTGACCATCACAATCAGCTGCCCATTGCTGCCCAGCTGCACCTGGACTCCTGCCTTCTGGTGAACGAGCAGGGTGCCATCGGGACTCCGACTCACAGACACAGATGTCAACACCTCAGCTGGGAGATCCACTCGGAGACCGTTCACCCACACGCCCTTGTTTGGAGTCAGAGTCACCAGCCCATTGTGGAAGAAGATGTGAGCTTGGCCCACAGCTTCATCTTTGCCATGGCAAGAGTGGACATCAGCCAGCACACGGTACCAGGGGGTGCTCTTCTGTATTCCTGGGCAGCGAAAAGACAGCTCATAGATGCCAGGGATGCTGACGGCACTGAGGGCCTTACTGAAGGTGGTGAGATTTTTGCCCCCAGAGAGGGAGCAGAGACCAGGCGGGACCAAGCAGTTCCGGGCCCCAGCCTCAACCTCGCATACACGACCTAGAGGGCAGCCGGCTGCCTCTCACTTCAGGCCGGCGCTTGAGGAACAGGAACATCGCTCATTGCAGTCTGAGCTCAGCAGGGAGATACTTGATTTTTTTGAAGTCACTTTGGAGCAAAAAAATTAGGTAATTACTATTGTATTTTTTGTAAATCAATCAAAATTAAACCTATTTTTGTCAGATCAACCAAAAATACAATATATGTTTTTGGTGTGCCTCAAAATCTCATTCATCTCTAATTAATTTATGTGTGCCATGAGATGCGAAAGGTTGAAAATCTTTGTTACAGATCATTCTGCTGGGGTTTTTATCCGCCTGCTTTTGGTCCAGCCCCTCTCTGCTGTCAGGCGCTTTTCAGAGGGAAGACCTTTCTGATGCAAGCTAACCACTGGGTGGCGCTGTGCACTGCGGGGCTAGTTTTCCTGGAATTCTAGCCCCGCTGAACCGCTTTCCTTTCTAAGTACCGACAGATCCTCTTCAGGCTGCATAATCATAATTCTCCAAAATCCAGGCACTCAGCCAATTTTAAGAGCCATATAATTTTTTAATTGAATTAATTGAAGAGCCATCTCATTTTTATAAAAAATGAAAGAATTTTGGTTTGTGGATTAGAAGGGCCTTCCACTTTAAATATTTTCTGAGATTAGTCCCTAATTTGTTCCCGTAAAACTCGTTCTTCATGGTGCCCAGCGACAGGTAAGCTATGTGGCTGGAGGACGAGAATGTAGAGTGTAGAGTGTATGAAGATTTATCATGTGACCCAAGAAAAAATGAAAACCTCCCAAACAGACCATGTCAAACGGCTCATGAGCAACTTGACAACAGAACAAGGAACGGCAGTTGGAAGAAGTAGAATCTCCAGATATAACCCACCAGGGGTCTGTCTTTGAGACTGTAAAGAGTATCAACTAAGTCACCAAGCCTCAGGCCCTGGCACCTTCATCCTGAAACCTCCAGGCTCCATGCTGCCCTCAGTGAGGAATCCCATCATGTCCAATGGGTCAGCATCACCACCTCCCAACCTGCATTGATAACGGTGGCATTGACAATGTTGTCTGCCACTGACAACCGTAGAAGCCTAAAAACAAGTCTTCCTATCTGGTTAATGAACACCAAAGGAAGAAGCAGAGAATCATTTTTATTTTAAAAGATTTCATTTAAGGTGCCGGCCTGCAAACCCAAAGGTCTCTGGTTCACTGGTTCGATTTCTCTGCCAGGGCACATAACCAGGTTGCAAGCCAGGTCTCCAGCCAGGTCCATAGCTGGAGGCAGGTGAAAAGCAACCACACATGGATGCTTCTCTCCTTCTCTGCTTCTCTCCCTTCCCCTCTCTCTAAAAATACAGGTGCTGTGGGCTGCCACCGATGAGGCCACTAATGAGGGGCTGACGAGAGAATGGCATCAAGTTCTGTGAACCTGGCACCTTGAAGCAATAGTTTTCCAGTTGTGGACTCTCGACCTTCAGCATCAGTATCCACCGTGAACTTGTTAGAAATGCAAGACCTAAGACCTCCTGAATGAGAAACTCTTGGAATTCCCCCTCCCCCACCCCACTCCCACCAAATTGTTTTATTAAGTCTTTCAGGGGACTCTGATGCAAAAGTTTTCAAACGCTGCTTCACACAATACATTAAAGGCAGGCTCACCTCTGTCCCAGGCACCAATCTAATGGCTATTACATATAGCAACCCTTTCCACAACCCTCTGGGGGTGATCATTAGAAGCATTCATATGATCTAGTTTTATATTTTCCTGTGTATAGAATGCTGACCATGCTGGGCATTAAAAGAATACACAATTAGCCACACAGCTCTCATTTTTTAAAGATTGTTGTTGTAAAGCCCAGCACATAACAGTTATTTAAGGAATGCTTGTTGTTAGCAATAAAATAAAACATGAAATCTATACAATGCTATACTCATTGAATCTCGTATACATAATATTGAGTGAAATAAGCCAGACACAAAAGATTACATACTCTGTGATTACATATGTATGAATACCAAGAAAGGGCAAAACTAACAAGAGTAGCCCTGGCTGGTGGCACAGTGGATAAGGTACCGACCTGCAAACCCCAAGGTCGCTGGTTCGATTCCCTAGCCAGGGCACATAACCAGGTTGCAAGGCAATTCTCCAGCCAGGTTTGTAGCTGGAGGCAGGTGAAAGGCAGCCATACATTGATATCTCTCTCCCTCTCTGCCTCTATCCCTTCCCCCTTCTCTAAAAATAAGAAATAAAATCTTTTAAAAATGATAATTAAAAAAATAAAATCATCAAAATGTAAAGGGAACCACAGTATGGGAGAACATATTTGCCAGTGATACATCAAACAAGGGTTTACTCTCTGAAGTATATAAAGAATTTATACAACTCAACACGAGGAAGACAATCCAATCTAAAAATTAGCAAAGGATTTCTCCAAGGAGGACATACAGAGGGCCCATAGACATGAAAAAAATGCTCAACATCACTAGGCATCAGAGAGATGCAAATTAAAACCACAATGAGATATCACCTCACACCTGTCAGAATGGCCATCATTAATAAATCAACAAACGAGTGCTGGTGAGGATGCGGAGAAAAGGAAACAAAACTCTAGTGCACTATTGGTGGGAATGCAGACTGGTACAGCCACTGTGGAAAACAGTATGAAATCTCCTCAAAATCTTAAAAATAGAACTGCCTTCTGACCCAGCACTTCCACTGATGAAAATATAGCCAAAGGATCCCAAAACACCCATTCAAAAGAACTTAAACACCTTTATGTTCATAGTAGGGTTATTTACAATAGACAATAACTGGAAACAGCCTAAATGCCCATCAGTGCAGGAGTGGATCAAAAAACTGTGGTACATTTACACACTAGAATACTACGCAGTGGTAAAAAAAATAATTCTTACCTTTGCAACTCCATCAATGGAACTGGAGACTATTATGCTAAGTGAAATAAGTTGAGTTGGTGAAAGACAAGTAAAATATGATCTCACTTTTTTTTTAAGATTTTTATTTCATTATTTTTAGAAAGAGGGGAAGGGAGAGAGGCAGAGAGGGAGAGAGATATCAATGTATGATTGCCTTTCACCTGCCTCCAGCCACAGACCTGACTGGAGACCTGGCTTGCAACCTTGTTATGTGCCCTGGCTGGGGAATCGAACCTGCGACCCTTGGGTTCGCACGCCGGCGTTTTATCCACTGTGCTACCAGCCAGGGCTGATCTCACTTTTAAGTGGAATTTAATGGACGAAGTAAATTAGCAAACAAAATAGAACCATAGAAACATAGAACAGGCTGATAGCTGCAAGAGGGGAGGGGCAAGGTTGAAAGAGGTGAAGGGATTAGTCAGAGAACATGTATGAATGACCTAAGGATAAGAATGTGGTGATTGGCAGTGGAATTGGGGGCAGGCTGGGTGGAGAGAGGCAACGAGGGGAAAAACTGGGGCAACTGTAATAGTACAAACAATAAAATATCTAAATTTTAAAAAGAACTTGTAAGTTCCAAGTAAGGGGGGCGTTTCACCTGGGGGCTTCATTGTAGAGTGATCTGGAAAGGCTGTTTTGTGGGAAACTCTTGATGTCAGTACTTTAAGTCTTTCCTAAAAATGAGACCGTAAGGCAAGTATTAAGAGTAGAGATTGAGGTCTGACTACTTATGTTCCAATGCAGAGTCTACTACTCATTCGCTAATTTCCTAACCTCTCTGGACCTTAGTTTCTTTATTTTCTTTAATTGCAGGTGATAATAGCCTATCTCATAGGGTTAATATGAGAATTAAATGAGTAAATATATATAAGACAGTGTCTGGTACATATTAAATACTAAATAAACATTAGTTATTGTTGCTGTCATTAGTATTCAGGCAAGACACTGACAATCTCCTGCCATGAAAACATAATCCAGGCTGTCACCCTGCTACAGGGGGGAGCAAGAAAAGGGAATTAGCTAAATGAGAAAAGGGTTTATACTTGTTCTCTTTGCCCGTTTTTGCAGGGTTAATACCCTTTCCACCACCATCTTTTAAGAAAGGTGTGCCAAGCAAAAGAGCAATGGAAAGTCTTAAAAACTGAAGGGTTGAGTAGATCTGATTATATAGAACTTTAGAACATATGTTAAAAAGCATCACAGCATGGCCCTGGGGTGGCTCGGTGCTGTGAGTGCTGACCTATGAACTAGTCACTGGTTCGATTCCCAGTCAGGGCACATTCCTGGATTGTGGGCCAGGTCCCCAGTTGGGGGCATGCAAGAGACAACCGCATATTGGTGTTTCTCTCCTTCTCTTTCTCCCTTTCTTTCCCCTCTCTAAAAAGAAACAAATAAAACCTTAAAAATAAGTATCATAAACAAAATCATAACATCATTTAAAAAATCAAAGATAAACAACAAAGTGTGAGAAGAATTTGCAACAAATGTAGTATGGAAATGAACACCTACTCAAATGAGAATTCAGAGCTTGCTCAGCAAAGAAGGCACCATCACCACAAGCTTTTGGCAGTAATTCAAAGACTGTCAAGGGTAGGAAAGCCTTGTGGTGGAAAAAATAGGTTTCAGGTTAACTCTGGTTGGAGATTTTTTTGGCACAGAGAAGATAGAGGAGGGCTAATTAGAAACAGGGAAGCTTATGTGATAAATTTGGGGGGCATATTGGGCTTTTCCTGGTGGGTACTAAGTTGAAAATTGGGGAGAAGGAACAAAGAAATAGAGAAACTGATAGTCACTGGTCAAATCTTGATCATTCTGGGCCAGTTGCTGCAGGGATTGTGTATGGGACAGAATTCTACCATCATACATGGTCTGGTTAGTGTCTGTTTTTTGTTGTTTTGGGTTTTGTTTTGTTTTTTTTAATGGTTTCTGTTTCTTCTTTTTCTTTTAAGTATTTTACTTATTAATTTTAGAGAAAGGGAAAGGGAGAGAAGCAGAGGGGGAGAGAGACATCAATGTATGGTTGCCTTTCACCAGCCTTCAGCTACAGAGCTGACTGGAGACCTGGCTTACAACCTGGTTATGTGCCCTGGCTGGGAATCAAACCAGTGACCTTTGGGTTCGCAGGCTGGCGCCTTATCCATTGTGCCACCAGGCAGGGCCCAGTATCTGTTTTTTTGTTTTGTTTTGTTTTGTTTTGTTTTGTTTTGTTTTGTTTTTATGTATTTGATCTCTTGATAATGATGGTATATAATATGTGAGGCTTATACAAAAGGAGTAAGAAAAACTTAGATGTACTCAACAGGTCAAATAGCCAAAGCATATAAACATACTATTTCTAGATTTGGAACTAGGAGAACTTAATTCAGTAGATTCAAATTATAGGTAAGTTCAATGTATGCTAATCTGATTGCAAATGCACAGGAGAAAAAGAGAACGCTGAGTCAGCTCCATTATTGCCCACAATAAGCACATATCCCAGGCAATGCAGAGCATTGTTCAGGTGGTCTTACAGTGTGGGACGGAATGGCTTTGTCTTCAAGAAACAAACTGCAGAATTAATTATGACCCACAGAGTAACACTGATAGTTTGAGGAACTGATAATATCAGCTACAGAAAATGCTGTTAATATTTTATGAATGATTTAAGACAATGTTCTCAAACTATGGGTCATGACCCATTAGTGGATTGTGAGATCAATTTAAAGTAATCAGCATAAAAGAAAGAAAGAAAGAATTGTATAGAATAGAACAGAATATTGTCTTTTGCCTTAATAGTTACCCAACATTTGGGTAAAATATGACTGTGGTGTAAACACTAAAATAATTAACCTACAGAAGAAGTAAGTAGGTATAAAACAAGATACTGAGACAGGCCAATAAGTCTGGACAAATGGAATAGAGAAACTGAAATGGCCAAGCAGTTTATAGCCATCTAGTAAATCGCAAAATCCTATCTCCCCTAAACAAGGACACTTAATAGTAAATGGTTTAGACTTCTCCTCCCTAACCAAAGGGTAAATAGCTTAAATTACCCTACTCAGAGAAATAGATAACAGAAATCCAATTAGTGCTATTTGTGCCAACCACACCCAAGGATGGATGAAGTCATGGAAATAAATCTCATTTTGGCGAATCAGAATAAAGCTGATCAATACTGAGATCCTCCCATAAGACTTCCCCTAAAATTCCTGCCTTTGAAAAATAGATAAGGAGTCCTGGCTGGGTATCTTAGAGCATTTTCCTCATATGCCAAGATTGTGAGTTCAATTTCAGTCAGAGCACATAAAAGAATCAACTAATGAATGCATGAATATATAGAACAACAAATCAATGTTTCTTTCTCTCCTCTCCTTTCTCTCACTAAAAATCAATAAATAAAATGTTAAAAGGAAACAGATAAGACCCCTCAAGACAAAGACCCATCATGGGTTCTCTCTGGGGCACACAAACCCTTTATCTTCTCTCTGAGTTGCGCATCTGTACTTTTCTCTCCTTAACTCTGAGGGTCCCCACAAGACCTGCAACCAGGGGAGCAATGGACAGTGGCAGCTTGTCCCACGTTAACCCATGAACCTGTCTCCAAGGCCCTCTTTTCTCTGACCTATCAGTAAGCCAATAGCAGCCCCACAATGGCTCACTTCTTTCCCTTGTGTCTAGAGAGCCAGAGCAGAATATGGCTTAGGCTCTCTCTTGTTGTTTCCTCTGCCCCTGAGCCTTTCCTTTGTTTCACTGTCCCAATGAAACCAGAAGAGCCGATGTTTTGTGCTGCCTGTCACCTACAAGGCCCAATAAGTAGAGACAGGGACTGAATCTTTATGGGTGCTTTATTCAGAAAGCCAGCAGTCTGATAAGATGGAGGGCTTGTACTCCAACAGACCATCTTAAATTTCATTTTAAACAGACCTTTTTTCATGAGAATAAAAGTGTAGGTCAGGGGTTTGGAATTCAGGGAAAAAGTCAATCAGATAATAGCTGGCGCATTCTTTCCTCTGGGCCCTGGGCAGTGGTCGTCCCACCCTGTAGTACAATGGCTCAGATACCATCTTAATAGCTTTCAGTCCTCAGGCACAAAGGTGGAACTGCTTATGGTCTCCTTGAGTGAGGGTGGGTTGTACCTTCGGCTCCTGAAACAATAACTTTTTACACACATTGATTACTAAGTTTATTAGCTATTACCTTAAATTAAATTTTTCCAACATTTGAGTTCCCCATTACCAGCTTTAATAAACGTACTCTCAAAATCACCTGGATTTGTGCTGTCAAATCATTCCAAACAAAGTAAAGAACCCACACACTACCTGCCTGCCCAAAGCAGACTTGCTCTGGTCCAGTCCCTTTCTGATTTCAATAAATAGTAAAGACCTCAGCCCTGGCTGGTGTGCTTCAGTGGATGAGTGCCTGCCTGTGAACCAAAGGGTCACTGGTTCAATTCCCAGTCAGGGCACAGGCCTGGGTTGCGGACCAGGTCCCAGCTGGGGGCATGCAAGAGACAACCACACATTGATGTTTCTTTCCTTTCTCCCCCTCTCTTTCTCCCTTCTTTCCCCTCTCCCTCTCCAGAAAGATGTTTGTTAGATTCGTGTGAGGAAGAAGGGAGGAGATGTGAAAGCATCTTTACTTGGGGTGGGGGTGGGGGGTCTAAGCAGGTGGGCTGAGTATGGAGTGACTGCAGCCCCAAGCAGAAATGGGGGTGGGGTGGGGGTTTAAGGGCTTTAATCCCAGGGAACAGGATTATCAGAGCCTGAGCAAGCTTTGGGAGTTGGGCGGTCTGATGGAAGAGTTGATTAGGAGCCGGAGTTGGTTCTGAGAACAGAGAAGTTGCTAAATTCCTCTCTGCAGATAAGGATAACTTGAAGGACATAGGCAGTCACTGACGCCAGCAGATTTACTGAGGGCTAGCTGAAATTTGACCTGAGTTCCTGGAACCCAGGTCTCATGCCTAAGAATGTTCACATCCTAACCCCCAGAATCTGTGAATATGTTACTTTATAGAGCAAAAGAGGTATTGCAGATGTGATTAAATTCAGGTTCTGAAAATTAGAAAGTTATCCTGGGGTTATCTAGGTAGCCCAATGTAATCACAGGATCCTTTTTTAAATTTATTTATTTATTTTCAGAGAGATGGGGAGGGAGAGAGAAAGAGAGGGAGAGAAATGTCTTTGTGTGGTTGCCTCTCATGCACCCCCAACTGGGGACCTGGCCCACAACGTAGGCCTGTGCCCCGGCTAGGAATTGAACCTGCCATCCTTTGGTTCTCAGGCTGGTGCTCAATCCACTGAGCCACCTCAGCCAGGGCATACACAGGGTCCTTTTACATGAAAAGGGGAGGTGGTGGTGGATGAAAGATTAGAAAATGATTCAAGACTGGCCTTGCAAATGCAACAAGAGGCCATGGACCAAGGAATGCAGGCAGCCCCTAGAAGCTGGAAAAGGGAATGTTCCTTGAGAGCCTCCCTCTGAATTTCCCGAAGGAACAGCTTTTCCTAACACCTGGATTTTAGTCCAAAAAATTTTTTTTTCAAACTTCTGACCTCCAGGACTATAAACCAATACATTTTCATTTTATTTTAAGCCACTGAATTTGTGGCAATTTTTTTTTACAAGAACAATAGAAGACTAATACCAACAAGTAGTCCAGTGTGACTGAACCAGAGTGTAAGGTGGAAAGGGAATTGGAAAGGTCAACAAAACCAGCCACAACTTCCTAGGTAAGACTCAGATAATAAATTATACTTTGTGGGCCATATAGTCTCTGTTGTGTATTCATCCTTATTCTTTAATAAACCTTCAAAAATGTAAAACCCATTCTTAGCTCAGGGGCCATAGCTTGCCCTTGGTCTAGGCTAATCTTAATTAGTTTCTCACTTTCTCAGCTGCCCTTGCAGCTACATGGTGATGGGAGTTGGGTATCCAATTTTGCCTAAAGAAACATAAGGGGAAGTCTCCCAAGAACATGTAGGAAAACTTTTGCTTTCCTGATGAAAAGATCAGGAACTGTCTTTCTGCTTTCCTCCTGCTTTAAACTTATACACAATACCTTATTTTACAAGTTGGATGCGTGAGAAACAGGATAGCAAGTGATTCTCAAACTGGGCTAAGCCACCATAGAATGGCTAGGGCCAAACCGCAAATAAATCAGAAAGTCTCTGAGTTAACAGGATGAACAAAGTGAGGACATGACTAAACTAGTCATGGGTACCTCCGAGAACAAAGGAAAGGGGGAATGGCCACATTCACCAAAAGTTGCCCTCTCTAGAGTTTAAACGGCACAATCATCTCTTTAGACTTGATCACGACAGGTTGTGACTCTGAAGTACTCAGCCAATGAGGAAACAGGGAAGGGATTACTTGCATCAGGAATAAATTCATCTGTTTCTCCCACTTCAATGTTCCTGCCCACCAGGCACCTGCTCTTGCAAGAACATAAATAAACATCTCACTTTTGCTATACTCCTGACCTCATTGTCCATTTGTTTTTCAAATTGGGTGAGTATATTTCTCATAGATGTGACACTGTGAACTGTCTTAACTCTTGCAATTCCTTGGGATTTAAAATATTTCCCTAAAATGAGAACTCAAAGTCAATTTAATTGTAGCTATCCTACAGGTAGTTGCTCAGCCACACAAAGATGAATTTTTTTTTCATTCAAAGATTTTATTCATTACTTTCAGAGAGAAGGGCAGGGAGGGAGGAAGAAATGGAGAGACGCATCAATGTATGGTTGCCTTTCACCTGTCTCCAGTTAAGGACCTGGCTGGAGACCTGGCTTGCAACTTGGTTATATGCCCTGACTGGGGAATCGAACCAGTGACTTTTGGATTCACAGGCTGGTGCCAATCCACTGAGCCACACTGAGCCACACCAGCCAGGGCTATGAATTTTTTAATATCTCAAATGAAAGTCCTAACAATACCTATTCCATAGTGTGTCAAGTGCATCAAATGAGAATGTGCATACAAAATTTTTTTGCAAAAAAAGGTTTGGTTTTGGGTTTTTTAACTGTAAAAAAATAAACTTACATTAAGGTTAGCTGGGTGTTTATTTATACATGCTTTTTGAGAATAATGGGATTTCAGGTTGATCTTTGTAGAATGGATAGGGATTAACTTGACAAAAGAATACGAGTCAGCCCTGCCTGATATAGCTTATTGAATCAAGTGCTGGCCTGCAAACCAAGGGATCATCGGTTTGATTCCCAGTCAGGGTACATGTTTGGATTGCAGGCTGGGTCCCCAGTTGGCAGCTCATGAGAAGCAACAACACATCGATGTTTATCTCCCTCTTTCTCCCTCTCTTCTCCTTTCTCTAAAAATGAATAAAATCTCTTAAAAAATAAATTGGCCTATTCACTGTATTCATATATTTGGTCCTGTTTTGCTTGTTGTTAGTTTTGTTCATTATTGTCTTGTAACGGGTGAGATCATATCTTATTTGTTCTTCAGTGAATAGGCCTTCAGTGGTCGGGGGAACGGGGTTGGGGGGAGGGGGGAGGAAGAGGCAAGGAAGGGGAGCAGTTTAGATAAGAACCTAGTATAAAGGAACCATGGACATGGACAATAGGTGGGATTGACTTTGGGGGGAATGGGTGGGTGGGGAGAGGAACAGAGGGGAGCAAAAAAGGGATGGATGTAATACAACAACAATAAAATTAAATTTTAAAAAATTGGAGTCAAAAAAAAAATTGGAGTCAGTATGTGGGAAAAATGGCAAAGAGCAGTACAATTAAAAGAGAAACATGAGAGGCATCCCTTTCAAAAGAATGATGCCACCCTTAATATTATTATCTACAGTTTTAAAAATTCTTTCAGTGCAATAAGATATGAAGTAGAAATAAAAAAAGAATGAATATCACCAGGAAGAAACAAAAATTCTTTGTAAATGATGTCCTTTTAGTATTAGAAAACTAAAAAGAACTGGTTGCAAGTATTGAAATTAAAAAGAACTGGTTACAGTTATTGACAGATTTGGTGAAGTAGCTAGAAACGTTGATCTATAAAGAAGCAAGAGCATTTCTGTAACCAATCGGCAAGGAATGAAATATATTTTCCCAACATGTGATTATAAAAACACTTAACTTATACCTCTCAGTCAAGTGCACTGTCTAACCCAGGTCTCCCCGTTGTTTTGTCCTTCCTTTCCGCCACCATCCCCTTCAGCCCACATCGACACTACCCTAGGGACACTCTCATGCATTACACACATTCATGTTAATTAGTATTAATGAGAATAAATTTTATCTTAAAGATTTTGTGTTAACGCTTTGGGTGGTGCTGAATTTTCTGAGGGGCGTGTTCAAGAGAGGCCTTTCGTAAAATGGGTTTTGTTTTGGCTCTGGCCAGCTAGCTCAGTTGGTTTGAGCATCGTCCTGATAATCCAAGGTTCTGGGTTTGATTCCCAGTCAGGGCCCATACACGCATGAATCAACAAATGAAATGCATAAATAAGTGAAACAACAAAGTGATGTTTCTCTCTCTCTAATATCAATTTTTTAAATTTATTTTTATTTTATTGATTTGAAAGAGAGAGATCAATTTGTTGATCCAATTATTGATACATTTATTGGTTGATTCTTGTATGTGCCCTAACCAGGAATTGAACCCTCAACCTTGGCAGATCAGGACAATGCTCTAACTGAGCTACTTGTCCAGGGTCAAATCAATTAAAAAAAAAAAAGATATTATAAAATGTTTTGTGTTGATCTTGTTGATGCTTATCTCCCTTTCAGTTTCTTTTTGGTTTTACTTTCCTTCCACCCCTCCATAAACCTCCAATCACTGTTTGTTGTGAAATATAACTTGTAGGCTTTTGTGATATGCTTGCAATAAACGCCAGCCTGTCTGCACATGGAAGTAAGTAGTTACTTCTCTTCTACAGCCGTTTGTCACCCAGACACAGGCTCTGGGGAGGGTTATCAGAGCTACGGAGCTTCAGCCTTTCAACTGGAAGGTTCCTCCCTTCAATCTACCTGCTTTGTCCTCCAACACCTGCTGAGGAGGACTTTATGGTCACACCTGACTGCCTGCAGCTCTCTGCATTTGGAAGGAAATTTTACCCTCTCTGTTATGGGAAATTTTACCCTCTCTGTTCCCCAAGGGACCTTGGCCATAACTTTAATCTGAAGTTGAGGAATGTTGTAGGGGCTAAGCTGTGACTGAGATGCTGGGTAGCCAGAATAGACCATGGCAGGTGGGGGTGAAAAATTCCCCTCCCTTTCACTGCTACAGGGTCTTCTCCCTGGGCCATATTCGGTACCAACAAAGGTATATGGAAGGGCCTAAGCAAGGGGTTGGTGAGGGAATGTGGTGCCTCTAGTTCTTCAGTTCAGCTGAGTCCTTGTCCTTTTATGCTGAGTACTTTAACACCAGGCAAAAGAGTGGGTGGGAAATGTTAACAGACTTGGTGGATTTGCCTACTGGACCGCATATGTCTCCATACAGCTCCTGACCCCAGCACCTAAGTTTCCCCTGTTGTTAACATTGTACATTGTGAAAACTAAGAAACTAACAAACCAATAATATACCAACCTTGGTATATTATTATGAACTACACTCCAGGCTATAATTCATTAGTTTTAACTAGACTCCAAATTAGATTCATTAGTTTTTTTTTTC
Organism: Noctilio leporinus; assembly: GCA_004026585.1. Classification (NCBI taxonomy): domain Eukaryota; kingdom Metazoa; phylum Chordata; class Mammalia; order Chiroptera; family Noctilionidae; genus Noctilio; species Noctilio leporinus. The sequence continues at coordinate 13,260 of PVIW01002229.1, forward strand.
CAACTAGTGTCCTATTTTTGTTCCAGAATCCAGTAAACTACATTGTATTTGGGAACTAATGTGCTTTTAACCATTACATAAACCTCCTTAAATATAAGGCCCTTCCATATACCTTAAGTGGAGGTTTATGTAATGGTTAAAAGCACATTAGTCCCATTTACAACTTCAACCTGTTTCTTCTATATTTTACATTAAACATTAAGAGAGAAAAAGGAACAAGGATCCTAAGAACATCAGTTCTAAAAGCTACCTCAGTATTTCTCATCAATATGTCCTGAAATAAAATTTCCAGAGCAAGAGTCTAACAAAATATTGTTATTTCAAGAAAAGAGGGCTCTATAGTCACATGAGTTAAGGAAAGGCTAGAAGCCAAATCCTTTCTTGAAGAAACAAAATGCCCATCAACATGAGACATCCTACAACAAATAGGCCAGTTTAATTTGGTTTAACAAACTTTTCTCAATTTTCAGTCATTTGTGTATCACCTTCATGCCTTTTGCTATAACAGCAGACAATCCGTACTGGCTTAATCTTTTTTTTTTTTTTTTTTTTTTTTAACCCATACATCTTTTAAAAGAAACATTTTTTTGTTTGTTTTAATTTTAGAGAGAGAGAAAGAGAGACAGAGAAAAGCACAAATTTATTATTCCAGTTATTTATGCATTCATTGGTTGATTCTTATATATGCTCTGACTGGGGAGTGAACCCACAGCCTTGACATATCAGGACAAGGCTCTAACCACCTAAGCTAGTACATTTGATATCAATGGAATATTAGGATCACTTGCCAATATTAATTAGAAATTTTTTAATATTAAATTTCAACCAAGAACTTCCCAAAGTCATCTCCTTTAACACCAGTGGATGACAGTTTGGGAAATATGGGTTAATAGAACTATTTTTGATAATACTTTTAACATCCAAGGGAGACACTGGGAAATGCTGATCTAGTTGATCCAACTCTAAGGCCAGGAAGAGCAGGAAATGTACTCAGGAAACTAATGGTAAAGCCCAGACTGAAATGAAAGACCCTACCCTCCTCTTGTGCTATACCTACAACCCTACTAAGCCTCTAAGTTTCAGACATTCCCTGGGCATGGCTGAAAGAGGTTCCATATAGTCATGTTTTGATCCCACATTTTGGATTTTAAACAGATTCCCATACCCAGCTTTGAGGGCTCCCTGTCTTCCTTCATTCCAGGAGGAGAACTTAGATCTGATTCTTTGTCAAAGTACAAAGTATTTTCTGATACCCAGCTATCGTTGCTGCTTACACTTCACCAACTTCCACCTATAGACCAGGTACCTGCACTTTGTACAGTTCTTTGTGAGTTATGTTATTTTAAAATTTAATTGTGTTTGAACAAGAGGTTGTGGCAAGAGAGGTGCCTACTGTTAATCAGTAATAGAGCAACAGATAAACAAGGTGTTTCCTGCTGGGCCTGGGCACTCTTTGGCTCTCAGTCTTTCCCAAAATGTCCCCTGAAACATGAGTATTGATTCAATTTATGCTCTTGGCTGTCTTCTCATCCCAAAAACCTAGACCATAGGTGTCACTCTCCTCTTCTCCATGTAGCCAGTCGCTTAATGCCTTGAGTGGATTAGACAGCATAAAGCTCACTAATCCCACCCCAGATGCTTTCCAATATTCAGACCAGACATGAGCACCACTGGGCTCATTCCTTTCTTCATTCAAAATATTGGACACCTAGAATAAGCCAGACTGTGCTTTGTTACAAATAATAATAATACAGAGCTCTTACTCATGTGTTAGGCACTCCTTGTACATTATCTCAATCCTAGGACAACTCTTTGAGGAAGATAATCTTTTTGCCATTTTAAGGTTAAGTAAACCATGGCTCAAACAAATTAAATGTCTTTCCAAATTTTACATTAAAAATGTCAGATCCAGGGCCCTGGCTGGTGGCTCACTGGATAGGTGCCAGCCTGAGAACCCAAAGGTCACTGCTGGTTCGATACCCAGTCAGGTCATAAGCCGGGTCTCCAGCCAGGTCCTTAGCTGGAGGCAGGTGAAAGGCAACCATACATTGATTCTTCTCTCCCTTTCTCATTTCCTCCCTGCCCTTCTTTCTCATGAATAAAATCTTTAAAAAACAAATAAATAAAAAATAAAAATGTCAGGAGCCTATACTCATAGCCATTACCCTATGCTGCTTCCTTGGGAAGTGGAATGTTTTTTTACCTTCAGGGAATTCACATATTTACATTAGCTAATGTGAGGTCTTTTAAAAATCTCTGCCATCTCTGCCCTGGCTGGTATGGCTCAGTGGATTGAGCACCAACCTGCAAACCAAAGAATCACAGGTTCAATTCCCAATCAGAGCACATGCTTGGGTTGCGGGCGGGCCATGTCCCCAGTTGGGGGCGTGCAAGAGGCAACCACACATCAATGTTTCTCTCCTGCTTTTTCTCCCTCCCTTCCCCTCTCTCTAAAAAAATATAAATAAATAAAATCTTTTTAAAAAGAAAGAAAAACTTAAAATAAAAATCTCTGCCATCTCTGGATATGTTTCTATTTTTTTGTCTTTCCCTCCTGATAATTTATCATATTCTCCTCTTCACATTTAGTAATTTGTATTCAGTATTGTAAGTTATGGATGCTATGTTGTAAAGCCTCTGTGTAGCCTGATCTTGTCAGAATTTTAGTTTCATTTTTTTGTTTGTTTGCTTTTAACTTTGTTTAGGGCTGGTCTAGAGCTTCCTCATTCAGCAACTAAAATAGCCCTGTTCTTAAAGCATGAAACTTTGGGGGTCCAAACTCAAGCCCTTGAGTAAATATCAGGGTCTCTCTGCTCTTCCTGGTCAGAACTCTTTGCCTCCAGGGATCTCTGCTCTTACAGCCCACAAGTAGCTGTTTTCTCCCAGGCCTTGTTAGTAAGTATTTTCCTGTGCACAAACAGCCAAAGACTGGGTTTCCGTTAACTGAATCCCTTTGTACATTTTTTTAGCTACTGTACTTTTTTCTTTCTTTCTTTCTTTTTTTGGAGGGGGCACATCTCTCTCTTCTTCTACTATGGCTTGCAAATTACAGCCACTGGAATGGTCTGGATCTCTGATCTCTGCCTCCTTGGCTCAGCAAGATCTTAGGCTCTGCTCAGGCTCCATCTCCCTGCACCATGGTTAGGAAAAGGTTCCCAGGCAGAAAGCTGTGATGAATATGGAGCTCACCTCGCCTATTACTGTTAAGTCAAAGATCACAGATAAGCACTGTCTGCTTTAGGTTCAATACCTAAAAACAGTTGCCTCATATATTTTGCCAGTTTTATAGTTGTACAAGGTGGAGGAGTAAGTCTAATAAAAATTATTCTATGATGGACAGACCTGGAAAGCCTGGGTACTTTTTTCTTTTTAATATATAATAATCTGTCAGTCTCTGAATTTCACTGGAATTTTATCCTAATTACATTTATTGTGATTATTGTTATATGTGAATTTGTTTTTATTGTCTAATTTTTTGTTGTATGTTTATCTTACACAAAAGTTTCTTTTTTTTCTTTAAAAAACATTAAAGTTGTTTTTGTTTGTTCTATTGTTTTATTCCATTTTATCCCTCTACAAAATTTTTTCAATTCTCACCCAGGTATATGTTTGTTTTTATTGATTTTAGAGAGAGAGAAAGACGGGGGTAGGGGGGAGTAGGAAAAGAGAAAGAAAAGAGAGTAGGGGGACACCAATGTGGATGAGAGATGGATCAGCTTCCTTCAGTACTCACTCTATAGGGGAACAAACCCACAGCCTAGGTATGTGGCCTAAGGATCAAACCTACAAGCTTTTGGTGTATAAGATGATGTTTCAATCAACTGAACCACCTGGCCAGGGCCTCTCTACAAATTTGTAAGGTCTACATTCTACATCCATTATTTTACTAGTTATTCTTGAAAAATTTACCATGCATACTAATATCAATAATTCTATAATTCAGGCCCTGGCTGATGGCACAGTGGATAAGGTGCCTGCCTGTGAACCCAAAGGTTGCTGGTTCGATTCCCAGCCAGGGCACATAACCAGGTTGCAAGCCAGGTCTCCAGCCAGGTCCGTAGCTGGAGGCAGGTTAAAGGCAACCATACATTGATGTCTCTCTCCCTCTTTGCGTCTCTCCCTTCCCCTCTCTGTAAAAACTAATAAATAAAATCTATTTAAAAAATAATAATTCTATAGTTCATATCTGCATCTCTGCTAAATAACACAAAGTCTTTAAAAAATCCCTGAATCCTCCATTCCTAACTCATAAATTGTTATCCAGTATTTTCATTTAGCCCTTTAAAGATACACAAAATAGACATTATAACAATTACTTTATGTAAATCATGCTCACTTAATATTATCTACAGGCTTTCCAATGTCTTTACTGATGGGATCTCAGATCTTCTGAGATAATTTTTCTTCTCAAATAAGTCATTTTTTAGTTCTTTTTTTATTTATTTAAATATTTTATTTTATTATTTTTAGAGAGAGGGGAAGGGAGAGAAGCAGAGAGGGAGAGAATCAATGTATGGTTGCCTTTCACCTGCCTCCAGCTACAGACCTGGCTGGAGACCTGGCTTGCAACCTGGTATGTGCCCTACCTGGGATTCAAACCAGTGACCTTTGGGTCTGCAGGCTGGCACCTATCTACTGTGCCACCAGCCAGGGTGGAAGTTCTTTTGATGAAGTTCTTCTGTGACAGAGTCTATCAGATATTAATCTCAAAATAGCTTTATTCTGTCCTTATTCTTGAAGGTAATTGTGCTAACACATAATTTGAAGTTGACAATTATTTTCTAATTCGAGGTTGACAGTGTTCTTTCAGCACTTTGAAGATACTATCAATAAATGTATATTTTTAACCTGAGTTGTAAATTCTGCAATAAGTCAAATTGTCATTCATTTATAGATAATTTTTTTTCTCTTCAGCTGCTTTTAAAATATTATCATTGTGTTCTGTGGTTTTACTGTAAATGATGTTTGGAGGTACTTATTGATTTATGTCCTTCATCAGAATTGAAAAATTATCACCCATTAATTCATCAAATATTTCTTCTCTATATTCATAATTTATCCCTCCGAAATGTAGATGTTAGATTTATTATTCTATTCTCCATGTCGCTTCTTTTTTAAAATTTTATTTATCTTTAGAAAGAGGGGAAAAGGAGGAGAAAAGGAGGGAAAGAAACATTGATGCAAGAGAAAATCATCAATCAGTTGCCTCTCCTTTGCCCTACAGCCCAGGCATGTGCCCTGGCAAGGGATTGAACTATCATTTTGCACTTCACAGGCAGCGTTCAATCCACAGAGCCACACCTGCCAGGGCTACTTTCTGTAACCCTTAACTCTTAATCCTACTTTTGTAATTTCTCTTTCTTTTCTTTCTTTCTTTCTTTCTTTCTTTCTTTTTTCTTTCTTTCTTTCTTTCTTTATTTTTTTGGAGGCGGGTGATGAGATGAATCAGGAGAGCTTTATTGTAGTTTCCCTTCTGCTTTTATTTATTTTAAAATCTTTATTATCAGCCCTGTCTGGTGGCATAGTGGGTAAGGCACTGGCCTGTGAACCCAAAGGTCACTGGTTCGATTTCCAGACAGTACACATAACCAGGTTGCAAGCCAGGTCTCCAACCAGATCCATAGCTGGAAGCAGGTGAAAGGCAACCACATATTGATGTCTCTCTCCCTCTCTGCCTCTCTCCCTTCCCCTCTCTCTAAAAATAATAAAATAAAATATTTTTAAAACATTATTATTATTATTATTATATTATAATTGTCCCAATTTTCTAGCAGTTGCCCACTTTCATTATTTGCATCTCCTTGTTTTTCTGTATTATGTTATATGTAATTTATTTCTAATTTCCATTATGTTTTCTTTTTAAAATATATTTCACATCTAGTTTATTTATGGCTACCTCTTTAACATTTTATGAAATTCAGTTTGAATTTAATTTGTTTCATCCATTGTATTCTCATCATCTGTGTTTAATCTGCTGTTTAAACCATAGCTTCATGAAGTTTTAAGATGTCAGTGATTATATTTTTAAATTTTGAATATACTATTTTATTTCAAAAATTCCCCATCACCTGTGGTAGTCTCTTGTTGCTTGATCAGTTTTATAATTTCATTTTTTAATTTCTTCCAGTATTTTATATTTTGATTTTATAATTTCAATACCTGAAAATCATGGAGGCCTAAACCTGGTGGTTGTTTTGACTCTTAGTCATAGTGGCTTATTTTCTTTTATGTCAGTTGATCTCATTGTAAGAGCATATGTTCAGGGATGGGCAAAAGCAGGTTTACAGTTATAAGTACATGTGTTTACTCTTGTATTATTGTTAATTGTTGTATTATTTTCCATATATAAACCATATAAATAACTTACTTATCTTTGGGGGTCCCCCAGGCCTAAATTGGGGACTTTTTAATTCTTCTGTAAGCACCAACAGGAACTACCATCTAGGGACTACCTTAGATTTTCAAATATCTTTCCTTATTTAGGAATCTCAGGTTTAAAAAGCTGATTTGGAACTCCAATCAATTGACACACTGATATATCCACATTAACTCTTAGGGCAATACCAATCTTCAGGTCTCTTGCTACTCATGCTCCCATTCCTGGTTTCAGCATGTTTTTTGAGGAACCCTAGAAGGTTTTTTTCTTTATTTACTGAAACTCCCATGATATATTGAAAAATTAACCTCTTCCAGAATCTCCTTGTTTTGAAGTAATAGGTGCTTTATAGTATCTAGCCTCCCACAGTAACAGAGTCAAAGGCCTGAAAACTGCTCCCCTTTTCTTTTCTTTGAAAAGTGATTCATGTGTATTTCAGGATGGTAACAGTAAATAAGGTAAAATATGCATTTGAAAATTGATTCAAATATACTAAAAACAGTGAAATCGCAGTAAACAAGGTATAGTATGCCTCTGAGTAAAGATTCATATATAAATTTGAAAGGAAAAGCATAACACAATATTTACTGGTAACAAGTGACTGAAAAACAGGATAGATAAGAGTATTGAATGACAAGGACAATTTATAGTAGATAGTTTTGCCCTGGAGACACTTAATGACTAGAGCGGGAGGCTGAGAGTCCAGGGCTGGCCCTGGGCAGAAGGTCCCAGGATAGGGAATAAGGAAATAAGCAGAGATTTTGGTATATACGTGGGGCTCTAGGGAGACAAATTGGACATATCAGGGGTCAAATGGAGGCATCTTGTCTTCACGTGCCCTTAAGATACGGGCCAAGTTAAAAGAAAAGTAAGCCCCGGAAGGTGTGGCTTGGTTGGTTGGAGCTGGAGCTTCTTCCTGTAGACTCAACGGACTAGGAAAGAACTGGGGTTCAATTTCCAGTCAGAGCACATACTGAGGTTGCAGATTAGGTCCTCATTGGGAGTGAGTATGAGAAGGCTTCTGATTCTCTCTCCCTCTTTCTCTTTCTCTGTCTAAAAGCACTGGAAAATGTCCTCGGGTGAGGATAAAACAAAAACAAAACAATAAAATGATAATATCATTGTTGCTGCCTGTCATCTACCAGACCCAATAAACAAAGACAGAAACAGAGATTGAATCTTTATGGGCACTTTATTCAGATGGTTGGCCATCTAAGGAATCAGTGGGTTTGTACCCTCACAGCTAAGAAGTGTAGGTAAGGGGTTTGAAATTCAGGGAAAGTTAATCAGCATTCTTCCTTCTGTGTCCTGGGCGGTTACCACCACCCCACCCTGGAGTACAATGGCTCAGATACCATCTTGAATAGCTTGCAGTCCTCCTGAGTCACAAAGTTGGAACAGCTTATGGTCTCCTGGAGTCCAGGTGGGTCATACCTTCAGCTCCTGGAACAATAGCTTTTTTATTTGTATTGATTACTAAGCTTATGTGCTGTTAAATGAAATTAAACCTTTTCCAATATTTGAGTCCCCCATCAATATGGCTAATTTGAAAAAAGAAAAGATATGTGACAAATGTTGAAGTTGCTGGAGATGGGAGACTGAATAGTAAAATGGGAACCCTCCTAACGGCAGAATTTAATCTCCAAAAAACCAACTCCTGTTTTGTAATGAAAAGCCCTAAACCCTGAGCTGATTTCCCCATCAGGGCACACGCCTGGGTTATAGGCTAGGTCCCTAGTTTGGGGGAATGAGAGGCAACCAATTTATGTTTCTCACTCCCCTTGATATTTCTCTCCCTCTATTTCTCCCTCCCTTCCCCTCTTTCTAAAAATAAAATCTTGCCCTGGCTGGTGTGGCTCAGTGGATTGAGTGCTGGCCTGTGACCGAAAATGTCAATGGTTCAGATCTCAATTAGGGCACGTGCCTGGGTTGCTGGCTGGGTCCCCAGCTGGGGACTTGCAAGAGGCAACTAATTGATGCATCTGTCACACATCGATGTTTCTTTCCCTCTCTTTCTGCCTCTCTTCCTGTCCCTAAAAATAAATAAAAATCTTTTTTTTATTCTTTAAAAAAGAATCTTAAAAAAAATAAGTAAAATATTTTTTAAAAAGCTTTAGAACGTCATTTTCCAGGAAAGAGAACAAATCAGACTTAGGCTGAATCTAAAACAAAACTATAATCCCCTTCCACTGTATCCACGCTACCCTCAATACTCAGTTTGATATTGAAATGAGATGAACAGCCCCCTCTATTAGTCCTAAAGATGAAAGGGTGAGCTCTTTTTGATGCAAAATGACTTCACCTGGAATGAAAGGATAAAGCCAGAGCCATTTGCTACTGTGGTACCTTTTGCTGAGCTGGCCTATGACCTCGTTAAACACGATTGCCATTTTACTCTTCCAAGTTTGTGACTCCAGGACTGGAAAGCAAGAGCAGAACAGGACTGACAGCTCCGTTCAGCCACAGGTAGAAGGTAATGTTGGAACAAACTGCATCCTAGTTTCCATGCCCTCAACAGCCCACAGGCAAGATAGCAGCAAGCAATGCCCTGCCCCACCTCAGCCAACACTTTACAATCCAATTATAATCCAATAAAAACTCAAAACCCTTACCCCTCTGTGCTGGTGCATCTCTGCACACTTGGAGCGGGAATGAAAACGTTACACTTTGTGAATTCTTTCACAGCTCATGTCACCCACCCTAACAGAGTATATATGGTGGCCTCCCTCCCTCCCTCTCTCTCTCTCTCTCTGGTTCTTTATACACAATGTCTGGCAACAATTTCTGGACATGTGAAGACCAAGACCCTAAGACAAATAGACCACAATTACAATAGAGATTTTAATACTCTTCTAGGGTACATTAATCTTAATTCAATAATTAAGTAGATTTATTAATTAAGAAAATAAGACCAGTTCCCAGTCTCCCTCTTCCTGGGGCCTTGCCCTTCCCCTCTCCTTCCTCCCAGACATTGTTCCCTTTGCCTTTGCCTTTCCTTCTCCTAAGCCCCAAGGGCCCTACACAGTCCAGCTGGCTCACGTCTTCTACTTCTGTAATTTTGTAAACAAACAAATAAACAACTTTCTCTTGTAATTTGAGTTTTTGTTTCTGAACTCTTTCTTTGCTGAACTTCGTATTTAACAACTGAGGTCCACCTTCCCTGTAACAAATGTTGCCAATAACACCAAATAACCCCAAACAAATTCAAGCCGGGGAACATTCTAAAAAATACCTGACTAGTACTCTTCAAGTATTTAAAAATCATGAAAAGCAGGAAAAGACTGTCACAGACTGGCAGAAACAATGACCAAAGGACTGGGTCCTGGAACAGAGAAAGGACATTAATGGACAAATATCTGAAATCTAAATAGTCTATAGTTTATTTACTAGTATTGCTTTAATGTTAATGTTTTAGTTTTGACAAATGTATCATGATCATGTTAACATTAAGGTAAACTGGACGAAGGGTATTATTATCTTTGCAACTTTACTAAGTTTCTAAACTAATTCGAGAACAGGAAGCTATTTTTAATAATTGCATTTAGTTGTGTGTGTGTATGTGTGTGTGTGTGCCTGTTTTCGATTTTATTTATTTCCAGAGAGAGGGGAAGGGAGAGAGGCAGAGAGGGAGAGAGATGTCAATGTATGGTTAACCGCCTTTCACCTGTCTCCAGCTACGGACCTGGCTGGAAACCTGGCTGGAGACCTGCCTGGTTATGTGCCCTGGCTGGGAATTGAACCAGCAATCTTTGGGTTGGCACCTTATCCACTGTGCCACCAGCCAGGGCTTATAGTAATCAATTTTAAAGGCCTAAATAAATAGAAGAATAAATCATGTTCAAGTAAAATTACTTGTTTGAAACTTTCAGACATTGATAAATCCTAATAACTTAGACAACAAGCTCTAAGGAAATTTCAGAATATCTAGTCCAAACTTTTTCTTTTATAAAAGTAAAAATGAGGATCAGAGAAATTGAGTGACTTGTCCAATAAATTTCAAAGGTTTAATGATGACTGTGATCCTCAACTTTCTGAAAGGGTGATATAGATCAGGGAATTGACCAACAGACTTTTCCAGAATTAATAGTGTCAGACAGTATGAAAGAGCATTTGCAGGGCAACATCATTATCTGTTGGGAACGCCTAGAGTTTATTGGCATCATTAACACTATACATCTAGGAGAGCATCTGCCAGGAAGAATCTAAGGAAATAAAAGCTTTCAGAGATCTGTACAGAGTAATTTTCAAGAAGACTTCTAGGAGGGAATTTTTTTTATATTAAGGTGGCATCAACTGCAAGCAACATGTGGAGATTGTTTTCTTTTTTAAAACTGAATGTGAGAACAAGATTCAGATGTCATTCATCACTTTAGTGTACTTATTGTCCCTCTCCTGAATAGGAGATGTCACCTGTTCCATGAATAGGTGAACTTTCCTTTGTTTTTGTTTTATGTTGTACCTTATCTACAGTATTTCAAGTACTCCACAGTGTGTGCCTTGGAATTTGTTGCTTCTGCATTTCAATTGATTTGGAAAGAACTGCTTTTGGATCAATAAGGCAATGCTTAAAAAGAAATTATAGACCTATGCTGCTGGCAAAATAATGACTTGTAAGCATATGTAATTATACAAGACATTCAGCATAAAACAACTTTAGTGACAAATAACAGTGCTTAAACTTTTGAAAAGGCATTTACCTTGATCTATGAAGCACTATATGAAAAAGTGGAAAACCAAACAGGAATCTCTTGAGTTCAAACTCTTCTGTCTACCTGTGGTGTGAATGTGAGTAAGGTATTTAAATTCTATATGCTTTATTTTCCCCATCTCTAAAGTGAGATTAGAAATAGTATCTATCTTAATAGAATTGTTTTAAGTGTTCCGTAAAATAAGGAGAATACATTGCTTAGCTCAGGACTCAGTTTAAAGTTCTCACCCAATACATTGTAACTCCTATCATTATCCCACCAATTCATGTTACTCTGATTTTTTTCCTAAACTGATAGGTACTTAAGATGTCTGTATTATTTTTTACAATAATAATTACTGTGTTATCTACAAGAAACATAAGATTTACCCACAATGATGAAACTACCTTTTTTCATTAAAATTTTGTTTATTTTTAGAGAGAGGAGAAGGGAAGGAGAAAGAAGAAGAGAAGCATCAATGTGTGGTTGCCTCTGGAGTGCCCCCAACTGGGGACGTGGCCTGTAACCCAGGGATGTGCCCTAACTGGGAATCGAACCGGCAATCCCTTGGTTTGCAAGCCAGCACTCGATCCACTGAGCCACACCAGCCAGGGCAAAACTACTGTTTATGATAGCTAGTATCATATCATATTTACTACTAGAGGCCACTGTTGGAAGATCATTGTATAAAAAATGGGAAGATGTGAATTCTATGCCCAGCTCTATCTGTTCTGCTTCCATCCTTGAAGTTAATCTAAATTTCAAGTTTCTCTGCACTTGCATCTTCAGACCCATGAAAATGACTTGGCCTTAGAGTCTTATGTATCACTTCTGCTCATGATTAGTTCATTGACCAGAACTACTCACCAGTTGTTTGTGTAGCTGGCACATATTAGGCTCTGAATAACCAATCATTTAGAAGATTAAATAAAAACAATTTAGAGTGTTTGCTCTGTCATTTTTATGAGATGGGAAAAACGAATCAGATATAAATTTTGAAATCAATGCCCATTTTGCTAAAGCTCAAAAAGAAAATGTAAGTACTTTCTGTAATTTTACCAAACTTTCTTTTACTTATTTAAACTTTTCCTGAGGACTTCCTTTGGTGTTAAACACTCTCACTTTCTCTAACTCAGATGTATTTTACACCTTTTTGGACTTCAAAATGGAAACACATTTTCCATGGAAACAACCTTAATTTGCTACTTAGTTATAAATAACTCCTTTCTGGTGATTTTTCCCCCTCACAATCACCTAACAAAGATAATAGTGAACTGTTTGTTTTTCCCTAAAAACTAATGGACAAAATACCATGTATTCATGTAAATATAGATCAGCACAAAATATAATGCAGAGGGCTTAGAGAAAAATACTTTTAGTTAACGTTATGTTTTTATTTTTTTAATATTTTATTTATTATTTTTCAGACAGAAGGGCAGGGAGGGAGGAAGAAAGGGAGAGAAGCATCACTGTATGGTGGGTTGCCTTTCACCTGACTCCAGCCAGGGACCTGGCTGGAGACCTGGCTTGCAACCTGGTTATGTACCCTGACTGGGGAATCGAACCAGCGACCTTTGGGGTCACAGGCTGGTGCCAATCCACTGAGCCACCAGCCAGGATGAGAAAAATACGTTTAAGAAATAAAAAAATATGCTGAAGATCTTTCAATTTAAAGATCCCTACGTTATCTTGAAACTGACAATATTTTATATTTTTTTAATATTTATTTATTATTTTTAGAGAAAGGGGAAGGGAGGGAGGAAGAAAGGAAGAGAAGAATCAACTTACGGTTACCTTTCACATGCCTCTCCCTGGGGATCTAGGGGGAGACCTGGTTTGCAACCTGGGTATGTGCCCTGACTGGGAATCAAACAGGTGACCCTTGGGTTCACAGGCTGGGGCTCCAAAACTGCCAATATTTTAATTAGTCAACTAATTCCATTGCCAAGTGGGAAAAATATGTACATATGTATGTACATATGTATGTATTGGGGAAAATGTCTCAAAAACTTAAAATTCCACTTAATAGCAGTGGCAGACACATATCACTCATGCCCACATCTGATGGCCAGAATGAAGCAGGATTACATGGCAGAACAGAACCTGTTTTAACACCCCACTTAATATGACTTTGGACCAAAGTCTGGGAAGTTAGTTTTATTTTTTTCAAAGTGGGAAATTAATTCTTTTCCTGGAATCAGAGTAGCTCTCAACTAATGATTTGAGAGGACCCAGCTCCCTCTTTCAGGTAGATTATTCTGAGGCACGTGTGTTCTAGATTACCCCAGAGTTAACTCCAGTTGCCTACAGGAGTGATTTGCTTGATAATGCACCCTTAATTATCTTCTCTCAGTCTAGTTCCCCAGTCTCTACTGAGGTTCTGGGAACCATCTCCCTGAGATACTGCTCTAATTTAAATCCTTGTTTCAGATTCTAAGACCCTGAGTCATGTGATGTATTCAGACTCATAAGACCAGTTTGCTCTCAGAGTAACTGCCATCATTCACAATGTCACATAGATTTCTTACTTCCCAGTAGCTTTGCCAATTCTGGGATCCACTTCATAGTTTTATTCTGTGTTCCTCTGATAGTGAAAATGAGCATTTCTTCATATACTTGGGGGCTATATGCTTTTCTCACCTTTGGATTTCCTGATTATCATTTTTCCATTTTTTAAAATTGGGTTACCCATAGTTTTCTTGATTTGGAATATACGCCTATAAAGTTGAAATATTAATTCCTTGTTGGTTTTAGGTGTTCCAAAATCTTTCCCCAGTCCGTTAAAGATCTGTTAAAAATACAAAATGATCTCTGGCTGGTGTGGCTCAGTGGATTGACTGTCAGCCTTCAAACTAGGTGTTGCCATTTGATTCCTGGGGGCACATGCCTGGGTTGCATGCTGGACCTAGCCCAGTGACATCTCTTATAGGTCAGTGTTTCTCTCCCTCTCTTTCTCTCTCTCTTCCCCTTTGTCTCAATAAATAATAAACTCTTTAAAAATATAAATTAAATAAATGAGCCTAAAATGTCTACTACCAGAAAGTAGGGAAATGTTTATAGAATGATGGGAACATGCCAACAGGACAAAGTAGTCAGCTTGAAGGGACCCCCATGGGCCAAATCTAGGATAAATCACCACAGCAATACAACCCATTGAATGAATTAGAAGTCCATCCTGGCTTATGTGGCATTGCGGGTTGAGTGTTGGCCTGCAAACCAAGGGGTCGCCAGTTCAACTCCCAGCCAGGGCACATGCCTGGGTTGTGGGCCAGGTCCCTGGGTGGGGACATGTGAGAAATCAACGCACATTGATGTTTCTTCCCCTCTTTTTCTCTCTCCCTTCCCCCTATCTAAAAATAAGTACCTAAAATAAAATAAAAGGAACTCCACACGTTCATATTGAAATAAATAGGTGAAGAAATAAATAAAAAGAGAGAAGGGAAAGCTGTTCCTTACATTAGGATGTTAATTACTAAGTATAGAAGAAAATGATAGAGTAAGAAAAAACACCATGCATTTGACCACCATTGTTATGATGAGTGATTTGGGCAGCAGTCATCAATGGATATTAAGGCTGATGGATAAAGGAAGGAAGACCATATTAGCATAATCTCAGAATATCTCCCTACAAGATATATACCAAGCACAAAGGAAACAATGGTGTTTTCATGTGGAGAAAACCACTTGACCAAATGAGCAAAGTTTTCATCACAGTGATATGAAAAATTGACATCACCACGGAGAAGAGCCAAGCCTCATTTCTGTGGTTTTCCTGTTAGAATGTCTGGCCTGAGCCTCATCGTGAGGAACACTAGATGGACCAAGTTGAAGATCATCCTACAGAATAAAAGGACTGTTCTTTTAAAAACGGTCAGGGCCATAAAAAACAAGACTGCGGAATTGTTCCAGATTAAAGGAGACTAGTACATGAAATTAAATTTAATATAAGTCCCTGGGTAAGATTTTGGACCAGAAAAGAAAAAGAGGGATTGTTGGGTTAGGTAGTGAAATTTGAATGGGGTCTGGATTGTATCAATTTTGATTTCCTGACTTGGAGGGCTGTATCATGGTTCTGAAGGAGAGTACCTTTGTTTTGTGGACACACCCATTGAATATTTAGGGGTAATAGGGATTTGAGTCTGTAGCCTTTTATTACATTGATGGGGGACTCAAATGTTGGAAAATTTTAGTTCCAGGTAACAGCTAATACACTTAGTAACCAATGTATATAAAAAGCTATTGTTTCACCACCGCCACCCCCCACCCACCCAAGGAAAAAAAAAAGAAAGAAAGAAAGCTATTGTTTCAGGAACTGGAGGAATGACCCATTTTGACTCCAAGTACCCATAAGCAGTTCCACCTTTGTGCTCCAGGAGGACTGCAAGCAATCAAGATGGTATCTGAGCCATTATACCCCAGGGTGAGAGGACTTCTGCCCAGGACACAGAGACCTCCACCCAGGACCCTGATGGAAGAATACTGTAGCTTTTATCTCATTAACTTTTCCCCTGAATTCCAAACCCCTTACCTATACCTTTATTCTCCTTATAAAAAGAGCCTGTTTATAATGTAATGTAAGACGGTCTATTAGGGTGCAAACCCTGTCTTCTCAGATCGCTGACCATCTGAATAAAAGGCCCATAAAGATTCAGTCCTTGTCTCTGCTTATTGGGTCTGGTAGGTGACAGGCAGCATGAACATTGGCTTTTCTGGTTTCAACATTGTTCATAAAGGCTCAACAATAAAAGTAACGATATCTAAATAGGTACAAAGAAAGAGTGAAAGCAGATGAAAAATTTTTAATAACTAGGTAATGAGTGAAGGGAATATGGAAATTCTTGCAACTTTTCTGTAATTAAAAATTATTTTAAAATAGATACAATAGTTTTTAAAACCATGAAAATGTATGTTCAACCCTGGCTGGTAGCACAGTGGATAAGGTGCCAGCCTGCGAACCCAAAGGTGGCTGGTTCGATTCCCAGCCAGGGCACATAACCAGGTTGCAAGCCAGGTCTCCAGTCAGGTCTGTAGCTGGAGGCAGGTGAAAGGCAACCATACATTGATGCTTCTCTCCCTTTCTTCCTTCCTCCCTGCCCTTCTCTCTGAAAATAATGAATAAAATCTTTAAAAAAAAAAAAAAAAAAAGAAAGAAAAGTAATATAAGTATTGTACATGCACAGTAAAAGCCTACCAAAACTAGGAATTCTGTAAGAACAGAATCTTACCAGCCCCTGAGGGTCAGTCTCTGCTCAGAGTTGTCTGCTCCTATGTTCTGTGGAGTGTACTATTGCTTAATAAATCTGCTCTCTCTCTTTCTGCTATAAACTCTGTGTGTTCAGTTCAATTCTTTGCCCCCAATCACCAAGAACCTGGTTACTCTTAGGTATATGACCTGAGTTCTGGGAATCTCGGTATAATTTTAGCAAACCTCATTAAATCTGCTGCCTCCTCAGTGACTGCTGATGATAGCAACCACCTGTGTCCTTCTAAGATGTCTTGGTCTGCTGACAAGGCCTGTGTCCTTAAGGATATTGTAGCCTGCCCATGAGAACCAGTAACACCCCTCTTGTAGTGAGCCTCTCTGTTCTCAGAGCCATGTCCCACAAACCCATCAACAGAGAGTCTTTTCAACTCCCCCCCACCTCCCCACCCCCGCCCTTATCCTCTTTAAAACCCCCTGCCTTTCTTTTATTAGCAGCTGAAAACTTCCTGCCTTCCTGGTCTCAGCCTGCTTGTGCAGCTGGCCAAATAAATATTTTAAACTCATGGTCTGTTCCCTCATGGTTTCTCCTCTCACTCTCACTGGACCTGAGTTACCTGTGCCCACCCACAACAATTTTGTTTGTTTGTTTGTTTGTTAAGATTTTATTCATTATTTTCAGAGAGAAAAGGTGGGGAGGGAGGAAGAAAGGGAGAGAAACATCATGTATGGTTGCCTTTCACCTGCATCCAGCTATGGACCTGGCTGGAGACCTGACTTGCAATCTGGTTATGTGCCCTGGCTGGGGAATCGAACCAGTGACCTTTGGGTTCACAGGCTGGCACCTTTCCACTGAGCTATCAGCCAGGGCCTGCAACAGTTTTTGATAAGCCGCTCCCAGGAGAAGACACCAGAGTGGTAAGACCCCTTTGCTGCCCAACTGTGGCCTTTGACCCAGTGGGTATGGTGACCAGTCCTGGCCACTGGCAGAATCTCATACAGCCCTATAAGCTTTTCTATCACCATTCTGTGGTCAAAGCCCCTCCTGTCTCCTTGGCATATGGAGGAAAATGGCTATGCTCTATTGAGTCCCATCCTCCAAATTCCAGGGCTTCTGTCTTCTTTCTTACACTAATAGTCCCATACTAAGTATAGCTGCAGGAATTACAACTCCCATTTTTGGTGTGTATATACTGTCATTACAAATAGCAACATTGGCCAGAGCCACTTAACAGATGCCTGCTGAGCATTTATCACCAGAAATGGGCAGGTGGAGCCACTCTTACCCAAGTAGTTGAATTTGAAATTCTAAACTAGTTTGTCAGGGTTCCCCTGGAAAGGTGTTGGGGCATGGAGCCCCACACAGGCTGGGCCAAGCCTGTAACATCTGACCAGAAAGCTGGGAAAGCTGGGTGCATACAGGCCTCAATGCTCTAGCCAGGGGGCCCCAGTGTAAATCTGGCCTTGGGGTATTCCATATGTCCTTTGAAGTCTGCCCTGTGACCTAAACTTCCTTGACTTGTGTATTGTATCTAAAGATGTTAAACCTTAACCCAAGTGTAATCTCACCCTCCTAAAATTCTATGGGTCTCCTGGAGTTCTTGGTGTCACCTTGTCTAACACCATAGCCTGAAGTAGATCGTCATATTTCTTCTTTTGTTATCTAACCTTAACAACTCCCTTTCTTTCAAATACTCTTCTGTGGTAATGATTTGTGGTGCCACATGCATCTCCAATCTTGTGTAATTGATAAAAACCTTTGGAGGTGGGCCATCATGGCCATTGTCTACCAGACACTGACCAGCTATCTCTTTCCTAGCAGCAAGCTGCCTGGGAAGCATTCATTTCATCAGCAACAACGAGGGATCTCTTCGGGTCAGGGGTCCCCACTGTAGTTTACTTGTCTCTATAAGGGTATTTTAACTTGCCCTCTTGATCAGTCATCCCGCTATGAGATCCACTTCCAATATGAAGGGGGGAACTTTAGACACCTCTTGCGGTCCCTTCCGGGCAAATCAGACTCAGGTACAATTTCTTTAAGCTCTGGAAAAATTGAATAGAATACTGAAGTGTCCTCTTTGTGATTTGGAAAAGAGTCATTTTATAATCTTGGTGCCCCTCTTGGTGGTTTATGGGGTCAGAAACTATTTAGCTAGTAAGATACTTCCTTTGTCCCAGGCCCAAAGGCTTACAGGAAGCCTCCTGTAGATGGAGAATATAGGAATGGAAATGTCCTCTGGCTACCAGGGTAGAGCAGTAGGCCTGGGGGTCTTCAGGATTATAGACAATTGCTCAAGGATGCTTCCTACAGTTCTTCGCAGGCTGGACACTCACCAGGATAATGACTTATGCAAATAATGTCCAGGGAACTCAAACCCTCAGAACTGAGCATAGGAAAAGAAACAAAACTAGACTGTGGTGATCCTCTCAAATCTTTCAGCTGGGGCCTTTTAGTCCAAATGGGAACCATCTTGTTTTTCCCTGAAGAGCCACTTGAGTTAAGTAAGGTCATGATAATCAGTACGAGCCAAAACCAGGAGGAGATCCCAAGTTCAGTTCTGCACATAGTAAACCTGTTAGTTCGGGGGTCAGAGATTCCAGGAAGAGAAAAGACTGAATTACATGTTAAAATCCAATTAAGGCCCCGGTCAGATTATCCTCACATGCTTTGGAAGGGTTCAGCCTATCATAGCTAAATTTATACAACATGGGCTAATAGTTCCTTGTAAAGCTCCTTGCAACACTCCATCTTACCAGTGACAAAACCCACCAGAGAATATAGGCTAGTTCAGGATTTAAGGTTAGTCAATGAAACAGTGGTCCCTTTACATCCAATAGCAGCTATCCCTTATACCTTGCTCTCACAGGTACCTGACAATGCTCAGTGGTATTCAGTGTTAGATTTGAAAGATGCCTCTTCTGCATCCCTTTGTATCCCGACCCTCAGTATTTGTTTGCTTTTGAGTGGACTGATCCAAAGACAATGGTACATCAGCAATACACTTGGACTGTCCCTGAAGTTGCAAGGGGTCAGAGACAGTCCCCACCTCTTTGCTAGAGTATTAGAAAATGATCTTAGAGAACTACAGTTATAAGGAGGAGCCATTTTGCAATATGTAGATAATGTACTAAACTGCAGCCCCTCCAAGGAGGCTTCCCATCAAAATACCACCTAGACTTTGAGATTTCTAGCTGACTGAAAGAGGATATCGGGTATTAAAGAAGAAGGCTCAGCCCTGGGTGGTGTGGCTCAGTGGATTGGTGCTGGCCTGTGAATCCAAGGGTCACTGGTTCAATTCCCAGCCAAGGCATATAACCAGGATGCAAGCCAGGTCTCCAGCCAGGACCATAGCTAGAGGCAGGTGAAAGGCAACTACACATTGATGTTTCTCTCCCTCTCTTCTTCTCTCCCTTCCTCTCTCTCTGGAAATAATAAATAAAATCTTGAAAAGGAAAAAGAAGAAGAAGAAGAGGAAGGGGGAAGAGGAGGAGGAGGAGGAGGAAGAAGAGGAAGAAGAAGAAGAAGAAGAAGAAGAAGAAGAAGAAGAAGAAGAAGAAGAAGATTATCAAACAAAAAGTAACTTATTTTGGGTATATTTTGACTTCCACGTCTAGGGAATTATCACAGGAGAGAATTTAAGCCATTACTGAGTTAACTCCACCTGCAATTAAACAGTAGCTTTACTGCTTTTTAGAAATGACAGCAGTTAAGCTCCCTGAGCAAGTGGCAGTCATGCATTGCAAAGGCCACCAGAAGGATATATATGTCCCTTATCTCTCAGGGAAATAGGAGAATAGACCAAGAAGGCAAGGAAACAGCACTGGGGACTGATAAACAGGTGGCCTTATACCCTTCTGTAAATGGCTCAGATGTAAGCTTAACTATACATCTGAGGAAATAGCTGGGTTTTAGAACAAGGAGGTGTCTATGAAGGACCTGGATATATATTGGCTAGAAACTCCTCCTTTCCCAGGCCTCCCAGTGGAAATTCTTTGCACGTCTCCTTCCACATTGGAAGGAATGCTACAACTGCTTCAACAGGTTTAGAATTTCTGGTCCGTGTTTACTAGGGCAATCCTTAGCAGTGAGGAGCCCTTTCTTTCCATATGGCAGCATGAGCATGCAGAACAAGGAAGATATTGACCCTTTTTCCTTGTCCTAGGATAAGAGTTCAGGTAAGGGCCATAATTTCAGCCTTTAGGGTCTAATTCAAGGGTGGAAGGGGTTGTGTCTCAATGGTCTTATATAAACTAACTATTGCATATGTTAATAAATTTTTCACAGGCAGGGTAATAGCTACTACCATAATGAATATTTGTCCAGCTTGTACTCTTTGTGCCTATAACAACCCTGGGCAAAAGCCATCCCTGCCCCCTACCGATAGGACCTATTCAGGGAAGAGGGACCTATCCAGGAAAGGATTGGCAGATTGATTTTACCAAAATGCCTCCTTGCAGAGGGTATAAATACTTACTAGTCCTGATTGATGGATACCTCTACTGGGTGAATTGAGGCTTTTCTGGCAGGGATGGGGAAGGCCACAGAAGTAGCAAAAGCTCTCCTAAAGGAAATAATACCCCAGTTTGGTCTCTCAGGATCCCTACAAAATGATAATGGGTCATCCTTCTCCTCTAGGATCACTCAAGCAGTCTCTGAAGCTCTAGGCATAAAATATCTTCTCCACTCTGCTTGGAGACCACAGTCCTCTAGAAAGGTAGAATGGGAAAATCAAACTTTAAAAAGACCATTAGCAAAACTTTGTCCAGAGACTTCTGAGAACTAAGTTGCTACCTATAGCACTCATGAGAGTTAGAGGCTCCCTTAAGACCAGTACTAAGCTCAGCCCATTTGAATGGCTGTATGGCCAACCCTTTTTAACTCTAGATCTAGCCCTTGATACAGGGACCCATCAAACATTTAAGTATACACTAAACTTAGGGCAAGTGCGGAAAGCTTTACAGGAATATTGAAATAAAGTTTTACCAGCTCCAAGAGGGAACTTTCAAACTACCATATCTCTGGGGGACTGGGTACTCCTTAAAACTTGTAAGGAGGGATCATTAACAAACCAACTCAACCCTAAATGGAAGGGACCCTACCAGGTAGTCCTGAGTACCCTGATGGCTATAAGACTTTTAAGGGTCAATAGCTGGGTTCATATTTCCAGGGTAAAGCCAGCTCCCATTTATCCCAATTCGACTCAAAGCCCAGACAATACCTGTGAGCCACCGGAGGACCTCAGATTCCTGCTCAAAAGGAAGAAGCCCTAAAAGATAAGTAATGACTGATGTCAATGTACTAAACTCACTTTTGCTTTGGATAGTTACCCTTTTTGGATCTTTCTATTATTACTGGTTTTCTATCTGAAGCCTTGTTTACTTCCTTCTGAGTGGAATCATACCTATGAGAGTCCAAAATGAAAATCTCTTTGTTGTTTCTATTAACCACTCCCTACTCACTTATACACGTATAGGGGAATGAGATGAAAATTTTAGTAAATGCTTCTCAAACCTGAGCAGCAGGAGAAAATCTGGCCCAATGTTGGATATTTCATCCTGATCCAGAAACTCCTTCCAAATATAATACTCATATAAAAGCCTACCCAATAGCTAATAAATCCTTAATCAATGCTTTAAACTCTTCCACTAAGTATACTCATTCCTCTTTTTCTTTTCCTCTTTTTTTTTTTAAAGATTTTATTTAGTATTTCTAGAAAGGGGGAAGGGAGAGAGGCAGAGAAGGAGAGAAAATCAACGTATGGTTGTCTTTCACCTGCCTCCAACTACAACCTGGTTGGAGAGCTGGCTTGCAACCTGGTTATGTTCCCTGGCTGGGAATTGAACCATCAACCTTTGGGTTCGCAGGCCAGTGCCTATCCACTGAGCCACCAGCCAGGGCTTCATTCCTCTTTTTCTTTAAGAGTCAGATGAGAGCAGAACCCTCCTTTGTGCTTCTGCATGACCCCGCTAGACTTAAAGTCATTTAATTATCCTAGTACCTCTCTTAAATGCAACAGTAATACAGGATGCACTCCATGTTATAATCATCCTGGGGCCATCAACCCATTTGAAGCCCAGGCCTCTCTTTCAAGTTCCAACTTGCTAGAGAATAATTCTGAGGGAGAAAATTTCAAACCCTTGAATTGGTCACATATAGTATGCTGCCCAAATTATGATTCTAACTGCATTCCTAATAGTATCCATTTCTGTTTTTGACAAAACTCATCATGCAGGTACCAACAGTACTACGGAATGTGCTACTTAGAAATTGTGCTCACCCCTCAAGGAGTATTAGCAAAATTTCTACCACCTCCTGCAGGAGAGGAAAATCGGGAAATAATTTAGGCCCCCTTAAAGATTGATTATTGCCTTTTCCCCTTGCCATACTCCCTCCTTAACAAATATAACTCCACCAATGCCAGTCATCGCAGCAGCCCCAGGGCTTTGTCTGGCTGTGCGGGATTCCTAATACCTGGCTAAGAGATCACTCAGAACTTCAGGAGGCTGTTGCTTCTACACATCTCAGCAACCCTAAACATGGGAGGCTACTGTACCTTAGGGACCTTGGCACCTCATGACCTTACTGTTATAAACATAATCCAGGGTCCTGGAAGTCAGTCTCTCAAGAGAAAAAATAAGTAATAAAGTAAAAGAGCTTTTGGCCTAGTAGTAGCTGGAGCTGCTGCCACTATAGCCACTGAGCCTCCTGGAGAGGCTTTGCCCCTCCAGGCACAAGGCCACTCTAAGGGAACTCCCTTAGATCACTTAGATTGCTTAGATTATGAAAGTCTCCGGCCCTGGCTGGTAGCACAGTGGATAAGGTTCTGGCCTGCGAACCCAAAGGTCACTGGTTCAATTCCCAGCCAGGGCACATAACCAGGTTGCAAGCCTGGTCTCCAGCCAGGTTCGTAGCTGGAGGCAGGTGAAAGGCAACCATACATTGATGTCTCTCTCCTTCTCTGCCTCTCCTTCTTGCCCTCTCTCTAAAAATAATAAATAAAACCTTAAAAAAAAAAATGTCTCCGTAGGTACCCCCAAGGCTCTAGCTGGACGATCAAGATCAGTAGATTCACTGACAAATGTAGTTGTGGATAAACACATGGCACCTATGTAAATAACTCTGGAATGGTTGAAATTAACATAAGGGGAAATTTTATGAATAAGCAGAATAGCTACACAGAAACAACCAGCAGGGCCAAGGAATTAGGGATACCCTGACCTTCTGGCTCCCTAGTTTAACATGGCTACTACCTCTCCCAGGTCCCTTAATAACATTGCTGCTCTTATCACTTTTAGGATCTTGTTTGTTTAATTTACTTGTTAAAAAATCCGTACCCTCGCCTTGGCTGGTGCGGCTCAGTGGATTGAGCACCGACATGCAAACCAAAGGGTCACCCGTGATTCCTAGTCAGGTCACATGCCTCCCAGTCAGGGCATATGCCTGGGTTGCAGGCCAGGTCCCTAGCTGGAAGCATGCAAGAGGCAACCACACGTTGATGTTTCTCTCCCTCTTTCTCTCTCCCCTTCCCTCTATCTAAAAATAAATAAATAAAATATTTGTAAAAATTCATACCTTCTCGACTTAAACAGTTCCACATCAAGTCGATGATGCTCCAGGGTTCCAACCAATCCCTGAGAATGATGTTGAAGCTGACCAACATACAATGTCCATAACAGCCTCAGGAGTTCCTTTTCCACCTCTACATAGAATATGGTGAAGAGTTTTATGGTTCTTTTTATTTTTTTAAGGTTTTATTTATTATTTTCAGAGAGAGGCAGAGAGGGAGAAAGACCCCAATGTGTGGTTGCCTTTCACCTGCCTCTAGCTAAGGACCTGGCTGGAGACCTGGCTTGCAACCTAGTTATGTTGCCCTGGCTGGGAATCAAACCAGTTACCTTTGGGTTCATAGGCCAGCGCCTTATCCATTGTGCCACCAGCCAGGGCTAGTTCATGGTTCTTGATAGGCAGGGACTACTGCCCCATCTAAGCTGGAAAAAGTTACAGGATGGTCTTCATGCTGTAACAACCCCAAAAATATTTTTCAGAACCATGTTTCTCAGGGGGAAGTTGAGGCAGGAAATGAGAGGGAGGAAACTTCAGAGGCACCTCAGGCTAAGACAAAAAAACACGTCATTATTGGACAAAGACTCTATTCTAAGACCTTGTTCTAAGACAGGTTTTCCCTGCTTTCTGAAAAGGCACTGAATCATGGTAAATCATTGGTTGCACCTGTGCAGAAGATGCTACCTGACCCCCTGCTTCATTATAATAGCGTTATAATAGATTAGCACTGTCGGATCCCCTTTCCCAGTGGCCAGTCATGTGAGACCACATGCACAGTAGCTTTAAAGTAATATAACTACTTATACATGTGCAATAAAAGCCTGCCAAAACTAGCTAGAAAGTATCTGCCCTATAAGAATAGAATCCCTTCAGCCCCTGGGGTCCCCTGCTCAGAGCTGGCCCTCTCCCAACTGTGGAGTGTACTATTGCTTGATAAATCTGCTCTTTCTGCTGTAAATTTTGCATGTTTGATCTAATCCTTTGTCCATGATCACCAAGAATCTGGTTACCTCTGCACACATGTGACAATTTCACTTATATAAAGTGTCCAGAATAAGGAAATTTATACAGACAGAAAGTAGATCAGTTGTTTCCAGGGGCTGAAAAGGTGGAGAGTGACTGCTAATGAATATGGAGTTTCTTTTTGGCTGATAAAAATGTTCTCTGTTTTGGCTGGTAAGGCTCAGAGAACTGAGCCTGGGAATCAAAGGGTCACTGGTTCGATTTCTAGTCAGGCCCAGGTCCCCTGTTGGGGGCACTTGAGAGGCAACCACACGTTGATGTTTCTCTCCCTCTCTTTCTCCTTTCCTTCCCCTCTCTCTAAAAATAAATAAATAAAATCTTCTAAAATTTTTTCTCAAAGTGATTGTGGTGATAGTTGCACAACTCTGAATATACTAAAAACCATTGAAGTGCACACTTTAGTGGGTGAATTTTATAGTATCTGGAATATTATCTCAATAAAACTTACACAACGTAAAGTAAAGCTATAAAGTTTTCTAGGCCAATGGTGCACAAGCAGACAGATAATGAGAGGAACTCTGAAAGTCTACAACAAGCAAGAAGAGCCATTCCATGAGTAGTTTCACCAAGAGACAAGGCTTCCTTTCTGTTTACCTAGGTCTTGTCCCTAGCTTTAGGTCCCATTTCCCTTAGTAGTATAGGATTGGCTGGGTTTGAATGTATATCTGCTATAACCCACGTGACATTGGCAAATTACTTAACCTCTCCATGATCTGTTATACAATGGAAATAATTGATTGGGTTGTTGTGAGGAATAAATTGCATAATTTATGAAAAGTGCTCTAAAAAGAATCTGTTACTTATTGGTATTCATTAGAAGTTGGTTATGTTTTTTAAAACTTTATTTTTAGAGAGAAGGGAAGGGAGAGAGAGGGAGAGACACATTGATGTGAGAAAAAAACATCATTTGATTGCCTCTTGTATGCACTTCGACAGGAGACCGAACCCATAGCCCAGGCATGTTGCCCTAACCAGGAATCAAACCAGTAACTGTTTGCATTGTGGGATGATGCCCAATCAACTGAGCCACCCTGGTCAGGACTGGTTATATTTTTTAAAAAGTTTATCAGCATGCTTTTTCTTCCTTAGAATAATACCCCAATCCATTTCATCCTCCCATTTATCTGTGGTCATTTTCCTATTATGTGCTGCTGCCAACTAATCAGACACAAGGTTGATATACCTTCTGGTTCACAGAGTCTACCCCCTACTTCCAATAGTCCTTTTCTGTGCTCCATTTCTCCCTATTATCTGCCCATTGTGAGCACTGTAGCACATGACTCGATGTTTTCACAGTTCATGGTCATTGCTGTCATTCTATCACACTGTCATGGATTGACTCCAAACTGCATTAGCCTCTTGGCTTCTTGCAGACTGGTCAAGAGGTGAGAGGTTAGGAAGGCCTAATCACAAGGACTGGTACTTATTTCACCTTCATATTTATGTGTCCTTATTGCCTAGGACACTGCCTAGCATATTATGGAAGCTTAAAACATCCACATTGCTCATCTGTGTGATGGAACATCACTTCTCACATGCAATTAAATGTGAGAATGAATCCTCTGCATGCAGAGTCCTGTTTCTACTTGCAGGCCAACTTAGAGAGTTTGGGAATCAGAGAGATACTAGTTTGAAGTCTGATTCTGCCATTTGATAGCTTTGTGACCTTAAACAAAGGTACTTAACCCCTCTGAGTCTTGAATCTCTAATCTAGAAAATGTAAAAAGTAGGTAAAAATAACATCTACTCTGGCATTGTTATTCAGATAGAGTGAACGAAAGTTGTAATGCTGAATATATAAGATATAGTAGATATCCAATAGCTGATAATTATCAGCATTGTCCCTTTATTCTTTCTTCCAAATAGTCTTTTGTTAGAGGTGTATATGTTTGTTCCCAACTTAAAGTAAGTGAAGCAGTAATTTCAATACAAAGTAGAATAGTGGAAATGGCAATGAATTGGGAATTGGGAACCTGTCTTCTAGTTTTTGTTGTGCTACCTCACTAGCAGCTACATAACCTTGGTCAAGTCATTTTGTCTGAAAAATTCCATACTCAAATTAGAGAAACCATACCTCATATTAGAGTTGATCTCTGAAATCTCTAGGATTCTCTTAATCTCTGCGACACTAAGAAAGAGATTGTGTTGAGGAAGTATTATCTTTGGTTTGATTATTTTTAAACAAAGCGTATGGGGTCATTGGAAAGTACACTTATTATTAACTCATTTTGTAGTCACATGTTCATTTATTTCAAACTTTGTGAAAGACATCCTCCAAAACACCGGAGAAACTTGGTTAAACGCTACAAAAGACTCAAGCCTACCACCTAGCTGCGAAGCAAGCAAGTTTCAAGTTGATGATACAAGATGACCTGCTGTCACATATGCAGCAATCTTTTATCTCATATTTGTCCTCTCCCCTCACTACTCCGGATAGTTTTATGCACATAGAAATTTAATAGCTTGTTCATGATTTAATAGCTTGTTCATTTGACAGTACTCTTAAGCCAGCGAAATACCGTGGACTTCTGTGAATTGTGGGAAAATCATTGGTTTTTAAGGTTTGGGGAGAAGGCGCTTCTCTTCATACACCTCAAACTACTCCTACCAAAGAGGCCCACTCAGTCAATCTCTTTGCCACCCATACAAGGCCTGACCTGAAAGTAAACCTGCAACCTAGGTATGTGGCCTGACTGGAAATAAACCCTCACTCAGCTTTTTGTTGTTGGGGATGATGCTCCAGGCAGGCCACACACGGTCAAGGGATCAGTCCATCTACACGGACACACACAACTCTCTGCAAGTGCCTGGTTCACAGAACCTCGACTACTACCCTTGAAAAGACCTAAATTATGAAACAGTAGGATACCAGATGTCAAGTACATACTTAATGGATTTGTTTTACCTACTACAGTAATTAAAATTAAGCCTTCAAATTTAAATTTACATGTCTAAAAGCAGGAAGGCACCGTCCTTAACCTTAAAGGCGGGGGAAGAGGCCAGCACCCTAGGGTACTGGGCCTATTTGGTAAAGAGGGATTTATATTTCCTTGTTTTTCTTTTGGTTTTGCATTCCACCCGCCCACCTCCCCACATCCCCACCTCCCCACCTTTTCGTTCACTTGTCCTTTTTTCTCCTCTTTACACTTTCAAGTAAGAGTCAAGTAATTAAGATCAGCATTATGTTTGAATAGAACCGGTGGTCCGTAAGCAAAGTGATTTAGTTATTCTAGGTTTCCACCTAATAGCTTCCTTCAAAAATATTTCTCTTCCAGGTTTTCCTGAAATAAAGTTCAGCTATTGCCAGTACTGAACTTGAAGTATTGTTAATTAAGCCTTCTTTTGAAATGTCATCCTCACTTGAGCACAATTTTCTTAACCCCCTTCCACGCAACACAGAAAGGGTTCGGAATCTGTCACCATGAGAAATTTCACGTATGATCAGTCTTGTAAGTAGAAGCTTAGCTTTTTAACAAGACTTGGATTTCAATTTTTGCTAGATTTACGAATGTTGTCTAAGCGTTCCAATGACTTAATAAAAAATCTGTCCTTTCACTTTTTAAAACTTTAGAGCTCCGTGCTCCACGGGCATCGTGCATTTATTCTTCATTCTGCTTTTTAAACGGCTCCTGGGAGGAGCAGTTTCGATGGAGTTCAGAGGACCGGTTACCACGGAACTTGCAACAGTTGGTGCCTGGCGCTAGCAGGTTGGAAGTTTTGAGCGGGACTGGTTTAAGATGCAAAAAGCATCGGTAAGGGAAAGGAAGGGGCAGCGGTGGCCTTGGGGGACAGTGCGGCAGCAGCGCGGGGTCTCTGGCCGTGGGAAGGCGCCTTCCTGGGCGGCCAGAGGAGGCGGTAGCCATGGCCAAGGACGGAGGGCACCGAGGTCTCGCTGGCTGCACCGCCCTGGCTGCGGGGAGAGTGCGCACCCACAGTGCCCCCTGGGCCACGACGGGGCCACGACGAGGTGAGACCCGCCCTGCCCCCGCGTCGCCCCCGGCGGGAGGTGCGACGCCCAGGCCGCGGGTGCGTGCGCGGCCCCGGGCGACGCGGCTGGGCGTGCGCGGGGCCGCGGAGGAGGCAGGGCCGGGAGGGCGGCAGAAGATGGCGAGGGTGTGTAGGCGGCAGCAATGCTCCGCTGAGAGACGCGGCTTTCGGCAAGAACTGGACTCGTGGCGCCACAAGCTCATTCACTGTGTAGGTGAGATCCTCTCCCGGCCGCCTCGGGCCCTCAGGCCGCCTGGCCAGCGGCAGCCCCAGACGTGGGAGGCAGCCGGCAGAGGCAATTGCTGCTCCGGCCCGCCCGCCCTCCTCGGCTCGGGCTCCCCCCTCCCCCACCCCCCGGAGTGCGGGCGCGCGACCTCCGGCGGGCTTTCCAGGGCTGGGGCCTGAGCGCGCGCCGGCCCCTCCCCTCCGCGCACCCTCCCGGGCGGGCTCTCGAGCGGGAGAGCCTTCTCCCCCGCCGGTTCCCCTCCTCTCCTGCCCGGCTGCCTGGCGCCACCGCCGGCTTATTGTGGAGACTCGCCCCAAGCGCTGCCACTTGACGGGTGGGTGCCTCGGTGGTCCCGCCGAGCCCGGCGCCGGGCCGGGCGTGCTGGGGAGCGACTCGGTCGCACCCTCCGCTCCCGGCGCCTTCCCGTCCCGCGCAGTCCCTCCCCCACGCGCTCGGCGGCGCGTCCCGGGCCCCACGTGCACGCGCGGCGGGCCGGCGGGCGCTCGGGCGCGTGCGAGGCGTGAGGTGGAGATGGAGGTGGAGATGGGGGCGGAGGGAGCCGGAGCTGTCACAGGCCCGGGGTCCGCCTGACGGAGCCAAGTGGGGTGTCATGGCCGCGGGGGGCAGCGGCTGCACTTCCACAGCGGGCGGAGGCCGGCGGCCGGGGAGTTAATCCTCGATGCTCGGGTCGGTGTGTGTATTTGTGTTCCGTGTGTGTGCAGGGGGAGGAAGGGGGTGGGACTGGTCCTCCCGAGACCAGCCGCTCTTGTCCCTTCCCGGGGGACCTGCCGGAGCCTCGCCTCGCCGAGAGCCTCCTTCTCCCCGCACCCCACCCCCGCCTCCCAGACCTTGGGCCGCCCCGGGTGGCCTCCGCGCGGGCAGGAGGGAGTGTGGACCGGGCGCCCCGGGAGGGGCCGGGCGACCGAGCTGCGCCTCTTACACTGTGTGTTTTGTCTGTTTTTCTCTCCCAAGGTCCCGTTTCCCTCTGTGCGGCGGCCGGCGGGACCATAAGGGCTTAACTCATATATTTAACCCCCCTCCAAAAAGTAAGTGGCCCGTGTGGTGTCTCCGCTCCGCCCGCCGCCCCCTCGCCCCAGTCCACCCTTGTGTCTGACCGTCCTGTCCGCCAGTATTGTTATTTCCCCATCTTTGCTTCGGTGCTGCTCCTGCGTGGGCAAGTGCTCTCGTCGCCCTCCGCCCCCCACGCCCAGTCCTCGGGGAGGTGCGGGATTGCACCCCCACCCCACCCGCGGGGAGCGCTCTTAGGAACTAGGTCTTCCCCGGGAGAACCCGGGAGGTTGTAGCCGGCGCTTGGGCCCCTCGTCTCCTCCTTCCCGACTGGGTTTCGTTGGAGGAATTATGCAAATCCTGCTTTCTGGTGTCCATTCAGCGGCAATTTCATGCGGTGAGAAGTTCTCTTTGTTGTGCGAGGGGGAGAACAGACACTGATTTAATAGACATATCTGTTGGGGGGAAGGGTGAGGGGGTGTCGGAGAGGCACAGTTTGGAAGAATTACAGCACTTGGTTCGCTCAGTGTCTTTGTGTTTGAGCTTTCTGGCTTGACAGGAGGGTATGCCCTTTACAATGTCCCACAAGGGGTGTTTTCTATAATAGGTTATAAACCAAAACTGAAACTTTAAACAAGTCAAAAATAGGGTAACCTTTACTTGGAAGATGTAAGCCTTTCCATTCCGTGGTTGCATTATGTGTGGGAATTTTGTTAAAGATTTGGGCTGTAACATGAAAACGGATGTATAAGCAGCAATGCTTTAAGGTATCTGATCTCACTTTGGGTTGTCCAAAGGTTAAAAGTACATTTCAAAACATAGGCTTGTGTAAATACGAAAGGCATGAATCAGGTTTTTGTTATAATTTATCTTGTGGATATATTTGAAAATTTCCCTCCTGCCAGTCGGAGACCAGATCTGCCCTCCAGGAATCAGCCTTTGGTTTATCAGTTATCATTTACTCTGCTCTGTCTCTCCTTGTTTTATTCGTTCAGACCTGTCATACACTTGCTGAAATGTTATGTCTGCTTAGCACTTTTTGAATTATGTATTATTTGTAACCATCCTAGAACAGAGCTTATAAAAGGCCTTTAGAAGATTTTGAGAAGCATGAAATCAATGAATTTTCAAAATTGTGTTAATGCAAAATCCTGAATTATTTTGAAGAATTTTTAGTGTTTGTACTTGCTTCACTTTTTAATGATTGAGTTTTTTAGAAGGGCTTTATTGTTTTTAAATGATTATGACCATAATTCTGTACGTTTCTTAAGTTACGGTTGCTTTTACTTTTGATGGTTTTAATGAGTTGTTTATCTTATTTTAATTCTGTTTGCTTTGAATCCTAGCCTTCTGCTTTAGGCCTCCTTTTTTATCTATAACTGCCAGTAGTATTACTGCTGCTTGACAAGGCTTTTAAAAAAGGGACTAATAAATCCTTCTGTAAATACTTGAATATCAAATTTTAGATTTATTTTTTGAAGAAGGATATTAATCAGGTGATCAGTTTTTTAAAAGCATTTTTTAAACTCCAAACAAATTTCCATTTTCGAGGTAGTAAAGTTCAGGAGATATTAAGAGTCCAGAGTGCAGAGCAGTATTTTAATCTGTATGGTAATATGTAGTTGATAGCCTCCCAACTAAAATCATTTGGGTCTCATATTGTCTGTTTATTATACAGGGTGTGGCAAAATAGATTTACAGTTGTGAGTATGTGAAACAGTTTATTCTTACATTATTATTCATTATATTATTTTCCGTATGAACAACTGTAAACCTACTTTTGCCCCACCCTGTAAGTAATTTAAGAGGAAAGTTGTAAGAAAATCAACTGTAGTGTTAACTTTCTGCATATAAAAGGGCTGACAATGATCCTTCTACACAATCCAAAAGACAACTATGCGTGTTGTTTGTCATTAACATAATATAATAATTTCTCTTTTATTTTAATGGGATTTCTTTTCAGCAGTTAACCTTCTATTTGATTCTGTTGACTGGTTGATTATCTTAACACTTTGGTTTCTGTGTTGAACTTAGAGCAGTTTTAGGATTCAAAATGGATTCTCCTTTCCAAAATCGAATTCTTCCTTTTTCTTTTTAAAGGGGAGAAGGGTGGGTCCAGATTGTGGAGGTTTTATTTGAATTGGGTTAGTATCAAGGTTCAGACATTGGTTATGATTAGGATGAATATTTGTTCTCCAGGTGATTGTTGAGACAGACGTCCTCAGGAAGGAGGGTGATCAGTTTGGACTGAGGCTCTGTGCTGCCTGGTATGATGCAGTGTATTGCTTAGCTGTTCCTTGTTCTTGCTGTAGTCTCAAGAAGCTCTTCCCAATGGAGGGAAAAGTTGTGATTTCAGCTTAGCTCTAGCTTAGCTGAAGGATAACAGGGTAAATATTTTTGACTTATACGAGTTATTATTTCAGATTGACCTATTTCCCTCCAATGTACGTGTAGCTGGAACAGTTCTAGGAAGCATCTGAATAATGTTTTTTCCCGCTTTTTAGTTTAATGGGAGGACTACACAGGGATGATCTGAATTTTTTTTAACAAGGGAGAATTAGGTGTTCAGTGTCTATGGGGATTTGCCATTTCTGAGTACTTGTCTAATCACTTAGTTGTTTAGTAGTACTATTTTTAGAAAGGAAAAGCATTTAGGTAAATACTTCAATTAAATATCTATTAAGCATCTGCTTTGTACCAGGTACTGTGGGCAAGCTAAGATATTAGGGAAGTTGCCCTAACCTTCAAGAACTTTTTAATCCTTAGAGAAAATATATTCAATTACAGTGCAAGGCAAAATGTGCCTTACAATGGTGTAGGCTAGTGCTAGGGGTGTTTAGAAATGAAAGAAATCTCTTTTAAGATAATGAAGGAAGGCTTCATTAAGAATGTGGCAGATTTTTGCTTCATTTTGATGAATATGGAAAAGGCATTCCTGTCATAAAAAACAAATAAGGAGAAGTAGAAAAGGACAAGAATATCTATTCATAAACTATAGTCCATGATTCACGTAGGGGACATATATTGGTAATACGTTTGCAAAAAAAGTAGTAGTTTGTAAGACTTTCTAACACAGGTTAAAAAAATGGAGTCTCTTTATTAGGCAACTTGTGGTTTGCAATACATTTTGCTCCTTAGATCAGGGAAGGAATATTTTCTTTATTTAAGGATTCCATTGTGGAACTCTACAACAATGACATGGATTGTTGTTGGTTTTCTTTTAAAGATTTTATTTATTTATTTTTAGAGAAGGGGAAAGAGAAGGAGGGAGAGAAACATCAGTGTGTGGTTGGTTGGTTGCCTCTTGTGTGCCCCGAAATGGGGACCTGGCCCGCAACCCAGGCATGTGCCCTGACTGGGAATCAAACCAGCTACCCTTTGGTTCACTGACCGGTGCTCAATCCACTGATAGAGCAAGGGCTGGATTGTTTTTTTTAATCACTTTTATGGGGACAATATTGTCATCCACAGCAGTGTCTCTTCTAAGTAAGTTCATTTGGAGGCTATACGTTATTCTATTGTACAAAACCTATTTTTGGGATTGCCTAAAATCAGTGACATATTCTTTGAATACTCTTAGCATTGACAAATTTTCATCCTTGAGGTTGGATATGGAATTTGGAAACAATCAAAAAGTATTTTCTGTGGCAAATAAAGGTATATATAAAATAATGAGATTGGTTTTCTTTCCTGGTTAGCAAAGTGGCCCTAAAAGCCCAGCACATGGGGCTTGATTTGTTTTGATGTGCCTCTGAACTTCTCTATTGCTGCTTATTTTGCTTATTTTATTCATATCTACTTATCTGCTATGTGGAGTCTGGATATTGGATAGGTATGAATAAAGAAAGATTTTTTTTTTTTGGTAGTTTCAAGTTAAAAACTTAGAATCACTACCCTCCAAATTATCTTGTACTCTACTTGCAAATATTTTAAAACTACATCTTACACTTGCTCATTGCTTTTGGGATAATTCAAGTGTGAACTATTAGCTCATATTATTTACTGTGGGAGGTATCCAAGTACAGTGATCCATACCCTGAATTCTTCTTTAGAGATATAATTTAAAATCATAAAATTCACCCTTTTTAAGTATACAGTGCAGTGGTTTTTACACACAAGGTTGTGCAAACATCGCAACCTTAATTCCAGAACATTTGCATTACCCACCCCAAAACCCCATACCCATTAGCAGTCATTTCCCATTCCTCCTATGACCTAGCCCTTGTCAACCCTGAATCTTTGTTTCTATGGATTTGCCTATTATGGACATTTCATATAAATATAATCATACAACATGTGGCCTTTTGTGTCTGGCTTCTTAGCTTGCTTTCAAGATTCATCTGTGTTTTAGCATATATGAGCACTTCATTGCTTTTAATGGTGAAATAATACTGCATTGTATGGGTGTACTTCTTTTTGTTTATCCATTCATCAGTTGATGGACATTGGAGTTACTTCTGCTTTTTGCCTTTTCGTGAATAACGCTACAATGAACATGAACAGTGTTGTTTATGTGAATATTGGTTTTCACTTCTCTTGGGTATGTAACTAGGAATGGAATTGCTGGGTAATAAAATAATTATGTTTTAACTTTTTGAGAAACTGCCAAACTTTTCCAAAGTGGCTGCAGTATTTTACATTCCCACCAGCAGTGTGATTCGGTTTCTCCATATTCTAGCTAATGCTTGTTAATTGTCTTTTTGATTAAAGCTATCTTAGCAGATAGGTATAGTATTTCATTATGGTTTTGGTTTGCATTTCCCTAGTGACAGGTGATGTCGAGCATCTTTTCGTATGCTCATTGAATATTTGTATATCTTGGGAGAAATGTCTATTCAGATCCTTAGTCATTTTAAAATTGAATTACACCCTGGTTGGTAGCACAGTGGATAAGGCGCCAGCCTGGGAACCCAAAGGTCGCTGGTTCAATCCCCAGTCAGGGCACATAACCAGGTTAAAAAGCCAGGTCTCCAGCCGGGTCCATGGCTGGATGCAATTGAAAGGCAACCATACGTTAATGTTTCTCTCCTTCTCTTTCTCCCTCCCTTCCTCTCTCTCTGGAAATAATAAATAAAATCTTTTTAAAAATTGAATTAGTTGCCTTTTTTGAGTTTAAGAGTTTATTCCTTTCGATTCCCCAGCCAGGGCACATAACCAGGTTGCAAGTCAGGTCTCCATCCAGGTCTGTAGCTGGAGGCAGGTGAAAGGCAACCATACATTGATGTTTCTCTCCCTCTCTGCCTCCCTTCTTCTCTCTGAAGATGATAAATAAAATCTTTAAAAAAAACAGGAGTTTATTCCTGATATTAGACCCACATCAGTAAATACATGATTTGCATACCTTTTTTCTCATCATATCCTCAACCTGAGAATAATTACAGATCCTAAGATGAACTGCAATATATAGTATGCCTTCACTTAAGTCAGTAAGTTTTTTGACTTAAGTGAAACGATGTGTAATGACATCAGTTTTACCATTGGCTAATTCATATAAACAAGAGTTAAGTTCGTATGACATCTTATCAACATCTTATTGAAATGATGTTGAATGAAACATTATTCAAGGGCCTGCTGTTATCTTGTGAAAGGAATAATGAATATAGTAGTGAAGTTATTGGAATGAACAAGAATTACTCAGGGAAAGCTTTCCTAAAATTCTTTGTATGATTTAACAAAATTGCTACTTATTTACCCTGGCAGATGTGGCTCAATGGATTGAGTGCCAGGCTGCAAACCAAAGGGTCGCCAGTTCAATTCCCGGTCAGGGCACATTCTTGGGTTGCAGGCTAGGACCCCATTTGGGGGTGCACTAGAGACAACCACACATTGATGTTTCTCTCCCTCTCTCTAAATACAAATTTAAAAAAATTTAATGCTAGTTGTTTTTTGTGTTTTTTTTTTTTTAAGATTTTATTTTTAGAGAGGGGAAGGAAGAGAAGGAGAGAGGGAGAGAAACATCAATGTATGGTTAAAAATGCTAGTTATTTGATGGAGTTGTATAACAACTTTGCTATCCAAATCTTCTAAATTCTTGCTTTTCCATAGTGTTCATCCATAGAGAGTTCATACATCAAGTTCATAGTGTGGTAAACTACTTTATTCCAATCTGTTCTATGCCTGAATTTTGAATAGGAAATAAAAGTTTGGATAGAGGAAGATCCCTTTATGCTATAAGGATGTTTTGTCTGAATCTATTCTGCTTTTATGTTTGAATAGGAGAAAAAAGTATACAATAGCAGCAGTTTTAAAACCTAAGATTACATTTTTGTTTGCATTTTATAAAATGCAGATACCTGACGTCATATTTATGGCAAATTATTATATGATTTTCTGGTGCTAAACTAAATATACTGTTTTCAGAAGACTAGAATTGTGTTTTCAATGGGTACATGTATGTAATGAATAGTTTTCATTTATTTTTCTTTTACTGTATTTTATTGTTTATGCTATCAGAGTTGTTCCCACTTTTTCCACTTTATACTCCTCTATCCAACCCCTTTCTCCTAGACAACCCTCATACTCTTCTCTGTGGGTCATGCATGTATGTTCGTTGGCCAAAGACTTGAATTTTGCCATAAATCTTAGTTTCTCTGATTTCTGAGTTGGTTAGATTTGGACTGTCAGTGTCAGGTGTAGTAATCTCTTAAGGATGAAATTCAGAATCTTACAAGGTAGGTGGCAGAATTAGTCTAAGAAGCCTTAATGGATTGTCTCTGAGGGACAGGTTAGGAAAGCTAGCTACAGTGATGGTTGACAATGAATTTTGTCTTGTTTTTATTCCTTTGTTCTACATGTTTGTATATGTTATTAAAGAGAATTATGGATTTTTTTGGCATATCACTTAATTTTTTGAATTCATATTACAAAGTTCAAGGAATTACATATATGAAGCCAGTTTTTGTGGAGTGCCCTTACTATAATGAAATTTTTATAATCCAGTTTTGTATAATGTGCATTTTTCCCCTAGAGGGAATAGCTAAAAGAAACAAAGGTGTAACCTGTGATTTATACTTAACATTTTAAATTTTGGAATTGAGAAGCTAGAAATTAGTATGACATTTCATATGAAAGAGAAAAAAATTCTATTCAAGTGTATTGAATATCTTACAGTTGTATTAAAAACTGTTAATAACTGTACTATTTGAAGTAAAGTAGTATTTCTTATAACTTCTAAATCATTAAAAGTTTGCCCATCACAGTTGTTTACAAAGTTTGAAGGGGATCATTTAGAAAGAAAATTGTCTCAGGAGGTTTTTGGTACGTAAAACTGGAGAATAAATATACTCTAAAACTTGAATGGAGAAAGCAGGAGCCATCAGAAAAATGTATTAACTGGGTCACCCTTTTACAACTGCATAGCTTATTTTATACTTTTTAGAAAACTTTCACATAACATTACTTAGATTTGTATTAATTTCTTCTGTAGCAAAGTATTTGGTATCACCTTTGAATTTTGTCAGACCTTGACATTTGGCCTGGAGAAAGAAATAGTCTGACGATCTTAGAAGGCCTCACAATTTAATTTCTGCACTTTCTGGCAAATAATTTACAGAAAAAGTGATACCTAGCAACTCTGGCTATGTAGCTCAGTTGGTTAGAGCATCATCCTGACATGCCAAGGTTGAGGGTTCACTCCCTGGTCAGGGCACATATAAGAACCAGCCAACGAATGCATAAATAAGTGGAACAACAAATTAATGTTTCTCCCTCTCTGCCTTTCCCTCCTTTACTCTGTCCTTTACCCCTTCCTGTCTCTGTAGTGGCTCAGTGAATTGAGTGCCAGCCTGTGAACCTAAGGGTCACTGGTTTGATTCTCAGTTAGGTCACATGCCTGGGTTGCTGGCCAGGTCCCCCAGTTGCGGGCATGTGGTAGGCAACCACATATTGATGTTTCTGTCCTTCCCTTTGCTTTTCTTTAAAAATAAATACATGAAAAATTTTAAAAGATTAAAAGCCAATCAATA
The DNA here is from genome assembly GCA_004026585.1 of Noctilio leporinus. Classification (NCBI taxonomy): domain Eukaryota; kingdom Metazoa; phylum Chordata; class Mammalia; order Chiroptera; family Noctilionidae; genus Noctilio; species Noctilio leporinus. Next base: position 51,296 of record PVIW01002229.1, read on the forward strand.
AATTAAAAAAAAAAAAAAAAAAAGGCCAGTTGGGAAACATTGAATAATAACTCGTTAAAGAAATCAGAATTTTTCTTAGCATTAATGCTTTCCTCTTATCCACAGAAATAATTGTGCAGTGTTTTAATGTTCGAAACATTTACCTAACTTCTCAGGTTAAAGTAACACAACTGAACTCTTCCCAAGAAAATTTAATTTAATTTTCTCCAATTGCTGTATGAAATTACATAGTATTAATAATATTCTCTCTGTTAAAGATGACATACACTGAGACTTTTGGGTTAGAAGATGTAAACATCAATATTATTTTCTAGGGGAATTACTATTTTTGGAAAAACCTGTATGAAGAGCATTTCCATTCTCATTGGTAGTACCTGATAGTCTATGACTGTTACACAGTCTCACGATTAACTTATTTTTAACAAAGACGGAATCATTTTTTTATTGTCCATAAATGATTATGGTGTACATTTCTCTTACTATTTGACTTTTTAGAGATTTTCAGAAAGTGAAGAAGATAAGTTCTCCCTCTCCTAAGTTCACAAAATAAAGGGGAAGAAACACTAATTTAGAAGATATCTCTGGGGCATATCTTGCTTGGTAAAAGAAAATTCCACATGTGAAAATAGAATTTACCACAAAGAAATACGTTGTATTTTGCAACAGAATTCACACCTGATTTAATATAAGTACATACTACACTAGTACATTTAGAATTAGTTGGTTTATACATGCTTAAAAAATACATGTAAACCAGACTGGCGTGGCTCAGTTGGTGTAGTTGTCCTGCAAGACAAGAGGTTGCTGGTTCAATTCCTGGTCAGGGTACATGATTGGGTTGCGGGCCAGGTTCCCCCGTCAGGGCATGGGGTGTGTGCAAAGAGGCATCCAATAGACATTTCTCTTTCTCATCGCTGTTTCGCTGCTTCTCTCTCTCTCCTTTCTCCTCTCTCTAAAAATAAATACATTAAAAAAATAATAAGTGTAAAAAGTGTGTAGAGGAAACAGTTGAATTTGGTAAGACATGCTTATGTTTTGTTTGATGTTCTCTTTTTCACTTTTTTGTTTGTTTGTTTTTGGTCCCCAGTGCATGGGTATTTGTCAGCTTTTACCTGAATACTTCCCTTCCTCCCGATTGATGTAGGTATGTTTACTAGGTCATTTGTAGGTATTTTTCTCTATACCTACCCACTGGATATTCTTGTGTTCTCTTGTACCTTTCCATCTTTTGCATTCATGATCTATCAGAGGTAGAAGCAATGCTTGAACTTGTTTTCTTGTCCAATCATATTAATTAAAGGGAAAGAAGTTTTTAAGAATCCTTCATTAAGGAAAACTTCAAACATTCACAAAAATACAAGAGTACTAATGAACACCCAGGTCCATCAATTAATGGTGGTTTCATTCCCACTGGATTAGTTTAAGCAAATCTCAGACATGGTATTTAGTATTGAAATTTGTTTTAATCTTTTATATAATACTTTCTACTTCCTATCTTCATCAAGTGATTCATACATTTAAAGAAATGAAATATCTAAATATGGAGAAGACAGGTTTTTGTTTTGTTTTATTAATACTTATTTAAAGCTACCACATATTCTTCATTCACAATGTGCCAGAAAAGAGCCCTTTGATGTTAATATCTAGTTTACAGGCAGATTTGGGAAGATTATGGATTTCATTCATGGTCACTCAGCTAAGAGTGGTATACCCAGGATTGAAATTCAAAAGCCCATGCTCTTTAATCTTAAACATTAAAGCAACGCCCTCCCTTTATTAGAGTTTCCTATTTGGTTTACCAGGTTGCCCTCTCGGTCTTTGTTTCCAACTAGTGATTGCTTACATAGTTTATGTTACATTGAAGAATTCTGGTTTCTCTCTATAATCTTACCATTAATGGTAGTATAATTACCCTTTAAATTCCCTTGTAGAATGCCTTGCCCCTTCTCTTCAGCATTATGGTCCTGTTTTGTCTTTCCTTTTTCTTCATGATTTTTAAAGTTTTATCTGTGGTATTCAGAGCTAAATGGTTTTCTGAGCTGAATGTTTCCACTGGCTTAGTTTTCCTTCATATGTTGTTAAACTGGTCTTCACCATTGGCTGAGATTTGAGAATAGGCTTAGGAGAGGAAAGACAGCAAAGAATATCCAAATGATTCTAGGCCTTAAGCTTGGGGAGCTTTCCATGCAGACCAGCCTACTTCACAGGGGACTTTGAAGTTGGTTACAAAAGCTTTATAGTAACAGCGTGTGGGTGCCTGGCCTTTTCTTCTATTCATATCCTTCCCAGAGACGTCAATTAGGGGTGAAGGGGTGACCAGCATAAAGCAGATTGAGGTCAGGATTCAGTATTCCTGGATTTTATTCAAATGCCTTCTCAATTCTAACCTTCTAATTGTGACTTAGATTTGGTGCAGTTAGCAATAAATATATTTTTTTAATGTGTAATGGAAAGGGAAGTTGCTGAGTAATGTATAATTGCTGAGAAGGGGAAGGAGCAATTTGGCAAATTTTGAAAATGATGCATTTTTAGTATTTTCAAATGTCACTAATCTTAGACAAAATACTTCATAAGTAGATAAAGGAAGGTGTTGTGACAAAGGTAATAGGGAGAACTTCTGATCAAAATAAAATGAGAAATTTCTTACCTGAAAATAAGAGAAACAAGTGTTTGTGACTATGTGCCTGTGTTGAAATGTGGCTTTTTTATTGAATGATTAATGATAAAAATACTTAACATGTATGTTAGGTTATGTGAATTTTCATTACACTCCAAAGGAAGCTGACAAAGTTTAACTTCTGTAAATGGGCATTGATTAGCTTATCTGATCACAATAAAATGATACTTTAATTATGAAAGGACATTAAGGAGTCTATAAATCTTTGAGAATAGTTCTTGAAAAAACCTTTAAGGTGGTCATTTTTCTGTGAGTGTTTAATATAACTAATACTTTTTAAAATGGTTTTGTTAATGATATATTAACTGGTTAGTATACTAAAATTTTACTTATTTGCTTATTAGAAATTCATAATTATCTTTAGCAATAATATTTTTATGATACCATGTTAGATTTTGAACCTAGATCTAGTTTCTGTACTAGAAAGAGGCATCAAAATAAAAATAATGAAATAATATATATTAATTTATAACAATTTTTAGAGAGTACTGGAATTCTTTAAAATTCTTTTAAAAAGTTTTTAAAAGAAAAATGGGTATGATTAAAGTGATAACACTATTTTCCAGGTGAGACTTGTACAACCAACTTTTATTTGTGTGTCTGTGTAACATACAATGTGTAGTTTTTCACTGTGGAATATCTATTAAAATAGATTAATGCATGTTAAAATTAATAGACATATACAGAAAATTAGAAATCACATCTCTGGAAAACAGTTTCAGGATTCATGACTTATGGTTACCAATGTACAAAGCGACCTAAAAATAAAAAACATTTCTTGCCCTGGCTGGTGTAGCTCAGTGGATTGAGGCCAACCTGCGAACTGAAAAGCTGCTGGTTCCATTCTCGATCAGTACCTCCTTAAGTTTATTTTTGGGCCCTCTGTTCCATTAACCTATGTGTCTGTTTTTATGCCAATACCATACTGTTTTAATTACTGAAGCTCTGTAAGGTGGTTTGAAACCAGGAAGCATAATGTCCTCTGTTTTGTTCTCCTTCCACAAGATTGCTTAGGCTATCCATAAAATACTGGTTGTGTGCTAGGGATTGTATTGAATTTACATATTGCTTTGGGTGGTTATGGACATTTTAAGAATATTTTCCCAATCCATGAGCACAGAGATTTCTTCTGTTTATTTGTATCTTTAATTTTCTTTCATTAATGTCTTACAGTTTACAGCATACAGGTGTTTCACCTCTTTGGTTAATTTTCAGGTATTCTTTTTTTATCCTCACTTGAGGACATTTTTTTTTTCATTGCTTTTAGAGAAGAAGAAGGGGAGGGAGGGAGGAAAGGAGGCAAGGGGAGTGAGAGAGAGAGACCAAGGCATCAGTTGGCTGCCTTGTCATTTGAGCCACAACCTGGGATCAGTCCTGCAATTTGGGTATGTGCCTTGACTGAGAATCAAACCCCGGACCCTTCGGACTATGGGATGACACTCCAGCTAACTGAACCATACTGGCCAGGGCTTGTATTCTTTTTGATGGGATTGTTTCTTAATTTCTTAGAAATAGCTCATTACTAGGTATGTAGGAATGCAGCAGATTTTATGTATTGGCTTTGTATTCTGCAACTGTATTGAGCTAGTTTATTCTAACAACTTTTTGGTGGACTTTTTAGGACTTCTCATTTATTATATTATCTACAAACAGTGACAGTTTTACTTCTTTCAAATTTGAATGGTTTTCCCCCCTTTTCTCTGGGTAGGACTGATAATACAGTCATGTGCCACAAAATGTTTCAGTCAGTGAAGGACCAGCATGTATGGTGGTGATCTTGTAAGATTAAAATGGATCTAAAAAACTTCTGTTGCCTGAGGATGTCCTCTCTGTCATAATCTTGTTGTGAAATGCATTATTTAGGTGTTTGTGGTGATTCTGGTGTAAATAAACTTCACTGCCAGTTGTATAAAAGAAAAGCACTTACAATTATGTACAGTGCATAATACCTAGTAAACAACTGTTAGGGTTTATGTATTTACGTATACTTTGTATTGTTATTTTAGAGTGTACCCTCTCTACTTATAAAAAGAAGTTTGCTGTAAAACAATGTGCTGTGTTACACCAGCAGCATGCTCATACATCCTTATGTGTCTTGTGTTTACCTCATTCTTGATTGCATCATTTTCTCTTGTGCTGATTAATCACCTGTTCTCTTGTACAATAACATGTTGTACAGGCTTTTAGCCAAGGAAGAATAGCTATACCACATGGCCTGGATGGTAATAGGCTGTACCATCTAGGTTTGTGTAAGCATACTCTGTGATGTTTGCACAGTGATGAAATTACCTAGAGACTCAGTTCTCAGAACACATCCCTGTCGTTAAGTGGTGCATGACTTACCATGTTCAATAAAAGTGGTAAGCCTTGTTCCTGATCTTAAGGAAAAAGCTTTTAGCTTTTCACCATTGAGTATGGTGTTAGTTGTATGCTTGTCATATATGGCCTTTATTATAGTGAGATGCATTTCCTCTGTACCTGCTTTGTTAAAAACTATTTTATTGTGAATGGATGTTGAATTTTGTCTAATGGTTTTTCTGCATCTTTTGAGGTGCTTATGATTGTTACCCTTCATTTCATTAATGTGAAATATCACATTGACCAGTTTGCTAATTTTGAACCATCTTTGTTTGCATCCCTGGGATAAACCCCACTTGTAATCATGTTGTGTGATTCCCCCCACCATCCCCTTTTTTCCCGGTAGTTTAAAAAAATATTCACCTAAGAGGAAGGGTGAAAGAGACAGAGGAACATCAATATGAGAGAGAAACTGATGGATCGCCTCCCATGTTGATTGGGGATCAAACCCACAACCTAGGTACGTGCCCTGACTAGGAATCATACCTGCAACTTTTTGGTGTAGGGGATGATGCCCCAGCCAACTAGGCATAGTGTATGATCATTTTAATGTGTTGAAATTGCTTACTAATATAATTGACCCTCAAACAACATGGGTTTGAACTATGCTTAACACACAGAACTTTTCAACATGTTTTTCATATGATTTTCTTACACTTTTTTTCTGTAGCTTAACTTTATTGTAAGAATGCAGTTTATAACATGTAGCACAAAGTTGTGTTAATCGACTATGTCACTAGTAGGCCTTGTGGGAAACAATGGTCTATCAATAGTTAACTTTTGGGGGTGGTGCATATATGTTCTTTGTTCTTTGGCTTCTCCATTTCCTTTACTGTTCTTAACATTCTCCTATTTTGCACCTACCAATTATGCTTCTTAATTTCTGTACCTTTTCCCCCATTCTTCTACCCCCTCTCACTGGTAACCCTCCATATGGTCTCCATATCTATGACTCTGCTTCTGTTCTAGTAGTTTGCTTAGTTTGTTTTTGTTTTTTAGATTCAGTTGTTGATAATTGAGTTTGTTGTCATTTTAATGTTCATAATTTTGATCTTCATTTTTTGAAATAAGTCCTTTTAACATTTCATGTGATAATGGCTTGGTAATGATGAACTCCTTTAGCTTTACCTTGTCTGGGAAGCACTTTATCTGCCCTTTCATTCTAAATGATGGCTTTGCTGGATAGTTATCTTGGTTGTAGGTTCTTGCTTTTCATGACTTAGACTACTTCTTGCCAGCTTCTTCTTGCCTACATTTTCTTTTAAGAAATCAGCTGATGGTCTTATGGAAACTCCCTTCTAGGTAACTCTCTTGCTGCGTTTAAGATTTTTTACCTTTAACCTTTGGCATTTTAATTATGATGTGTCTTAGCGTGGTCCTCTTTGGATCCACCTCCTTTTGGACCCTGCTTTCTGGACTTGTATGTCTGTTTATGGACTTGTACGTACAGAAGATTTTCTTCATTGTTTCAAATAAGTTTTCAGTTTCTTGCTCTTCCTCTTCTTCTTCTGGCATCCCTATTTGGATGCTGGCACTTTTGCAGATGTCTGAGAATCTTATTCTCCCTTGATTTTTAAAATTGTTTCTTCATTCTGTACTGGTTGACTGTTTATTTCTTCTTTATGTTTGCATTTATTTATTTGAGCCCTGACTTCCTTCCTGTCACTATTGGTTCCCTGTGGATTTTTCTTTATTTCACTCAGTGTAGCCTTCATTTCTTCCCGTATATGTTTGCTATATGCAAGGAGTTCTCTGAGCATTCTGATCACCATGCATCAGATAGGTTGACTACCTCCATTTCACCTAGTTCTTTTTCTAGAGTTTTGACCTATTTTTCATTTGGGCAATATTTCTTTGGCAGCCTCTTTGTGTTTGTTTTTGTGTATTAGGTAAAGTTGCTTTGACTTCTTATCTGGATGCAACTGTTAGGTTGTAAGTGGTGGAGCCTTAGGTACTTGTCAGTGTGGAGGGACCTGTTCATTCCTTTGTGGTGCTATATGGCAGGGGAGGGGTCTGAGAGTGAACAATGCCACTAGCTCAACACTCACCCCATTTCCAGTCACTTCTCCCACTTCCTGCATGTGATGGGCACCCCTTTAGCTCTTGCCTTTGGTGGTGGATCCCAGAGTGTGTGGGCTTGCCTTCTAAATGGACCCTGCTGAGACATGGGCAGTTTCTTCCACCTCCTCAACTCCCACTGATTTTCACAGCCAGAAGCTATGAGGCTTTATTTTCCTGGTGCTGGAACCTTGGGCTGTGCAGTATGTCCTGGGGCTGGGGTCACTGCTCAGGTGGGACTGCTGGTTCTGCCGGGCACCTGCCTTGCCAAGATTTACCTCCACTACTACATGTCCTCTCTGCCCCAGCTCCCTGTCTCCACCCCTCCTACCCATCTAAATGACTATTTTTTCTTTATTTCCTTGATTGTCAGACTTTTATACAGTTCGATTTTCTGGTAGTTCTTGTTTTTGTTTTGAGATTAGTTGTGATCCTTCTTATGGTTGTGTAAGGAGGTGAAGTGTATCTACCTGCCTCTCCATCTTGACCAGAAGTCCTGGTGACTTTCTTCAGTGCTTATAGTCCTCTCTCTTTTTTCTGTATTTGCTGTGGGTTTTTGCTTTGTGGTTACCATGAGGCTTACATACAACTTACAACTACAGTAATCTCTTTTGAGTTGATATCAGCTTAAGTTTGATCCCATTGTAAACATTATTACTCAGCCAGTTTTAAGTTTTTGATGTCAAATTTTACATCTTTTTATTTTATGTATCTTTTCATTAATATATACTACTTTTATCTTTTAACCTTCATAATAGCTTCATGAGTGATTAATCCACCACCTTTACTATTATTTTCTTTTCCATTGAAATTTATTTATTTATTTATAAAAGATTTATTTATTGTTTTTAGCGAGAGGGATAAGCAGAGAGGCAGAGAGGGAGAGAGACATCAGTGTATGGTTGCCTTTCACCTGCCTCCAGCCATGGACGTGGCTGGAGACCTGGCTTGCAATCTGGTTATGTGCCCTGGCTGAGAACTGAACCAGCGACCTTTTGGTTCACAGGCTAGCGCCTTATCCACAGTGCCACCAGCCAGTGCAAAATTTATTCTTTTATATGTGCTCTTGTTATTATTCAGCATTCTTTTAAGCTTAAGGAAGAGCCTTTAACATTTTTTGGTATGATTGCTTTAGTGTTGATGAACTCCTTTAGCTTTTACTTGTCTGCAAAACTCTTTTATCTCTTCACTTCTGAATAATAACTTTACTGGGCAGAGTATTCTTCATTAGAAGTGATTTATTTTTTCCCTAGCACTTTGAATATGTTACACTACTTCCTTGCCACTTCCTTCTGGCCTGCAAAGTCTCTGCTGATAATCTTATGGATGTTCACTTGTATATAACAAGTTGTTTTTCTCTTTTTTGCTTTTAATAGTTTCTCTTTGTTTTAATATTTTATTTATTTTTAGAATGAGGGGAAAGGAGGGAAGGAGAAAGAGAGGGAAAGAAACATTGATGTGAGAGAGAAACATCAATCAGTTGCCTCTTGCATGCGCCCCAACTGGGAACCTAACCCACAACCCAGGCTTGTGCCCTGACCAGAAGCTGAACCAGAAACCTTTTGTTTTGTCAGATGATGCCCAACATACTGAACCACGCTGGTCAGGAATCCTTACTTTAATTTTGACATTTTAATTATAATGTGTCTTGGTATTAATCTCTTTGGGTTCCTTTTACTTGGAATTCCCTGGTCTCTCTGAAGCTGAATATTTCCCTTCTCCAGGTTAGGGAAGTTTTTGGCTATTATATCTTAAAATGAAATTTCTGCCTTTTGCTCTGAGAGCCTTATGCTATGAATGTTAGTCTGATGTTGTGCCATAAGGCTTCACCTTCTTTCATTTTTATTTCTTTCTGCTGCTCTCTGATAATTCCACTCCCTTTTCTTTGAGCTTACATATCCTTTTTTAAAAATGTTTTTAAATTACATTTTACATTCAATATTATTTTGTATTAGTTTCAGGTTTTTATTAGCAAAGTGGTTTGGCAGTCATATACTTTACTGACTTATCCTTTCTTCTGCTTTATCTGGTGTGTTGTTGAACCCTTCAGTTCGCTTATTGTATTAAACATGTAATTAAACCTTTGTAATGTACCAGGTGGGTATTATTTTAATTTAAAGATAGAAAAGTAACTGATACTACTGCAAATTTATGGTGTCCAGCCTCAGCTGGACTCTCAGCACTGGGAATTCGGTAGTGTATTTTTGGTCAGTTCCTGCAGTTTACTGCAATGGCTCTCTTTCAGCTCCTGTTCCCTGCAGCTTCCCTCTAAGCTGATAACCTTGTCACCTACAGAACAGTGAAAATTGATGCTATTCAAAGGGAATATTTTCCCAACATTCTTCTTTTTATCCTTGGGACTGCTTGGAAAATTTGAGAAAAATATTTATCTCAAAATATTGTTTCAGATATTGGCCACCTGAATAAAATCACTGAGATGTTTGTTAACATCCTACCCCAGATGTTTTTAATTAGCATAATCTTAGGTAAGACATGGGAATCTGTAGTTCAAGCAATTATCTCAGGTGATTCTTCTTGTATATGCCAAAGTTTGAAAACCTCAGCTGTATAGAATAGTAGTTCCCTTAATCAGCATACAAGACCCTGATTCCAGCCTACTTCTTCAGTCTTAACTCTTTATATTCTACCTAGTCCTCACTCTGTAATCCCTCAAGTCCGCTCACCACAACATGTACCTCCTTTCTTTTGTTTCTCTGATTCTCCCGCTTCTAGTTTGCACGACCCTTGAAGTCAGGGACCATGTTGTATCCCTGACAAAGTAGTGGCACACAATCAATGCTCAAGAAGTATTTGTGGAAAGGCAGAAAACAGTACTTTTGAAATATTACAGACCAAGCACATGACTGAAATTGAGTAATAGGTAAGTGTTCTCTTTATAGTGACTCAAGTTACATAAACAAACACAAAATTAGAATGAGTAAGGGAGTGTAGACATTTTGAACACAATTCGCGGTACCCTCAATGGCTTTACCATAGTGATTTTGAAGTTGGTGGGACGCGTTGTCCCTTTGAGAACCATAGTATTAGAGATACTAAGGACTAGTTTCCTGTGCTCATGAATTGTATGTGAAATGTGACTTTTTTTTTAAGATTTGATTTATTATTTCCAGAGAGAGAGAAAGGGAGAGAGGGAGAGAAACATCAATGTATGATTGCCTTTCACCTGCCTCCAGTGACCTGGCTTGCAACTTGGTTATGTGCCCTGGCTGGGGAATCAAACCAGTGAACTTTGGGTTCTCAGGCCAACACCTTCTCTACTGTGCTACCAGCCAGGGCTTGAAACTTGACTTTTAACAGGCAAAACATTATTTATATTGTCTCATTTCATGTTAAAATGTAATTCAGAATCTATATTAATTGAGTTTTCTGACATACCAGTAAAAGGAGTAGGAAAGGGCTGGAAATTTTCCACAGACAAATAGGTGAAAGTTGAGGATGGGCAAGCAGGTGAAGGAAGTGTTTAGATTTTATGTGAGTATAAAATGCTGATGTTCTTTCCAGAAGACCAGGGACATTTATTGACATACCATGTGCGTCACACAGCCTGCTTGAAGTAGAAACAAATGAACCATGAACAATGTTGTGAATGTTCCCAATATGGAAGAGACTGCAGTATGACTTTGTTACTGCTCCAGCCACTAGTGATGTTGACCTAGGACTGTCATTGATTTAGGGATGGTTGTGATACAGCATGTTATTGAGGAAGAAAAGATTTTATGAAAGCTTTTTCTTGTTTGTTTTTAAAATTTATTTATTATCTTTAGAAAGAGGGGAAGGGGGAGAGGCAGAGAGGGAGAGAGATATCAATATACGGTTGCCTTTCACCTGCCTCCAGCTGCGGACCCGGCTGGAGACCTGGCTTGCAACCTGGTTACGTGTTCTGGCTGGGAATCAGACCAGAAACTTTTGGGCTCGCAGGCCAATGCCTTATCCACTGTGCCACCAGCCAGGGCTGAATGCTTTGTTTTTAGGTATTGATACTTAGGTTTTGTATAACTCTGAAAGTTCCTTGTATTGTTAATATTTTGCTCTCAGGAGCTCATAGATCTATATGTACTTTTAACAAGCATGAATGGATTTGTCAATTTAGATTCTAAAACTCTTCGTGGCAGATGGCCTGATAGATAGGGAATTGGTTGCAGATACAGACTATTCTTTTCCTACTGGCTCTTCATGTCTCTTTGCCAAGTTTGACAAAATAGCTGAAAGAATAGATGAGGCCCTGCCTTTATCAAGACTTGCCAGAAACCCAGTTCAAATTCATTTAAGTCAAAAAGGTCACTTTGTAGGTTTATGAACTGGGAAATTCACAGAGTAAAAAGCTAAAGCTAGGTTCTGACAGGACTGGGTTTAGAAGTTTAGTGTCATTAGGAAGGTCTCCTCTTCATCTTTGAGCATTCCTTTCCTCTTTGGATTCCTTCTTTGGCAGATATGATGGAAAAGATGATCAGTGGCAATTCTAAACTTATATAATATTTAAAGTCTATATGTGTCTCCTTTGGGTAGTAGAACCAGCCAAATTGGGTGGATGGAAGGACTCATGGTCAGGTTTGAATCATGTGGCTTTCTCTGAACCAGTCTCTAAGGCCAGTGGAGTGTGATTCTCTGGCCCAAGCAGGGGCAGGTTCTTGATTTTGGAGAGACTTTAAGGAGGGACAGATTGATTCTTGAAAAGAAAATTAGATGCTATTACCTAAGAAAGGAATATAGGTGCTGGTTAGGCAAAAATCTACAAATATTTTATTTATATATATATATATATAATTTTACTTATATATATATACATATATATATAAACATATATTTATATATAAGTATATATATATACTTTGGAAAAAATTGACTAATTTGGACCATGTTATGAGTTGTATTTTTACCCTCCAAAAAATAAACTGAAGTCGTAACTCCCAGTACCTATGGTAACTCTATTTGGAGATAGGGTCTTTGCAGTTAATGAAGTTAAGATGAGGTCTATACTAGCAGTAGATTAAGGGCTGGAATCCAATAATTCGTGTTCTTAATGAGAAGAGGGAAATATGAATATAGACAGGAAACACAGCTATGTGAAGACAGGGGTAGAGATTGGAGTTAGCCAAGGAATGCCAATGATTGCTAACAACCACTAGAAGCCACAAAGAGGCAAGGAAGGATTCTTCCTTAGAGTCTTTAGAGGGAGCATGGTCTTGCCACTGCCTTGATTTCTGCCTTCCAGGCTCCCAACTGTAAGCAAATACATTTTGGTTAAGTCAGCTGGTTAGTGGTAATATGCTACAATACCTCTAGGAAACTAATATATACCATGTATAGTGCATACAAAATTTGTTTTAAATTTCACCTGAGGACATGACTTTAGAGAGAGGGAAGGAAGGGAGAAAAACATCAATGGGCAAGAGATACATTGATCAGTTGCCTCTCACTCACCCCCAACCCAGCCATGTACCCTGACTGGGAATTGAACCAGCAGTCTCTTGGTGTGTAGGCTGGTGCTCAATCCACTGAGCCATAGCAGCCAGGGCTACTGTTTCTTTATAAAAGAAACCTTCTCCCATCTGTCTATCTGTCTGTTTTCCTCTTTCTTTCTTTGATCTTATTTTTTGAGAGAGGAAGGGATAGAGAAAGAGAGGAATAGAAACATCGATGTGTTGTTGCCTCTCATGTGCCCCCATCTGGGGACCAGGCCTGCAACCCAGGCCAGTGCCCTGCCTGAGAATCAAACCAGCAACCCTTTGGTTCTCAGGCTGTCTCTCAAGCCACTGAGCCATACCAGCCAGGACCATCCTCTTCCATTACTTATATAATAATACATACTATATATATTACTTTGCTCTGTATCTTGCATTTTTCACCTAATTTATCTTAGCTGTCTTTCTATATCAGTGTATCAAGGGCATGTTCATTCTTTTTCACAACTGCAGTTAATTCCATTGTTTGGATAATTAGGTGGTTATCGAACATTTGAGTTGTTTTACTTTCCACTGTCACTATTGTACATAAGTTATTTTGTATGTGTGCTGGTATTTGTAGGATACATTCCCAGAAATATTATTTGCATTTGTAATTTTATGAGGTATTGCCAAATTGTGTTCTATATGGGAGATGCAATTTTGTTGTACTTCCATCATCGTAGGAGTGTCCATTGGGTGTCTTACCAACATAGTACTATGTCTGACTACAAATTTTTGCCAACTTGATAGGTAAATTTTATATATGTATATATATATATATATATATATATATATATTTAAATTTATTTTTAGTGAGGGGGTGGGAGGGAGAAAGAGGGAGAGAAAAATTGGTGTGTGAGAGAGACATCAGCTAGTTGCCTCCCGCAAGCTGCCAACTTGGGAGGCCTGGCCCACATCCCAGGCATGTGCGCTGACTGGGAATGAAACTGTCAACCCTTCAGTTCACAGGGCAGTGCTGAACCCACTGAGTCACACAAGCCAGGGTATTCTCAGTATAGTTTTTATTAGCATTTTCTATACAAGTGAGGTTGAGCCTCTTATTTTTAAGGCCATCCCTGTTCGTATTTGATCTTGAATTGACTTGCTATAGTGATGATTATTATGATACGTGGCTGGTGGTGAAAATAATGTTTTTAGGGGAGGAAAAGCAGGAGATGACTGTTACTAGAAAAAAAGACTTCTGGATTTTCTTCCTCCAAGTCATGAATTTTCACATATTCAGAATTGATTCTGAAAGTTTAGTTGTTTTGTTACTGTTTTAGGAGGTCTGTGGTGTGTGACTGGCACAGCATAGGCATTAGGTTTTCCTACCCTTAGCCTTTTCCACCTTTTTTTCAAGAAAGTATATATTATTATGCAGTCTCTTTAAACTCCTTCAGAAGATTGTAGAAAATTATTCAAATTTGCTCAGAGGCCTGATTTTGTATTTACTATAGGTGTTTGCTAAACTAGTCTACCTAGTTAGTGTAATTTCTACAAATATTTTTGCTTTCATTTAGTATCTTCTGCAAAATGCTAGATGACTTCTTTCATGATACAGGTTTCTGTCTCCAGCTTGCCTGTTGTATTGGTTCCTTTTGGCACTTCATTCTCTCTGTGTCAGTAAGCATTCTATTTACTGATTGTTGGGAGAACTGTTTCTGAGCTTTGTGGTAGTAATGTCACCTCGTTTGCATTCTGAACAAAACCCTTTCCCTGAGCAGTTATGTTTATACAGCTATTAATGCCATTAAATATTGTGTTGGCAGTAGTTTGTGATCACAAAATCTGATATCTTGGAAACTACAGGAGAAACATATAGTAAAATACTCACTGAGATGAAAGATAATAAATGCACCCAGTTAAAGAACAACAGGTAGAATGAGGACAGAAACTAATGCCTCAGAGGACAGTGCTATATTCTGAGAGCCAAGTTGACAAGGAAGTAGTCACTCAGTGACTCATAAGGATCAACCCAAAGTATTCTCTGTCAAATAAAGGCATATTAATTTGTAGTGGATTTATCAAGTAAGGACAACCTCTTTGCTTTAGACTGACCTCTTTTGGTAAGTCTTTTTTAGGTGGTTTGGCTGAATTGCATTTTCATTCATTGACCCAAATGATCTGTTAGCACTGTGCTGGGTGCAGGGATACAGTGATGTGCATAGCAGACTTTTCCTACTTGCACGACAGAGTCTAATGGGAGAAAAAGGGAAATTAATCACACGAGGAACCTCTAACTACACAATGAAATAAGAACTCTGAAAGGAAACATTGTTCTCTGTGTGTGTGTTGTATTTGTGGTGGGAGCAGATTCGAGTAATAGAAATTGAGAAGAATTTCTAAGAAAAGGCATTTTCATTTGAGAGGTGCAAGATGAATGGGAGTTAATTAACCAGGGGAAGGCAGAGGAGAAGGGTGGTAGGGTAGAGAGGATTCTTCCAGGCAGGGTATCAAAATATGTTTTCAGAAGACAGAAAAAGAAAAAGTTAGGCTTTGCTTTCCCTCTTACTATTGTGGGTCTTGTACATACTTCTATTTGCTTTCACCATTTGGTGGCACTTAAACATGCTTAACTAGCCAGTTAACTAGCACTTAAACATGCAAAACTAGGGCCAGTTTTGGCTGTGGAATATTCATGTGCTATTTGTGTGTGTGTGTGTGTGTGTGTGTGTGTGTGTGTGTATGTGTGTTTTAATTAGGGAAACTGATATATGTGAAAATTTGAGGCAAGGGGAACACTGAGTAAGTTTATTATTAGGATGTTATGGGAAGAAAAGACTGAGTGTACCCAGGCACTAGATAGTTCTGTAACTGGACAGCTGAGCAATCATTCCTGTTGGGGAAGTATGAAGGGATTCTTTCACAGATACTCTTAGTTCTTACCCTCTTCTTTTTTTAAGTTCAAATAGGATTTTTTTTTTTTTTACTGCCTTTTTTATTGTGGTATAATGAAAATATACTGTTCTTTAGTTTTAAGAACTATATGCACCCCTATGACCTCTACCCAAAACATATATAGAATATTTCTAGCCTGCTAGAAAGTTCATTCATGTCCTTTACCCACCAGTTGCCCACCACCACGATAACTAATTTTTATTACTATGCATTAGTTTTGCGTACATCTGGGTTTCATATGCAAGAAGGCATACAGTTTGTACTCTTGTGCCTGGCTTCCTTTGCTTAAACATAGTGTTTACATGGGTTGTTGCATTAATAGTATATTCCTGTTTAAAGTGTATTTATTGTGATATATTCAGTTTGCAAACAATCCATGTAAAGCAAACAATTCAGTCATTTTTAGTATATTCACATTATGCAATCATTACAATTCAGACTTTAGAACATTTTTATCACTCCCAATGGGTGTTATATTCAGTTTACAGATGAGAACCCATTTTATTAGCAGCCCCTCCTTATTCTGTCCCCCTCTGTTTCCACCCTTCAGTCATAGACAGTCACTATTTTTGTCTGTAGATAAGTACATATTCTGGGCATTGGTTTTTTTAATTGCTGAGTAGTATTCCATTTTATGAGTATACCACAATTTGTTGATCTGTTTTATTGATGTTGGACATTTGGGTGATTTCCAGCTTGGAAACATTATAAATAAGACTACCTTATAGATAATTTTGTATGTTCTTTTTCATTTCTTTTGTGTAAATATCTAAGAATGGAATTGCTGGGTCATAGGCTAGAGATATGTTAACTTCATAAACTTTTTTTTTTTTTTTTCCAATTAAAAACAAGATTTTATTATCTTCAGAGACAGGGGAAGGGAAAGAGGCAGAGAGGGAGAGAGATATCAGTGTATGGTTGCCTTTCGCCTGCCTCCAGCTGCAGACCTGGCTGGAGGCCTGGCTTGCAACCTGGTTATGTGCCCTGGCTGGGAATCGAACCAGCGACCTCTGGGTTCGCAGGCCGGCGCCTTATCCACTGAGCCACCAGCCAGGGCTACTTCATAAACTTTTAAACAACTCTCCAAAGAAGTTATAACTTCATTTTACATTTTATGCAACTGTGTAGAGAGATCAGTTACTTCATATTCTCACAAATATGTGGTGTTTGTCTTTTTTTTTTAAACCATTCTACAGGTTGTGAAGTATCTCTTTGTTACACTGTTTTAGTTTCTCTGACGGACTAATAATGTTGAACATCTTTTCATGTGCTCACTGCACTTAGATGTATTTATTTGAAGTGTCTAAATCTTTTGCCCATTAAAAAAATCTGAATTTATCTTTTTATTGATTTGTAACTGTTCTTTGTATAGTTATAAGTAATTGTATATACGTATAATTGGTTCTTTGTGATACTGTAATTTAGAAGCTATTTTGGATAGAGATCCACAGTTTCTGGCTCATAGGTTCTAAAACCCTTTGAATTCCCCAAGTGTTGAGAGTGATGATCAGGGTGTTTTCTGTATGTTAATGAGGTAATATTTGGATCCCACTGAGGGGTAGGGCCTGGTGCTAGGAGAACCCAGAGGATTGGGAATTTGCAGTCCCAGCTTTTACACCCACTTCTGAGGGGAGAAGTGCTAGAGATGTTCAGTTGCCAATGACCAATGACTTGGTCAGTCATAACTAGGTAATAAAGCCTCCATGAAAACCTGGGAGGACAGCTTGGTGGTGGGAGAGGGAGCTGGGTAGGGGGTAGCCCCACATTGAAATAAAGTCTCAGAAAGCAATTCACCCTTTCACAAATGGAAAGATAGAAGTAGATACCTGTGTGCAAACTACTATTGCAGGGTGTTTCGTTTGTTTTTAAGGTTTTATTATTTTCAGAGAGAGAGGAAGGGAGAGAGGGAGAGAGACATCAATCAATGTGTAGTTGCCTTTCACCTGCCTCCAGCTACAGACCTGGCTGGAGACCTGGCTTGCAACTTGGTTATGTGCCTTGGTTGGGAATCCAATACAGGGTGGTTTTTAAGTCTCCAAAATATGTTTTTAAAGATTCAGAATAGCAAAAGTTCATTTCATTTAGACCTTTTCTAGGGAGGTTGCTGCAGTAGTTAGTTAATTACTGAATCATGAGTGGTTCCCTGCAGTCAGGGAAGAACAACTTTGGGGATGTATACCTTCTAAACAACAAGAAACAAACTCGGTAACATTCAGAACTCACATTTCCTGCCACTCCAAAGAGTTCAGGATAGAATCATGATCCGCAACTTACTTCCTCCTTCCTAGGAGCTTTCAGTGACTTTTGATACAGTCCCAAATGGACCCATGTAGTCCCATGTCACATAGAAGCAGTCCTGACAGTTCAGACAGCTGAGATGAGAACTGCCCTAAACTAGCTCTGTAGCTTGCCTTCTGGAAGTTGTGCCACAGCCTATAGCTAACTCACATCCAATGTCTGGTAGTCCACAGAGCTGAAATTGGGTGTGAACTCTTGTTGTTAGAGCACAGGTGGCTCACACCGTTTCCAGAGTATCTGTACAAGGTATTGCGGAGCCTGCAGAGATTCAGAAAGCATGGGCCAGGGCACCATCAGAATCAGCAACCATAATTTAGCTTTTGTTACATTGTGGGGTATTCAGAAAACCAGCCTTTTGGTTAACAGAGACATTCGTGAGCTTTCACCAACCTCTCTTGCTTGTGGAGGAGAACATGGGGTTTTTCATGACCCTAAAGGAATTTTGTTGAAAATTATTTCTTTTCCTGGCTGGTTGCTCAGTGGATAGGCACCAGCCTGCGAACCCAAAGGTTGTTGATTCGATTCCCCAGCCAGGGCACATAACCAGGTTGCAAGCCAGGTCTCCAGCCAGGTCCGTAGCTGGAGGCAGGTGAGAGGCAACTATACATTGGTGTCTCTCTCCTTCTCTGCCTCTCTCCCTACCCTTCTCTCTGAAAATAATAAATAAACTCTTAAATAAATGAATAAAAATTTAAAAAGCCCTAGAAATTATATCTTGAGGGGCTCTTGACTTAGGTAAGATTTTATGTAAGACTTTCTGGAATGTAATGGTTATCTAAATTGGAAAATATCAATACTGCATCTTTATGATTCTGTTTATATGTCTGCCATGTTGCAAGAAGTATTGGTTTGGGATTTTTGTATGATGATATTTAAGGTGCTCCATATATTCTGTTCAATGTTGTTTCAGTTGCTTGACTGTTGATGTTGAAAATCCTTAAGATCTTGGACCGGCCTTTTTGCATTCAGGTATTGGTTTTGCTCTATTTGGCTTAAACTGTCATTACCCCAAAAGGCAGTGTAGCCTTTTAGTTCAGATTCCTCTTTAATAATTTCATTTACCTTCATAGCTGTCAACTTGAAATGATACACCTTTGTAAAGTGTTTTTATTACTTGTTTTTCCATGAGGATATAATGAGACTCTACAAGTTGATTATGATGGTGGCTGGCCTTTAGGCATTAAGAAGGTATATTTTAAGACTAACTTTTTAGGTTATCAATATTCTTGATGAAGATCACAAAAGTGTAGGAAATGTTGTATGATTTATTTTTGGTTTTCTTTCTTGGCATTAGTGAGCTATCAGTACATTTAAACAAACAAACGAACAAGCATGCAGCTCTTACTATAACATCCGTGATCGAGATGGCTCAGTGGGTTGGGTGATGCCTGGTCAGGGCACATGCCTGGGCTGCAGGCCAGGTCCCTGGTTGGGGACATGTGAGAGGCAACGGATTGATGTTCATCTCCTTCTTTTTCCCTCCCCCCACCTCTGAAAAATACATAAATAAAAATTTTTTTTAATGCAACTGTTGGTATTGGTTTTACTGAATGCCTGTGACCCAATTGAATGGCAGGTAAACCACTGAATACAAATGATTATTTGAGTGATTTTCAGTTGTCCCAAAGGATACCTTAGGGCCTTTGGGATTAATTTTCTCAGGGAACCTGGTTGAGAATGGCTGGGCTCTGGTCTGTTTTTGTTAAGTTCCAAGAGCTATTTTTTTGTGTGAAAATTGTGGGGTGGGGGGGTTGTTTTGCTTTGTTTTGCTTTGTTTTGTTTTTCTAAGGCAGGGGCTATATGGCCTGTCACACCTAAAATATTTACTGCCTGGTCTTTTACAGAAAAGGGTTATCTGAGAGGAAAAGACCCAAATTTGAGTCCCAGCTTCTCTTTTTGTAGCTGTTTTAGCTCAGCATCTAATTGTAAATCAGGCATAGTAATAGTACCTATCTCAGAGCTGCTATAAAGATTACATGTAATAATGTCTCTTTTCAGAATGTAGATTGATTAATATTATAGTAGATTGAATATGCAAAATAAATTATATTGGTATTTATATATGATGTTTATAAATATGGTGTATTGCAAATATCAAGTCTATTCTTTTGTTGTAATGCAAAGCAGTGGTATTTCCATTGAGAATACTAGCCAGTTTTTGTAGTACCATGATATTTTATAGGTTCTTATAGGGGGAAGGTTTTCTTTAAAACCATCTAGTCTTTTACTTATTAAATGTTAATGCATTTTGTTGTTTGTTAAGTCATTTCTCAAGGTAGTCTCTCTCTTTGGATAGCACTAATTTATTTTTATTTGGTGTGCTGATCTCTGTCTTCCTGTAGAGCTTTCTCTCACTGAGTTTTGATGCTTTGGAGAAGCATTTCTCAAGCTTTTGGTCTTTGAGAACTCTTTGAAGAGCTATTGTATTAATAGCTTATTAGAGAATAGCAATAATCAACCTATTTATGTAATTGACAAAGTGACCCCTCCCTCTCCAGTAAGTCTTAATACTCAGCTGGCACCGTATACTGTATAGTTATTTCAGTATTATAATTACAATATTAGCATATTCCCTATGCTGTACTTTATATCTCTTTGATGATTTTGTAACTGTCAGATTTGTACTTCTTAACCTTGTACCTCTTCACCTTGTACCTGTACCTCTTCACCTTGTTCACCCTGCCTGCCAACCACCCTCTTCTGGCAATCATCAGTTTGTTCTCTAACCTATTCATATCAAGCAACAGTTTAGTGGAAACCATTGTTTCCCAAAACAAAAGTATTAAGTGAGAATGTAGCATTGTTTTTGTATTTTGCAATTTAATGTTTGGGTTAATAGAAAACAAGTGGATCTTTATATCTTTTTTTCACTCAATTGTTGCATGTTATTTTGGTTGAAGAAAATGAAGAAGGTTCAGCCTCATACAGAAATGTTGAAAAGAGAGAAATACTTCAATAGCTTTTCAAATAATTGTGAACATTTTAGGGGGTTATAACACCAAAACTTGATAAGAAGTGTTTCTTTTTTTAATTAAAAAACTTTATTTTTCAGAGCACTTTTAGGTTCACAGGAAAATTGAGCAGAGAGAGCGCCCTGGCCAGTGTAGGTCTGTTAATTGGAGATTCATAACTGAAGGGTTGCAGGTTCAATTCCTGGTCAGGGTATATGCCTAGGTTGCGGGCATGTATGGGAGGCAACCAATCAACATTTCTCTTTCACATGGATGTTTTTTCTCTCCCTTCTTCCCTCTAAAAGCAATGAAAAAGAAATGTCCTTGGGTGAGGATAAAGAAAAAAATTTGAGCAGAAAGAGCAGACACTTCTCATATATGCAGAATCTCCCCACTCTTTGTACATCTGGAAAAACAGTAGTATGTTATCCATGAACCTACATTATTATCATCCAAAAGTACATAGTTTTAATTAGGGTTTACTGTTAGTATTGTATATTCGATAGGTTTTGACACAAGTATGCATCCTTGTAATCATATAAAATAGTTTCAGTGTCCCCCAAAATTCTCTGCTCTGCCTATTTCTCCCTCCTCCTGTGCTCTGCCTATTCATCCCTCCTATCCCCTACTTCCCCTTTTTTTAATCCTTATTGAAGGATATATTTACTGATTTTAGAAAGAGAAGAAGGGAGAGAGAGAAGCATCAATAAATGTGAAAGAGAAACATTGATCAGTTGCCTCTCATTTGCACCATGACTGGGGATCATACCTGCAACCACTTGGTGTACAGGAGGATGCTCTAATCAACTGAGCCACCTGGCCAGCGCTTGTTCCACCTTTTTTTTTTTAAATTTTATTGCTGTATTACATCCATCCCCTTGTTCCACCTTTTGATCCCTGGCAGCCATGGATCTCTTTACTATTTCCATAGTTTTTGCTTTTTCTAGATACTATATAGTTGGAATCATTTTACCTTTTAAAAAATTGGCTTGTTTCACTTAGTAATTGACAGTTACAAAAACATCAGTGCATTTGTTTCTTCCATATCTTTTTATGACTTTATTTTTTTTTTCTAGCACTGCATTATATACTGTTGCCTGGATGTTCCACAGTTTATTTACCCATTCACCCCCTTAAGAACACCCTAGTTGCTTTCAAATTTTGGCAGTTAAGAATAAAGCTGTTATAACCATTTGTGTGCAGGATTTTGTGTGGGCATACATTTTAAGTTCATTTGAGTAAATACCAAAGTGGGCAGTTGCTGGATTTGTATTGTAAAAGTATGTTTAGTTTTGTAAGAAATTGTACAATAACATTATTTTAAGTTTTTAGGGCTTTAATCCTTCATTTATTATCTGATCATTCTTGCTCTTGATAAATTATTTTCTGTAAGTTCTGTGTTTGGTAAAAATTGTGGATGGACTCATGTTTGATGTGGCTTGTTGTTTTTTTTTTTATAGAAATATTGTGTGGGCAGATCATGAGAGCTTCCCTCTAGAGGTTTGCCTCTGTTTCTGCTAGGCAAACACTCCCCACCCTTTGTATGTAATTTAGCGGGCCAATTTTATGTTAATTTTATAGTCAGGAGATTCCTAGATAATTGCAGTAGTGAGGTGGTTCTCAAAGTGTGCCCCAGGGTCAAAACTACTTTCATAATAAAACTAAGATATTATTTGCCATTTTACTCTTCAATGTCTGATTAGTAGAGTGTTCATCGTGATGATTAATGGGCATTTTGTGTGTTCTTGGGTTTTAAAATTTCCTATTTTAATTTCAAATACAGCAAACATCAGTAGGTATAACCACATGAACAAGAGTTCTTAATATTTTTTAGAATATAAAGCCATCCTGGAACTAAAATGTCTGAAAACTGCTGAAGTAATAAACCCATGCCAGGCACAAGCAAGGGGTTCACTTTCTCCAGGGAAACTATCTTACTCTCTACCTAGAAGGAGAAAAAACTTGCTTTGCTAATCAATGGATGGTTTTTACCCAGTCTTTTTGCACCTGAGATGCAGTTTCTCTGGACAGTGGTTCTCAAACATTAGTAAGCATTAAGAATCACCTGGAAATCTTGTTAAAATTAATATCCATGAGCCCCATTCTCAGAGATTCTGATTCTCTAGGCCTGGGTTGGGATTCAAGAATTTAAATCTGTAGGGTGCAGGTTGCCAGATACTGATGTGGCACTGCTCTAGTGCCCTAACTTTTATGCAGATGTCTTATTTTCAACCTCTTTAAGGCCTTTCTTCTTTTGTCCATGCATGAGAGTTAAAACCCAAGTTTCTAGGTTACCTGTCATAATCATCATCCATTCTGCATACTCTCAACTATCTTCCAGATCTCTTAAATTTCATTTGAGATCAAAAAAACATTTGAGGCCTTTTCTACCAACCTTTTCTGCTTAGCTATGTATTGAGGGTTTGGGGAGTGGGATATGTATCACTTATACCAATTTTATTATATAGATAAAATATCCATATATTTTATTTAGCACTTTATAGTAACAGGACTTGTAAGTTATCTTCACATGTTTCCCTGAATAGCTTGTTCTCATCTGCAAACCTATCATTGAGCAACTAGAACTTCCCTGTAAATTTTTATAGGCATTTGGGGAAAACTTCCTTAAATTCTATATTAGTGTAGTTTCAGTGCTTAATTTAAGGAAGTTCAATGCTTTACAGTTATTTATATCATTTTTATTTGAATATCTGTATAATTATATAAACTAAAAATTAGACTGTGTTTTGAGCTTAGCAGACAATAAATATTTATTTTAGATTTTTTGTTTACTTTTATTTTAAAGGTTTTCTAGAAGATTTTATTCATTATTTTTAGAGAGAAGTGCAGGGAGGGAGGAAGAAAGGGAGAGAAACATCAATGTATGGTTGCCTTTCACCTGCCTCTAGCTAAGGACCTCACTGGCAACCTGGCTTGCCACCTGGGTATGTGTCCTGACTGGAATCGAACCAGTGACCCTTGGGCTTGCAGGCCAGTGCCGGTCCACTGACCCACATCAGCCAGGGAGATTTTTTTGTTTACTTTAAAGAGAAGAAAAAAGAGGGAGAGAAACAGCAATGTACAAGAGATACATGGACCTGTTGCCTCTCACACGTGCCCCAGCTGGGGACCTGGCCCACAACCCAGGCATACATCCTCACTGGGAATCGAACCAGGAAACTTTAGGTTCACAGGTCGGCACTCAATCCACTGAGCCACACCAGCCAGGGCTAAATCTTCTTTTGAAAATGACAATACTTTGTTGATTTGCCATTTGTTTAATTCCTAGCATTAGAGTGTTAAATGTTTCTTTTTCATTGAATTTATTGGGGTAACATTGGTTAATAAAATTATATAGGTTTCAGGTTTACAGTATACATCATCTGAATATTATATTACGTGTTCACCACCCCAAGTTGTCTTCTATCATCACCACCATTTATCACCTCCCTCTTCTACTTCCCCGTGCTCCCCTTTCCCTCTGGTAATCACTTTACTGTTTGTTGTCCGTGTCGATAAGGTTGTTTTTTCTTAATCCCTTCACCTTTTTCATCCAGCGCCCCCAACCTTCCTCCCCTCTGACAGCTGTCAGTCTGTTCTCTGTATCTGTATTTTGTTAATTTATTTTGTTACTTTATTTTGTTCGTTAGATTCCACTTATAAGTGAAATCATATGGTATTTGTCTTTTACTGGCTTGTTTCACTTGGCATCATACTCTTCAGGTCCACCCATGCTGTCACAAAGAGTAAAGAATTCCTATTTTTTAAAGCCAAGTAGCATTCATTCCATTGTGTAAATACCACAGCTTTTCTTATCCGTTCATCCACTGATGGGCACCTGGGCTGCTTCCATATCTTGGCTATTGTAAATAATGATTCAGTGAACATAGAGGTGCATATATTCTTCTTGAATGACACAGAATTTCAAGGATCAATTCATTACTATATAGTAGGGATACTATTTAGTGATAATACTCTTCCCAAAGACATCCTACAGTTTGGGTGTTCTTTAAGCTGCAATAACACACTATTTAGTAATTGTAGAGTCAGAATATTATGCAGTGACATCTAGTACTTAATGATTACTTAAGGTCAATCGTTATATAAAAATAATTTTTTCCTTAAATGTATTAACTGGTGCTTATTCACTCAAATGTAGTAGTGTTTATTTTGCACAATCTTAAGACATTTTACTGGACTCAGTAATGCTTTTAAAAGAAATACATGTTTTGTTCACAGCAAAATGCGCTCAGCAGAGTAGAGACTATATAAGCAAGCACACTTTTATTTAATTTACAAACAGTTCTTATATGGATTTACTGACCTTGTAATGACCGAGTTCCTCTAAGGAATTGTGGCCCATGGATTGTGAACTCCTGTTGTAATTGACTCATTTCTAATCAATTTGAGATTTGCATTTAAATGGCTTCTTTTTTAGCATAATTATTACCACAGACAATTTGATGTAACTGAAAAAATAAACCAAAACTGCCCTTGGATTTCCAAAGAACTAAAATTTTTTGATCTAGCTACTTACTGTTTTTATGATTTTGGTTACTTAACGTCTTAGAATTGTATGTTATGTATGCAAATACAATTATATGAAATATTTTGGTAATGTTCCAGCTACTCAGTACATATTAATTTTTTCTCCTTAATGTATTAATACCACTAATTTTTAGGATTTCATGTTTCTTAATTTATTTGTCTTTGCTGTAGTTACAGCTTTGCACACACACAAAAAGTGTTCTGTCATCTCTGTTTATGAGCCAGCAAGGAAAACCATTTATCACATTCTTGTTTTAGTTCATAGATAGAGGAAACTTGGTTGACCTGGAGCAGAAAACTATCACTTTACTATCAGATATCAATTATCCTTCTGTTTTATTTATTTTATTTATATTTCTTTGGGTCTTCAACATGCCAGAGACACAAAATGGAGTCATTATGAAATTTCAAACTGCTCAGGTAAAATGTAAGGCTATAGGAATTAAGAAGTTGTGTTTGCATTCATCCAACATTTTTTAAAAAGATTTTATATATTTTTAGAGAGAGGGAAGGGACAGAGAAAGCAGGAAAGAAACATCACTGTGTGGTTTTCTCTCCCATGCCCCCAACCAGGGACCTGGCCTGAAACCCAGGTATATGCCCTGATGGGGAATCGAACCAGCGACCCTTTGATTTGGAGGCTGGCATTCAAGCCACTGAGCCACACCAGCCCGGGTTAACGTTTTTGACTTCAGTTTAAGGAGCAGGCTGCTACTGAATAGCAATTTGGGAGTCCTGCTGCCTGCCCCCACCCTCTAGGCAAAATTCCAAAGGCAAAGGTTTGGTGTTAAAGGAAAGTAATCTTTATTCAGAAGCTTCACAATTTTGGAATAACAGCTTTCCACATGAACTACTTATTCACTTACGCCTATCAATTAAGGCTCAACTCTTTAACTCTTTAGTTGCAGCTTTAATCACTTAAACTATCAATTAAGGCTAAACTCCTAAAACTTGAGTTCTCCTATCATTCCCTGTTAGTTTTAATTATCTGATTTCTATAGGGCTAGTTTACAAACTAAAACAACATGAGGTACAAAAGCTACACAATTTTGGAAGAATGGCAGGTTTCTAACTCCGAGGCTGTCCCCTCTGGCAGACCCAAAGAATAACCCTGCCACCCTCTGCCAGGCCAACCCAACCCTGGAGTTCCAGGAGTTACTTGTCATCCAAAATACCATCCTTTGGGAAATCAGACAGATGCAGCAGCATATCCAGGCATCCTTGAGGAAGAAGAGCCCAGGAGTCAGAGAGCCCAGGAGCCATCAAGCCAGCCCCCTCTTTATTTCCATGGACAGTGGAGGCATTCAGTTTCTCAGCCAATCCCATCCCAGACTGTTCACCATTGCCTTGGCAAACTCCTCTTATGGCCTCTCCCTCCTTCTCCCCAGTGAGCTGATGCATCTCTGTGATTCAGTATTAAGAAAAACTTGAGTAGGCTCTTTTTCTTGGTTCAAAATCTAGTGGATAAAATGCCAAAAACATACATAGTTTATAAGCAGTGCAACTTCAGCACTGATGACGTTGTTTCTGACTTTTCTTGGGGCTTGCGGGATGAAGTAAGGGATGCCTTAAAACAGTGGTTCCCAGCCTTTTTGGCACCAGAGACTGGTTTCCTGGAAGACAATTTTTTCATGGATTGGGGGTGAGGGGATGGTTTCAGGGTAATTCAAACAAATTATATTTATTTTGCATTTTTATTTCTGTTACTATTACTACATTGTAATATATAATGAAAAAATTATACATCTCACCATAATGCAGATTCAGTAGGAGCCATGAGCTTGTTTTTCTGCAACTAGAGGGTCCCATCTGGGGGTGATGAGAGACAGTGACATCCAAAGTGTGTTGTTTATGTCCAGTCGACTCTAATATTGGTTGCTGTCACTGCAGAAAATGCTTCATAACGATGTGATGTTGGAAATGGAAGCAGGCTTTCCAATGCTTTTGGGGCAACCTCAGGATATCCCACCTTGACTATAATCCGGAATTCATGGAAATGAAGCTTTGCTCTCTTGCCAGCCACTCATTTCCTGCTGTGTGGTACCCATCTGTGGCCTGGAGGTTGGGGGACTCCTGCCTTAGAATGAACTGGATTGAGGTTTGCTGGAGAACATTTTAGGCAGAGGACATGTGCTTTAAAGGCATGAATGGAAGCATTAACATGTATGTAAGGAATGATTCAATCTGGCCAGAGCATAGTTCATGTGACAGAAAATGGTGGCAGGCAGACTGAAAAGACAGTTTGGGACTAGGCAGACCCTCAGTGATCTTGCATATCATCCAGGACTTGAAATCTTCAGTGGAAAGCTATCAAAGGTTTTAAAACCAGAAAAAAAAAGATGGAAGAAGTTTGACAGCAGCGTGGAGGATGGATTGTTGGGAGATGATAGTATAAGGAGATGTTGAAATAGTAAGATGAGGTAAAAGGTAGGATGTATAAGTAAGTGGTGTGACGAAGTGAGAAGAGCCTGGGCTTTAGAACCAAAGGCCTGGTTCTAAACTTAGGGTCTTCTTCATTGTAGTTGTGCTGGTATATTGCTCACCATTTTACACACACACACACACACACACACATTTTTTCTTTTGAGGGGTCTTTGTTCTGAGACATTTTTGTTTTCTTTAAGATTTTATATTTAGAGAGAGGGGAAGGGAGAGAAGCAGAGAGGGAGAGAAACATCAATGTATGGTTGCCTTTCACCTGCCTCCAGCTACAGACCTGGCTGGAGACCTGGCTTGCAACCTGGTTATGAGCCCTGGATGGGAATCAAACCAGCAACCTTCGGGTTTGCAGTCCAGCCCCTTATCCACTGTGCCATCAGCCAGGGATTGTTCGGAGACACTTTTTTTTTTTCCTAAAGATTTTATTTTTAAGAGAAGGAAAGAAGGAATAAAGAGGGGGAAAAAGTCAGAATGTGGTTGCCTCTTGCACACCCCCAACTGGAGACCTGGCCCACAACCCAGATATGTGCTCTGACTGGGAATTGAACAGCAAACCTTTGGTTCACAGGCCAGCACTCAGTCCACTGAGCCACACTAGCAAGGGCTCTTCAGCATTTTTTATATAACTGAGCTACTTAATGTAACTTACCCCAGAGTAAATGGCAATCTTACTTTCCAAATCAGAGCATACCTAGTAATTTCTTTGTTTTACCCATATCTGTGAATAATAGGTTGGCTACAAAAAGTTAATTTTTTTAACCCTCAGAATATTGTGAACATAGCTCCATTCACTTTTAGCATTGCTTTTACTGGTGAAATGACTGGCTGTCTAAATCTCTTTTCTCTTTTAAGTAGAATTAAGTAAAAATTCCTCTTATTTTTGAAATTCAGTTATTTTTCCAGGAAAGCTCTATGTGTATGTGTTCCCCCCCCCCACCCCCCCAGAAATGTTCTGCCTCAGTGCTTCTCAGAGCTCATTAGGTAATGAAAACTCAAAATACAACATTACAAAGGCTTTTTTTTTTTCCCGTTTTCCTCCCACCCATTTAAAAATTTTTAAATTTCATTCATTTATGTTCTTTGCCTTTTATTGTTCTGGAAATCCTGTTTTACAGATTGAATGTCCTGGCCACTTCCTCATCTCTAATCTTTTTCTCATGATTTCTGTGTCATGAGAGTCACTATACATTATGAAGACATGTCTCAAGTTGGTCTTCTAAATCACTAATTGGTTGTATATTTTCCTACTCAGCACCCCTATCTGGTTATTTTGGTAGTTTTGTCTTTTTTTTCCCTCTCCACCAGACACATATTCTTCACTCTTTTTTCAGAGCAGCCTGCTATTTTTTCAGGGGTGAGGGGTGGTATCAGACCATCTTGAGGGTCAAGATGCAGTGTGCTTGGCCTGGCTGGGTTCTCCCTAGCTTCATAGCTGCTGAAAGTAACTTGCTTTTTTAAAAATAAATAACTGCTCCTCCCCAGTCTTAGTAGAAGCACTGTTTTTAATTTTTCTTTAAGCTCTAGCCTTTTTCTTCACTACTTTCATTTTTGGTTAGGGCTATTAGTTACAATTAAATTATTGTTTCTCTTCAATATGTCTGGTCAGGTTTTTTCATCAGTTACTGTGCTGGGTTATTCTGAGGTGATTAAATGGGTCCGCAAATGGGCTCCTCAAAATGCATACGCCAAGAGCAGATGCTCAGAGAAGAGAAACTCTCAGTGAATGTGTTTGTCCAGTAGTGGGATGGATTACCTAGAGAAAAGAGAAGAGGAGCAGGTTTTTGTTCATCACCTATAGCAGTTCCTCCAGATTTCTTGAGTTGTATGACACACTGAGATAGCTAGAACATCATTGAAAAGTGATTAATTACCTTGTATTACCTTGGATAGAATATAAAAGATTATAAAATCTGGTGCTTTCATTTAATTACTTTTATTTTGGGGCTCACCTAGAGTTCAGTGTGATATTGTAAAGTAATATCCTCTGGAGTTTTAACCAAAGAATTCCAGATACTGTAAGTGCCCTCTTTGTTTATTAGGACATTATTTGGTGATTGTTACCAGCAAGCACCTATGAACTAATAATAAGACAATAATACTCTGTTGAACATTGAACTCCTTTATACTAAGCACCAAGATTTACAAGAAAGCCAAGGGATCTCTGTAAAAATTGCATATTTTCTGATATGCTCCTAGTTTTTCTTCAGGACCTCTTTGTCTCTCAAATTGCTCATCTCTGTGCTGGTTGTCTCAGAGGAGAGGTTCCCAGGACCCAGTAACTGTTTCTTCATTTCATGATATTTTTCTTTATTTTAAAAGTATAGGCTATATTGCTTACCTTAGTTCTGTATTTAATAATATTTCTATCTTGTTGCTTTTCCTGATCTAATCTGCCTTTCCCCCCTTTAGTTAGACATGGAGGAGATTCTAATTTAGATTGAAGAGGGAAATACGTGAGAAATTTTAATCTTCAGTCTCTTGTTTTTGAGAGCTTTCTGATTAAATCAGAAACACAAAATCAGGCATGTAGAGTCTTGGTACAAGAAAACATTATAGGAAACAGGAAGGCCTTCTCATCCTTTCTGGAGCATTAAATCACCGTAAGGAGAGAAGGCATAAACTTAAAAAGAAGAAAAATAAAATAGTTTATATAGCCTATAACAAATTTAATTTTACAAAATACAGATGGGGGGCAAAAAACCTCAAAATTTATTTATAAAAATTGTGCATTTATTCTTGCACATTTAAACTCCAGTCACCTTCAAAGTGCTCTCCATTTGATGCAATACATCAATTGAGACTTTGTTTTGTTTTGTTTTGTTTTTAAGGATTTTACTTACTTTTAAAAAGAGGGGAAAGAAGGGAGAAAGAGAGGTGGAGAAACATCAGTGTGTAGTTAGTTGCCTCTTGTGTGCCACCAAGCAGGGATCTGGCCCACAGCCCAGGCATATGCCCTGACAAGAATTCGAACCAGTGACCCTTGGGTTCACAGGCCAGCACTCAACCCACTGAGCCACACCAGCCAGGGCTATTGAGACATTTTTTCCCTCATTGCTCAGAACAGTTTCTGAACTCTTTGATTTTGATGCCTTTTAGTTTTGCTATTTTGTTTCCTTTTTTCCACATCTGCAGAATGTTTCCCTTTGAGGACCTTTTTTCTTTCTTTCTTTCTTTTTTTTAATTAATTTATTTATTTTTAATCTGGAGAAACAAAAAAAAGTCACTTGGGGCAAGGTCTGGTGAATAGGGAAAGTGGGATCCAGAGGTTATACCTTTTTTTGGTCAAAACTGCTCAACACTCAGCATGGTATGGGCATGTGAGGTTGTAAATCACCCATCATGAAGTGGGCTAATGTATTGAAAGAGTCTTCAAAAGAAATTCCCTGAATTAGCACTCAGTGTCTCACAGTAACGCCAGCTGGTAGGTACACTGACTGATACAGATGGGCTCCTAGAACACTCACCTAGCAGGGAAAGCCTGTACTACAAGGGGCCTGCCCTCCAGAAGATAATGCTGAGTTTTTTGCCACCCCCTCCCTCCGTACCTGCATAAACAGTGCTTTGCACATGCCACGAAACATAGGCCATTGGCATTTATTTAAAAGGCAGGGAGTGATATGTGAATTATGAGGATAAGGAAACTGGAAACCAAAGCTCCATTAGGGCAGGCATCCTGTCTGCTCACCACAGACTCAGTGCCGGCCACAATTCCTGGTTGAAGGTAGGCTCTCAGTTAATGGATGTTGAATAAGTGAATGTGTATTTTTTAAAAACTAATTAAAGAGTTCCTTGAAAAAGAATTTATTTGGGCAGAGGTGAGATGTAAACAAAGGTTTGAGAAAATATTAGAAGGTAGAAATAACTGAGTATGTTAGAACACCAACTGCCTGCAGCTGTGAGAATGAGCAGGAATGTTCTGTGTGAAGTAAGGCTGCTAATAGTAGGTTAGGGTCAGTTTATACATTGCGTTGATTGCTGGATTTAGGAATTTGGGATTTGGTTTTTAAGCAAAGCACGATTTTTCTGAACAGATGGTGGCATTCATTGTTAAAACAGTGTCTTGCGAATCCAGTCTAAAACCAGTGCAGATTGCAGTGAGGAAGAGTGGAGACCAGCTTTGAGACAAGTTGTAATACAGGAATCTTGGAAAGAGGTCATGTCCAGCAAAATTATTAATATTTCTTAATATGTAATATGTTACATAAAGGTGCTTTTTAAGCCCTAGTGATTGATCGTAATGACATGGCTGTCATTTTCAGTATTTATTTAATTTTTCATGGCATTTTGTTAATGATCTTCATAGCTTTTCTGTGAGATCATGGTATAAATTTTGAATACATTTGTTCTTTCCTTATTTGCCTTTTGTTAATGTCAAGCATGGCACATGAGATATTCTTTGTTGCTATGCAACTGCTAGATTCAATATTTAATATTAATAAAATTGAGTGGCATTAAATTCAGTTAACAGGGTAGGAAAATAGGGTTTTACAGTGTCAAATCAATAATATTTTGAGGTTTAATGTATTGCAGATATGAGCAAAAGAAAAGGGACTTGTTTACAGTTAGGATATTGATAGAAATCAGCTGTGGCTAAATCTTTGCATTTATAACCAGATTTTTCTTATTTTATTTGCTTTTTCTTATTTGCTTTTTGATCTATGGTTTGGTTTTTGTTACTGTATCTCTGTGCTATTGATGAAGCTATTTTTTTATTCTTTCAGATTCTGTTACCCTTTGTAATTTAAACAATTTTATCTTCCAAAGCTTTTATTTGTGTGTGTATTCTGTTGTTGTTTCCCAGTATTATTTTTTGCTGTATTTACATTTTTCAGGAATTTATGGTTAGCACGCAAGCTTGGAATTTGTTGTAATTTCTTATGAATCCAGATGAAAGTATTAGATTTGCTCTTCAAGATAAGAGCGACCTGTAATCTCCTTTAGCTATTTGCAGTGTGTATTTGGTACTTTTAAGAGATTAAAATAAACTCTTTTGGGGGGTTGGAGGGCTTTGGAGTTGGAGGTAGCCTATGGGATTTTTTTTTTAAGACTATAGTTGAGAAGATCTAGTTTGCAGGTGTAGACAGTATCTAGCAATTTTGTCTCATTTTCTTACCTACCAGCATCTCCCCACCTTCAAAACTTCCAGCACAACTTCTTAGTGTAGGGAAGAAAGGCCATAGTAATTTAGTAAGATATTTATTGATTTGAGGGAGACAGACACATCAATTTGTTATTGCACTTACTTATGTATTCATTGGTTGATTCTTATATGTACCCTGATTGGGATTGAACCCTCAACTGTAGTGTATTAGGATTATGCTCTAACCAACTGATCTGTTTGTTCAGGGCACATTGTTATTCTTATAGCCAGAAAGAATACTATTTCCAAGGACCATCTTATCTGACCCCTTACGTTACAAACCTTTTACAGTGATTGGATTTGTGGTAAGGAAATAATACCTATGTGTGGATCTCATGTATCCCCCTGGCTATACTATTTTAAATCAGTGTTTCCCTTTTGAATGTAAAAGTACTTTTTAATAATTAAAAGTTATAAATCCTTAGGTGATAGATTATGTGACAAAATTCATAGTGCTCCTAATTACTAGGAATTCAGTAACACTTTTTATATTTTCTTAATTACATTAACACTTTATGCATTTGAAAGGTAAAACGTACACTAAATGCAGAAGGCATACTGACTCTAAAAGTTATGCTTAATGTACATAGGGGCTCATGTACCCATTGAGACCTCAGTGAGGTACGCCGCACATAGTTGGGGAAGCACTGCTCTAATCCATTATGTCTGTCATGTTG
The DNA here is from genome assembly GCA_004026585.1 of Noctilio leporinus. Lineage (NCBI taxonomy): Eukaryota > Metazoa > Chordata > Mammalia > Chiroptera > Noctilionidae > Noctilio > Noctilio leporinus. The sequence goes on from PVIW01002229.1 coordinate 84,805, forward strand.
CGTAAAGGTGCAGCCTAATTCCCTTCCACCTTTTCTTCTTAATAAAGCATAGAAAACAACAAGATGACAAAGATAATTTTAAATTGTTTTTTATTGCATTGATCAGCAATATTTGATTAAATAAATCAAACTGTTTAGTGTGTGTTCCATTTTCTAATTAATACTGGTACAAGATGATACTTGAAACATTTATATACAGGTATATTTAAATTTAAAATTTTTTTGTATGTATAATTAGTTATTTCTAACTTCATAAAGGGACTGGTAAATAGTTAACTGTGGCAGTGTGAAATAATCACAAAGGTGTTTTTCTGTTAAAATATTATGTAATGACTTTTTCTGTAGTTATATAGATGTTGTTTTCAGTGAGAATTTTCCTTCTTCAAAAAACCATTAGTTTGAAAATCTGCATCTCAGTTGATACTTAGAAACATTTTTATTAATCCAGAATGTTGTGGAAACTTTGAAGCAGTTGGACTCTTTTATTGGGAATGCCACCTTTTAAAATGGAGTTTGAATGTTTATTTATAGAAGTGACTTGGGATTTTGTAAAATGGCATAAGAACCCATGAGTTTCCATTTTTTAGTTATTTCTAAACATTGTCTGTTTTGTATTGTTTCTGAACATGCTCTGAATTTGTATGGAATGTTAATCATTGACAAAAATGCAAATGCCTTTTAGATACATCATTGATGCTGTTAGCATCTCTTCAGTAATAATCTGGAGATCCTCAAGAACTGAAAGAAAATGCCATCATTTATTCATGTAACAGATTAATATTGATTTACAGTAGGGAATATTTGTAATAACAGATTTTTTCATCCTTCCAGGGTTTGAAAGTATTCTTGAAGGGCTGTTTGGACCTGCATTATTAAAAGATCTCAGTTTATTTAAAGGTATTCGAAATCTTTTTTTTTGTATTTAAAAATTATCCTGGTGACATAATACCTTGGTGATTTAAGCCTCAGTTTTCTCCTTTTTACTCACTGTTTATGTGGGTTAAAGCTATATCTATGGGAGCATTTTTTTTGTGTTTAGTTGATAATGCAGATATATGTATGAATATGGTATATTAACTAGTGAGCAGTTACCGCTAAGATTTTTAACACAAATGGGAACCTATCTACTTCTTAGTAATATCTTGTTGTTAAAATAATATTTTGACAGTCTCATTTGTTTCCTGAAAAATCCTCATTTGTGACAATTTGTTATTCCTACTACTTTTGCAGACTGTGAACCTGAAAGCATTTCTGATTGGACTTTTGATGAAAATTGTCTATTCTGTTGCTTGAGAAGAGATAAAGTAAAGGTAACTAAGAAACTCATGAACTTGTTTAGTGTGGTAGTTTGTAGTTTTGCGTTTTCAAAATTTGATTTTTGGAGACTGAAAAGAATGGTATGAATATTTATTTATAAAAGATCTGATTGTAACTCAGTTTGCAGTTTAGTGTTTGTAGTCTGTTAATTAAGCCCATTGAGAATCTATATCCCGACATACATTGCTTTTATTTATATAGTTCACTAGGCAGAAACATTAACTGCACCTCAAACTGTTTATTTTAAACATGAAATGTGTGGTAATTCAAGTAATGGGAGTCATTCATACAAAACGAACAACAATTTGGATCTGGATCAAGTAGTTACTGATTCACATAAATTTATGATAGACTGTGGTTTATACTTCAATATTAAAGGATGTTTCCTCATACTCTGAGCATAAATGTTTATATTCAGTTACAGAAAATGGCTGATCTTTGAGTTTGTGTTTTATTGCTTTGTGTTAAATATAATATTCATTTAGAAACATTTTAATTGTTGGAAAATTTATTAATAATGGCTTTCTGTCTTGTTTCTTTTCATGATACTTTTGTTCCCAGTTTTAAAGCTTTGGAAACATTTTGAAATCCTTCCTCTACCTTGTACATACCTAACTTCAAATCATTGACCAGGTTATATCAGTTGTCCCCTCATACCAAATTTCTTTTTTTTTTTTTTCCTCTCATCTAGTTCAGACCTTTAGCATTGTTCTGAACTACTGAAATAACAGGCTTTCTTCAGCCTGTTAAACACTGTTACAAGGTTAAAATCCTTCGCCCTGACTCTCACCCCTCAAATTATGTGGAAATGTTCCCATTATGAATCTCTAGTGACTTTCTCATTGTCTCCTGGATTCCTTAAGCCTAACAACTCAGTGACTCAGTACCCTCCACCTTTTAGTCCTTTCCTTTTTCTCATGCTGTCCCATCAGTTTTCTATATATTTTTCTTTCAGCTAAACTGATTTGATCATTTGTACTAAACAGCATGCTTTTACTGTTTGTATTACAGCATTGCGTATCCATTATTCTCAATATCTTGAAATTCCCTTGCTGTTACTCTTAGCTTAAGCTCCTCCTTTCCTATAAAGGTTATTACTGTCTCAGCCCTTCATACTATTGTAGTAGATATCACCTATACCAGTTATTTGTCAGTTCATCCTTTTCTGCAATTGAATTTGTATTCCTGGCTACACTGTCAACCTCTGGGGACAGTGAACCATGTTGTATGTTTCTTTGTACCTTTCCATGTAATCACTGTTATCACTATTTACCATTTTTGTCAAGTTGCATTAAAATCTGAAAGCAAGTTCAAGAGCTTCTTATAGTTCTTTTATGGCATCTTTTTCTTGCTTACTACATAAAAGAGTTATTGTGACTATTCATGGTGGCCTGTTTTCATTAAATTAATGAGGAAAATGTTTTGAAATTTAATGTGTTTTGAAAAAGAGACTAGCAAATTAAGCAACTGCCAAAGAATTTTAAGTTCATCATTTTATTTATTTATCTTTTAAGATTATATTTATTATTTTTAGAGAGAGGAAAGGGGAGAGAGGCAGAGAGGGAGAGAGACATCAATGTACAGTTGCCTTTTGCCTCCCTCCAGCTACAGACCTGGTTGGAGACCTGGCTTGCATCCTGGATACGTGCCCTGGCTGGGCAATTGAACCAGCGGGCCTTCGGGATTGGCGCCTTATCCACTGGATTTGCCACCAGCCAGGGCTTAAGTTCATTTTAAACTCTGTGTGTGTGTGTGTGTGTGTGTGTGCGCGCGCGCGCGCGTGTGTGGGCATGCTATGACTATTGAGCAAGTTTTCTTTTTTTCTTTTAAGATTTTAGTCATTATTTTTAGAGAGGAGGGAAGAGGTGGAGGAAGAAAGGGAGAGAAACATCAATGTATGGTTGCCTTTCACCTGCCTCCAGCTGTGGACTTGGCTGGAGACCTAGCTTGCAACATAGGTATGTGCCCTGACTGGGAATCCAGCCAGTGATGGGTTCGCAGGTCAGTGCTCAATCCACTGAGCCACACCAGCCAGGACCTAAGTCACTTCTTTTTTAATCCTCACCTTGAAGGTATATTTGTTGATTTTTAGAGAGTGAGGGGGGAGAGAGAGAGAGAGTGAGAAAAAAGAGACTGACTTTGATGTCAGAAAGAAACATTGATTCACCCTGACTGGGTATCGAATCCTAGGTATATGCTGTGAACAAGGATGGAACCCACAGGAATGCACTTCAACCAATTGAACTACCCAGCCAGGGTGAGAAAATCATTTAAGTGGGTAGAATAGAAGAAGCAACTGTTAATTACCTTTTTTCAGAGTAGGATCACACAGAAAGCTTTTCTATATTCAATAGTTCAATACATTTTTCTAATATGATCGAGTTTACCATTGCTATATGAGGGTAAAATAAAGTATGAATATTTTTAGAAGAAAATACAGAAATAGCAAGGCATGGTAGAATCATGTAGCATTTCAAACAGCTGTTTTTACTGTTTGCAGTTCTACAATTTTTAATTTTCTAATTAGACAACACAGCTAGTTCTGGGAAAGCTATTTTTCTCCATTAGACACTTCACTACCTACACTTCGGTGTTTATTTTTTCAGAGACAACTATAACATCTATAATGGAAAATAGGAAAAGAGCCTAGAAAATGTAAATTGTCAAGTATGAATCTTTTGTTGTGTTAGATTTAAAGTGATTGTGCTGAAACTCTTCATAGGCACTTGAGCATCTCATCTGAGAAGGACTAGACCCCACTGAGGCAGGCTTAGTTAGGGTTCCAAAAACAAAGGAAATAGCTGGAGAGCATGGTAACAGCCAGTAGGTGGCAGCAGAGCATGATGCTGGAATCTCGAGCTTGAGGCTGGCAGAGTAAAAATCTAGACAATGTTTTGAAAAGCTGTTAGAAATATTTTCTGATGTTTAGGAAGGAGGGGGAAGTTACACGTATTTTTTAGTTATTTGAATTTTATTTGAATTTTGGAAGCTGTAAAAATTGATTAAATTACTACATTATATTTACTTTTTAAAATACGTAGGTGAAAAGTACAAAGCAGCTTCTTTGGAAAATAGAACAGGGGTTCACCTAGAGATTAGTAAAGCAGTTGCTGATCTACACTTCAGGATCCTACAACAGTTAGAAAAATACAATTGACCCTTGAACAACATGGGTTTGAATTGTGTTGGTCTACTTATACGGATACTTTTTTCAGTAAATACCTGTATTGTTTTTGACCTGTGGTCGGGAGTCCACTGACTATATGCATTTGATCCCTAACAGTTGACTTATATAGAGACTTAAGCATATTTGGATTTTGGTATCCACTCAGGGAGGCAGAGGGGGTGGTCCTGGAACCAGTACAGTTTTAGGGGAGTCAGTAGTTATACATGGATTTTTGGCTATGCCAATGAGTCAATGCCCCTAGACCCTATGTTGTTCAAGGGTCAGCTGTGTAACTTGTAAGAGAAAGTCAACTTAACATTTTTTGAGCATCTACTATATGCCAGTTACTTGTATTTGTTCCCATTTAATTCTCACAAAAACTGTATAAAGTTGGTTAAAGACATCTCAGTTTTATAAATAAATAGGAAGGGTCAGATAAGGGCAAAGTCAAATAGCTGGGATTTGGTCCATGATTTTAGACTACATACATTTTGATGACAAAGCTAGGGACAAGAACTTGGAAAGTGGAGAGCAAGAATTAGGTAGGACTTGGAATTTACTCAGTTTGAAAGAGGGAGAGAATATAAAGAATGTAAAAGAACATGAGTGGATTCGAAGTGGACACTCTCAGCCGTTCCCTTAATAAGTGAATGCTGGCCTGGCTCGCTTGCTTCCTTCTCTCCTTCCTTTTCTGTTTGTTAGCATGCAGTCAGCACTCAGTAAACTGTTTACTAAATGAGTAACAAAGAAGTCAGGAGGCTTAGTAGCTAGAGAATTATAATATGAACAGCTAACTATTTCGAGTGCTTACTCAAAATATTTACCATGCCAAGCATATTTACTTATGGGACTTCTATAATTTTCCAAGCTTTTTAAAAAATAACTTTAGACTTATGCAACTTATAAAACAGTTGAAAAATAATTTCTGCATATTCTTTATTCATATTCCCCAAATTTTAGTATCTTATATAACCACAGTACAATTATGAAAATAAGAAAACTAACATTGATGCAATACTATAATCTAATTTGTAAACCTTTCAAAATTTACCAATTTCCCAGAAATGTTATTTTTCTGGTTCAGAATCTTGTCTAGCTCACACTTTTGTATTTAGTTGTCATGTCTCCTTAATCTCCTTTAGTCTGGAAAGGTTCTGTTTTTCTTTGCCTTTCATAAGTTGACACTTTTCAAGAATACTGGCAAAATGATTTCTAGAATGTCCCTCAATTTAGGTTTGTCTGATAATTCCTCATTGTTAAATTCAAGTTACACATTTTTGGCAAGAATTCCATGGAATTGATGTCATTTCGTATCAGGAATCCCATAGTGATGTTTACTTTGATCACTTAATTAAGGTGGTGTCTGCCAGTTTTCTCTGGTGTAAAGTTTCTGATTTTTTCCCCTGTTGTATTTAATAGATATCTTGTGAAGAGGTACTTTGAGATTTTGTAAATATGTTTGTCATACTAGTTTTTCATCCATCATACAATAATTTTAGCATCCATTGATGAATCTTGTTTGAAAAACTTACTAACCTTTGCTGGTGGCACAGTGGATAAGGCACCAGCCTGCAAACACAAAGGTCACTGGTTCCATTCTCAGCCAGGGCACAACCAGGTTGCAAGCTAGGTCTCCAGCCAGGTCTGTAGCTGGAGGCAGGTGAAAGGCAACCATACATTGATATCTGTCTCCCTCTCTGCCTCTCTCTTTTCTCCTCTCTCTAAAAATAATAAGTAAAATATTTTTAAAAACAGACAAAAAATACTATTGTAGTAATGATAATTAATGATTTTGTTTTTCTCTTCTTCATTTTTTTAAAATATATTTTCACCTGATGATTTTCTATATGTATTATTTCTTCTACCTCTTTAATTTCAATTCTACTGTAAGGAAGAACTTTCCCTTTCCTCCACTTAGTTATTCATTTACATACCAATATAGTCATGGATTTATTTTTCATTCAGTACAATTACATTGTTTATTTTTTAGTTGAAATTGTCTTAGTTTTGGCTATTGAAAGCCTTCTCAAGTTGGTTCCTTATCTTTTTTCACAATTCTATAATTTTTAAAAACATTTCTTTATTTTTTGGCACCAAAAAAATTTTTCAGGCTTTTAAAAAAATTCAGTCTTTATTGTGTTTTCCATTACCACTTTAGTCCTCTTACAACCTCTCTCCCCAAGCAGTCACCATACTATTGTCCATGTCTGTGAGTACGTTTTTCTTCCTTTTTGTTCTGTCCCTTCACCCTGAAATCCCTCTACCACTGCCTGTCATCCTGCTCTACCTGTGAGTCTCTCCCAGTTTTCCTTGTGTGCTATTCCTGTCCTGTCCCTGGATTTCTTCAAGGAATCTTACTTAGTTTCTTTATTTGGAGAATTGTATAAGAAAGCAGTGTTTGAACACTAGGTGTATTCATTGGTACTGGAGCATTTAGTATTCTAAGCCTGCTCAGTTGTCTAAGCTAGAAAATGTGTATGTTCATTTAAATGTACGTGATAATATGCATCTTTATTTCTTCCTGTATTTATTAAAACCCAGCTCATGAGGTTTTTATTAACTGCAGGATTGTGTTGATAATATAAGAAGCTAATCCAGTAGTGGTGAGAGGGTGTGTTGGAGAGATAGGAAGAATAAAAAACTAGCATCAATATTAATATCCCCAATGTATCGATCTGTGGTGTAGCTTTTGTGACTGACTGATACAGAGTAGAGATAGTTGTTGTAAAGAAATGGATGGTGTTGTAATTAATGATAATGATAGATAGGAGTTATACCAAAATATTAAATGTTTATGTTCTTAAAATGTTTATTGTAGCCCTGGCTGGTAGCACAGTGGATAAGGTGCCAACCTGTGAACCCAAAGGTCACAGATTCGATTCTCCAAGCCAGGGCACATAACCAGGTTGCAAACCAGGTCTCCAGTCAGGTCTGTGGCTGGAGGCAGGTGAAAAGCAACCATACATTGATGTCTCTCTCCCTCTCTGCCTCTCTCTCTCTCTTCCCCTCTTTCTAAAAATAATTAAATAAAATCTTAAAAAAAATAAAAAGTTTATTGTAAAACTCTTAGTAGTAAGTTTTGTATTTGACTAGCATATTAGGAGAATGTTTTAAGATGAAGTTAGGATTTGAGCTGCATTTTGACTAATACAATAGGTCTGGATAAGCAGAGATGAGAGAGACACATCCTGTGTGGAGCAGAGCATTTATTTTTAGAAGTAACCAGTGATAAAACTGGAGCCAGATTATAGATATTCTTTAATACCCAGCTAGCTCAGGAATCATAGTTATATGATTATATATAGTAATAGTTATACCATTAGTCTATCATGTTGTGTTTACTGTGAATGTTTCATAATTTCTGTTTTATGAATATACATTAATTAGAAGTTTAGAGTTATCCTTTAAAATTTTTTAAGATTTTATTCATCATTTTTAGAGAGAGAGGAAAGGAGAGAGGCAGAGAGAGAGAGAGACATCAGTGTATGGTTGCCTTTCACCTGCCTCCAGCTACAGACCTGGCTGGAGACCTGGCTTGCAACCTGGTTATGTGCCCTAGCTAGAAATTGAACCAGTGATTTTGGGTTCACAGGCTGGCACCTTATCCACTGTGCCACCAGCCAAGGCCTTAAATATTTTTATTATTATTTTTGTACATTGAAAGCTTATAGTAAGACCAGATGCTAAATCTAACTCATATTTTCTTATTATATTTTACAGTATATACTTATATTGAATATATTAGTTTGGGCATAACCAATATTGCTTGATATGACATGTCTGACATATGCCCCAGAGTACCACAAATCAATAGGTATTCACAGTACCTACTATATAAAAGGAACTGTGGAAGAAAAATACATTAGTAGAGTTTCTGTCTATTAGGAATGAAAAGGCAGAGAGAAATATAAGATGTTTAAAGGATATTTATGAGAATTAAATAGATAAAGGGCCTAGTAAAATGGATGCCACAAGCTAGTGCATGATGATTAAATTTTAACTAATTTCTCAGTTAATTGTACAAACTGGAAGACCTAACTTTGTTATGTCTCCAGAGGCCTTTTATATATATTATTTTCAGATATTAAGGAAAATCATTTGACACAAAGAATTAACACTCAGTCTAAGTTCTGGTTAAATAGCAGTTTTTATTGTTTGCTTTCTACTTGCAATCTGAATTTTTCTTTAAAAAAAGACTTGGATAAATTGATGATTAATTCTGTTCAATTTTATGTGGTCAGAGTTAACCAATAAGACTACCCACTGGAACATTTATTAAGTGTTTGGTTCTGTAGCAGTCAGAGAATGCACCAGAGAAGTAAAACACAGATCCTTCCTTGCTTATGGGATGCTGATGAAACCAGGGTGGCTAATGTAATGAAAAGGGATTTAAATTAGGGAGGTTTAACTCATTCAACCTACACATCCCGAACCAAGTCTCTGATGAACCAAGTCTCTGATGTAAGTAGGAAACACTGAGAGTAAAATTCCCTCTCTTATTCCCATTCATTTTAATGAACAGAGGGATGTAGTTTGCTGCACAAGTTAATCTCTATTGGCACTTGCATTAGCTTTTGTATAAAATTGCTGGTCAACAATGTGTTAAAAGGTAATGCAAGAAATTAAAAGTACTAAGTGATTGGGAGGTGCAGTGAATGGTGCTGGAATTGCTTAATATAGGAAGGTAGAACTCAACCTGAACCTTAAAAGGAACTGCATTTTAAGCCCTGGCTGGTGGCTCAGTGGATAGGCCCCAGCCTGCGAACCTAAAGGTCACTGGTTCAATTCCCAGCCAGGGCACATAACCAGGTTGCAAGCCAGGTCTCCAGCCAGGTCCGTGGATGGAGGCAGGTGAAAGGCAACCGTACATTAATGTTTCTCTCCCTTCTTCCTCCCTCCCTGCCCTTCTCTAAAAATAATGAATGAATTTTTAAAAATGTTTTAGAAAGATTGATTTGGTACTCACTTTTGGAGGTAATGGGGAGGAATTTATATTAAGAAAATTGTAGGAGGATTTTGTAATCCAGAAAATGAGCCTGAGCTAGAGCCATGACTGTGAAGGTGAGTAAGGAGGGTATATACACTTAGACATCCTAGAATCAAGATTTGTCAAAACTTAGAGATTGCTTGATTATAGGAATAAGGGAGAGGAAAGTGATACTGACATTAGGCTTTCCAAGCCAGGATGACTTAGCGTGGTGAATAGAAGTTGAGAAGTAAGAAGGGAAAAGATGTAGTGGCAGTTTTTACGGTGAGAATAATGAGGTTATTAGCTGGAAGCTGTTTGTGGTGGAAGTGAACATTTAATTGGAAGTTTTCAATAGACATTTCCGTTGTGGAAATTAAGTTGAAATAGAAATCTAAGCTGAGTTCACATTTGAAGGTTTTCTGAATACATGTGGCGATGGAATATACAAGCATATGAAGTCTTGGGTGGGTGCTAAAGCGCAAAATACTGAGTTGAAAGACCTTCATTTTGGGAAATAGGATGAGAATAAATGAATTGTACATGTTGGATCAGATGTCTTCCTGGTCCCATACTCTGTGATGAGTAGGAGGATAGATTTTCATGTTTGTTGCACTAATGTGGGCTCCTATGCATTTTCCTAAAATGGGCCCTAATTGGGTTGAGCAGGTAGCTCAAACATACTTGGACTAGCCTTGAGAAAATAGCTTCTCAGTAATGCCATTATGGGAGCCACACTATAAGTCTGACAGGGTTAAAGAATACGAGAGAGTTAAGAAATGGATGTAGATAGGCCACTAGTTTGAAAAGTTGTCGGGGACAGGAGTGATTAAGAACACAGAATCACAAAGTGTGGGCACTTGGTCTAAGTAAAGAACTTTGGGAGGAAGCAGAGGGAACTTACATAATATTTATACTCTTGGAATAAAAGCTGAGAAAAAGAAGAAAGTGAAGCTATTAAAAGGAGAGAACAGTACAAAATGGCAGTATTGTAAGGGAACCAACAAGAAATTAGTTACTGAACAGTGACAGGAGATTCCTATTGAAATTACAATACAGTCAGGGGTAACTATAGGAGTTGACTTTGCCAGAATTGGTGAGGCAAGAGTATCTAAGTATAAGAACCATGGCTAACTGACTTGCATAAAACAGTGAGAAACTCTCAGATATGAAGATGGTGTTTTAAAAAATCATGTAGGGGAATGGGCTATCCCTAACTGTACTCTTCTCAATTGAATTCATACTTAGACTTCTCTAGTTATACCAGTCACAGAAAGATAGGTTCAAGAAATAGAATAAGATGGCCTTATCCACAGTGCATTTTTTGGTTATTTTTTTTTATTAAGATAGTAATTGACATACCATTAGTTTTAGGTGTACAACATAATGATTCAATGTTTATGTATATTGCAGAATAATTACCACATTGTCTAGTTAACATCCATCACCACACAGTTTTTTTTTTTCTTGTGATGAGAACTTTTAAAATTTACTCTCTTAGTACTTTTTTAAAGATTTTATTCAAGTCCTGGCTGGTAGCACAGTGGATAAGGTGCTGGCCTGCAAATCTGGAAGTCGCTGGTTTGATTCCCTAGTCAGGTTGCAATCCAGATCTCCAGCCAGGTCCATGGCTGGAGACCTGGCCATGTGCCCTGGCTGGGAATTGAACCAACAACCCTTGGGTTCACAGGCCAGTGCCGTATCCACTGTGCCATCGGCCAGCGTAGTACTTTTCAAATACACAACACAGTATTTAGTCACCGTGTTATATATTATATCCCCTAGACTTATAACTGAAAGTTTGTGCGTTGAAGATTACCCTCACCCATTTTACACTCACACCATGGCAACCACCAATTTATTTTCTGCATCCAAGAATAGGTTTGTTTGTTTTTAGATTCCACATATAAATGAGATCTTTTTTTTTTTTTTTTTTTTTGTCTTTCTCTGTATGACTTAATTTCACTTAGCATGATGCCCTTAAGGTTCATCTGTGTTGTTATAAATGGCAAGACATCCTTTCTTTTTCATGGATGAATAATATTCATCTCTGTGTCTCTGTGTGTAGACAGACCATATTTTCTTTATTAATTGATCTGTGGGTACTAGATTGCTTACATATTTTGGCTATTGTAAAGAATGCTGCAGTGAATATGGCAAAGAGGGTTCATAAATCTTTTGGAGTTAGTGTTTTTGTTTCCTTCAGATAAATACCCAGAAATGGAATTACTGGATCATACGGTATTTTAATTTTTTAATTTTTTTAATATCTCCATATTCTTTTTCGTAATGACTGTACCAATTTACATTCTCATCAGCAGTTCACAAGTGTTCTCTTTTTTCCACATCCTAGCCAGCACTTGTTATTTCTTAGCTTTTTTTATTGCCCTGGCTGGTGTGGCTCAGTGAATTGAGCACAAGCCTACAAACTGAAAGGTTCCTGGTTTGATTCCAGTCAGGGCACATGCCTGGGTTGCGGGCCAGGTTCCCCAGTTGGGGGTACCTGAGAAACAACCAATTGTTGTTTGTCTCCCTCCCTCCCCCTCTCTCTGAAAATAAATAAAATATATATATATATAAAAAAAAATAGCCCTGGCTGGTGGCACAGTGGATAAGGTGCTGGCCTACAAACCCAAAGGTCACTGGTTTGATTCCCAGCCAGGGCAACATAACCAGGTTGCAAGCCAGGTGTCCAGCCAGGTCCATAGCTGGAGGCAGGTGAAAGGCAACCATACATTGATGTTTCTCTCTCTTTCTGCTTCTCTCCCTACCCCTCTCTCTGAAAAACAATAACTAAATCTTAAAAAATAATAATAATAATAAAGCTTTACTGTAGTAGGGAACCACTCTTTGGTAACAGTCACTTCAGCCATTTGTTTCTTACTTATAAATGTGTATGCTGGTAAGTCATTTTTTAAAGTTTAGTTAGTAACTGTCCTCTGTCCATTTTTAAATCAAGTTTTTTGTTGTAGAGTTGTAAGTGTTCTCTCTGAATATTAACTCTTTGTCAGATACGTGATTTGTAATTTTTTTTCCATTTTTGTAGGTTGCCTTTCCACACTGTTGATTATGTACTTTGATGCACAGATGTTTTTAAGGTTTTTAGTCAATTTATCTGTTTTCAATTTTGTTGCATGTTTTTTTTGGTATCCAGTCCAATGCAATTTTCCCCGTGTTTTTTTCTAAGGGTTTTATAGTTTTATGTTTTTCATATTCACTTGTTGATTTTTATATATGGTATAAAGTAAGGAAAGATCCAACTTCATGCTTATGCATATGGATATTAATTTGTGTGGGGTTATTTCTGGGCTCTCTATTTCATTATTCTTCACGCCAGCATCATGTTGTTTTGACTACTGGAGTTTTGTAATTAGTTTTGAAATAAGGAAATATGGTATCTTCAGCTTTGTTTTCTTTTTCAAGATTGTTTTTTGCTCTTTGAGGTCCCCTCAAATTTCATAAGAATTTTTAGGATGGATTTTTTTTTTTTAATTTCAAGGAAAAAAACACTGAGATTTTGAAAGAGATTACATTAAATCTGTAGATTAGTTTGGATAGTATTGACCTCTTAACATTAAGTCTTTGCCTATTTGTTGCTTTTTTCTTTTAAAATATTTCTTCAGTTCCTTGTTTCTAAAGTTAAAATCAACAACTTTGTATTTCTGTCTTAGTATATCAGAAGCATCAGCCACTGTGATTGAAATACTGAGAGTGACTAAAAAGAAGTTTTAGCCACAGATGCTATTTTCAAGAAATATAATCTAGTAGAAGAGGTAAAAAAAATACATACATATGGAAATAACTGTAATAAGGGTTATAAAACCAATGCTGTTAGAGCAGTATGCTGTAGGGGTTTAGAAAAAGGCAAGATTACCTTCAGCTAGGTTTTATAATACTGTTGCCTCAAATGTGCAGTTGGGTTTCTTTGTGTTTATAATGGTCTTAGGCATCTATGGACAGCCACAGTCATTATAGAGAGCAGATGGAAATTCAGAAGGTTTTCTGATCATGATTGGGTTGTGGATGAGGATTGAGATAGTATACACTTAATTTCCAACCACTGGAAAGATGTGAGAAACTATTGCCATTGTTTGTGGGGGTGGCTTGTCTTTGTCCTTTTTTTTGTTTTTGTTTTTTTTTTTTTTTAAATTTTATTGTTGTTGTATTACATCCATCCCCTTTTTGCTCCCCTCTGTCCTTTTAATGTTTATAATAGCTTATACATGTATAATGGAAAAAAAAACCTAACAGGAAATGCTGATTATAGATAATGGTGAATTAAGTATAATAGCAATAATCATTTACCACTTACACTCTAGGCTTTATTTCCATGAACAATAATAACAGGTATACTGATGAAAGTCATTCACAATAGGTTTGTTGTACATTTTTCAATACCATATTTAATTCTTGATGTACTATATTTAGGCTTCAATCTTTGTTATTATTTAATTTGATGTTCTGCCTATCAAAATTGAAGTCAATATTGTTATACAAAAATTGTATTAAGCACAATTTATATTTTGTCAATGTAAAAAGCAGTAATTTACATAGAGTAAGAAAGTTTGTTTTTAGTTAACTGATCTTTAAAAGTATGACCAGTTAAAATGGTGGAGCCATTTTTCCTAAGATTTGAGCATTTAAAATAAAAAGATAGGAGCATGGCATTTAAATCAATGAGTTGCATCCTGTCTCTCCTATTTAGTTCATTACTTGAAATGTCATTACTTGAAAAGTAAACTTGGCTATAGTTGTAGGCTCATGATCTACTCACATAGGCCTTTCTAACAGAGTTGTTATACAATAAAATCTGCATCTGTACACATGCTTCTGATTCCCAGGTTTTTGTATACCATATGATACAAATTTTTAAATAAATCCAGGCACAGAGTGGGCATGGTCTTGAATTTAAGCAGGAATGGCTCTAAAATGTCACTTGTAAATAAGTTTTATATCACACTCCTGAAATCTAGACCATCATACTTTTCCTAAGTAAAACTTACCATATTTCTTTAGTTTCCTTTCTCCTGAGGTGTGTTTCTTACAAAGCCTCAAATGTTTACTTGTACTTGGCAGAAAACTTCTTACTCTGTGTTGGCTGTCTTCATCAGGGTATTGAAATATTAACTTCTATATCCTACTTATTCTCTTTGCATTTCTTCCTCATACTGTGTTTCCATAACACGAGGAAATATAACTTCATGGCAAAGCAACTGGGATTATGGAGGAGATGATAGAAGAGAGAGAGAGAGAGATCTGACTTACGGGGGAAAAGTAGAGCTCAGTACTTATTCATCATACCTTTTTTGGCGTTTTTACTTTGAAATAATTTTACATTTATAGAGCAGTTACAAGAACTGTACAAAAACTTTTATATATCCCCTCAGCTAGATTCACCAATTGTTAACCTTTTGCCAAATTTGCATTATCATTCACTCTATCATAGGTATTACATATAGCACACACTTATTTCTGAACCATATGAAAATAAGTTATAGATACCATACCTCTTCATTCTTAAATATTTCCATGTATATTTTCCTATGTCCTAAGAATAAGGGTATCCACATTCTTAACTACACAGTTACCAAAAATCAGGAAGTTTAACTTACTATCCAATCTATAAATCTCACTCAGATTTTACTGGTTGTCTCAAAGACTTGTTTTTTTACCCCCTTCTTTAGCTTAAAATCCAATTGAAGATTATTCATTGAATTTAATTTTCACTACTCTTTTAGTGTCCTTTAATCTAAAGTGGTTCCCCAGCCGTTTACATTTATTTGCTAATTTATAACATTGACATTGTGGAAGAATACAGGCCATTTGTTTTGTAGAATGCCTCTCAGTTTAAGTTTTATGATGTTTTCTTTGTGATTAAATTTAGGTCATGATCTTTTAGCAGGAATATTAAATAAGTGATTTGTATCCTTGTCAGTGCATCACATCATGAAGTACCCAGTATCAGTTCAGTAGGTGACATTAACTGTTGGGCAACCATCAACCTCCTTATCTTGATTTATATCTCAGCACATACCAAAAATTGGGAAATGCCATTCATTTATGGCTACTTCTGAATATATATATTTAGAAGACTATGCAAAGAAGTGCATGGCAAGTAAAAAATACTATTTTTAAAACGCAAAAATAGGTTTGCTTGAGGAAAAAGATATCACATAAGGTTTTGAAAAGTAAGTATTAGATTCCCAGTCAGGGCACATAACCAGGTTGCAAGCCAGGTCCATGGCTGGAGGCAGATAAAAAGGCAACCATACACTGATGTTTCTCTCCCTCTCTCCCTTCCTCTCTCTCTGGAAATAAATAAAATCTTAAAAAATAATAAATACATTAAAATAAAATATAGGATAAAAATAAAGAAAAATAAGTATATTTCTTTGTGAATCAAAAATGTAAGCAAAGATAATTTCTTTTATTTCAAGTGATTAATTCAAGAGTCAGAATTCAGTAATATATTTAGCATGTACCATCTAATACCCTGAGCCAAATTTTTGATGATATCTTTATTGAGGTAATATGTATTTATATGCAATAAAATTCATCCATTTAAGAGTACAGGTTAGGACTCCCGGTCCAGATGGAGGTGTGGGTAGACAATGCTTCACCTCCTCGCACAACCATAAGGATCACAGCTAACCTCAAAACACCCAGAATTGCCAGAAAATATAACTGTATGGAAGTCTAACAGCCAAGGATTTAAAAAAGCCATATTCATCTAGACTGGTAGGAGGGGTGGAGATAGGGAGCTGGGACGGAAAAAAAATGGTGTGGCAGCAGTGACAGCAGAAAAGCTGGTCCCTCATTCACGTGGTTGGTGGATAGAGATCAGGGGAATACCTTGTGAGTGAGCAAGACTGCACACCCAGGGGTCAAGCACCAGGAAAAATAAAGGCTCATAACTGCTGGCTGTAAAATCCAGTGGGGATTGGGGTGGCGGAAGGAATCACCAGTTTCTCAGGAGCGTCCTTACAGGGACCACAGTACGCAAACCCACCCACTCTGTGAGCCACCACCAGGGCAGCAGCTGGAAGGGCACCAATCGAGTATGGGAAGTGAGTAAGGTGACTGGAAAAGGGGCAAGTGCCAGGCAAGCCTCCTGAAGTTAGGCAGTAGCGCATTGTCCCCACTTTGACCTCCCACTGCCCACCCCCCTACCCCGCCATGGAGCCACAAAGTGGCAAAGTGGGCTGCCTTTCCTTGGCAAATAACCATATAACTTAACAGGTGTGCTAAGAAAGGGAGTCAAAGTTGCTCTACTTAGTACACAGAAGCAAACACAGGGAGGCTGCCAAATTGAGGATACAAAGAAATATGGCCAAATGAAGGAACAGAACAGAATCCCAGAAAAAGCTAAGTGAATCAGTGATAGCCAAACTATCAGATGCAGAGCTCAAAACACTAGTAGTAATCAGAATGTTGAGAGATCTCCCTGAATATGGCAAAAGCATAAGGAAAGAAATCAGGGCTACACTAAATGAAATAAAGAAAAATCCGTATGAAAGGATAGTGAAGGGAAGAAAGCCGAAACATAAGGAAGAAAGAAACATTCTACCAGAACAAAATGAAGAAACAAGAATTCAAAAAAAAAAAGGAGAGTTTAAGAGGACTCTGGGACATCTGCAAAAGTGTCAACGTCCGAGTCATAGGGGTGCTAGAAGGAGAAGAGGAAGAGCAAGAAATTGAAAACTACCTGATTTGAAAGAAAACTTACCTAATTTGGCGAGGGCAATAGACATTGAAATCCAGGAAGCATAGAGAAACAAGTTGGACCCAAAGAGGACCACACTGAGATTTATATCATAATTAATGCCAAAGGTTAAACAAAGAGAATATTAAAAACAGCAAGAGAAAAGAGGAATGTTACCTGCAAAGGGTAAGACCATCAGTGGATTTCTCAAAAGAAACTGCAGGCAAGAAGAAATTGGCAAGAAGTATTCAGAGTGATGAAAAGCAAGGACCTACAACCAAGATTACTCTACCCAGCAATACTGTCATTTAGAATGGAAGGGCAGAAAAAGGGCTTCCCAAGCCCAAGCACAGTGGATAAGGTGCCAGCCTGCAAACCCAAAGGTTGCTGTTGGATTCCCAGCCAGGGCACATAACCAGGTTGCAGGCTAGGTCTGTAGTTGGAGGAAGGTGAAAGGCAACCATACATTGATATCTCTCTCCCTCTCTGCCTTTCTCCCCTCCCCTCTCTCTAAAAATACTAAGTAAAATCTTTAAAGAGAAAAAAAAAAAGTACTTCCCACATAAGGTGAAGTTAAAGTTGAGTTCATCACCAAGCCCTTATTATATGAAATGTTAAAGGGATTTATTTAAGAAAAACAGGATCAAAACTATGAATATTAAAATGACAACTGTTAACAATGAAACTTAAAAATATAAAAACAAAAACCAACTAAACAAAAAACAGATATGGGGATCATTTGGAGGGTAAACAACTGGGAGGATGAAAGGGAGAAATGGGGAAATGGTGTAGGAATCAAGAAGTGTAATTGGTAGGAACAAAGTAGACAGGGGAATGTTACTAATATTACAGGAAGTGGAGAAGCCAAAGAACTAGCATGACCCATGGACATGAACTAAGTGGGGAATTGCTAGAGGGAGTGGGTAATGGGCATAGGGGAACAAAGGAGGAAAAATTGGGACAACTGTAATAACATAATAAAATACACTTAGAAAAAAGAAATTCCACTATCAAAAAAATTTTTAAAGTATAAGTTAATGGATTTTGATAAATGTATGATAAAATTTATAACTACCAGAACAGTCTTAGGTGTGGGACAGTTCCCTTACCCCAGAAAGTTTTCTTGTGCTCCTCTAGTCAGTCCCTTTCTCAGACCTCCAGATCTAGATATTCAGTGTAGGTTACCTTTTCTAGAATTTTACATATTAGGAATCATACAGTATGTAGTCTTTTATTTTTGACCTATGTCACTTAGCATTCTTGTTTTTCAACATAATCTTTTGTTACTTTTTATTGCTGAGGAGATCCCCATAGCATGGATATGCCACTGTTTGGATGTTTGTTTACTTTCTAATTTTCATTTCTCTGGAATAAGTACCTAGAGTTGGAATTATTGGGTAGTAGTATATTGTATTCAAACTTCTAAGGTGCTACTGTCTGATTCACCAACCTGACAACTATTTTGTTTCCATCAGCAATGTATGAGAGTTCCATTGTTCCACATCTTGCCAATATTTGATGTTGGTCTTTTTTATCATTAGCCATTCTGGTGGCTTTATTATAGTGGTACCTGACTGTAATTTTAATTTTAATTTCCCTAACGTCTGGTGATGTTGAGTATCTTTCTATATATGTATTCTATGTGAAACATTAGTTGGAATCTTTGGCCTGTTTTTAAGAACTTGAGCTGTAACAGTTTTTACTTTTTAAAAAGAGTTTGTCTTTTTAAAATAAACTTTCTAAAGTTGATTTTAGAGGGGAAGGGAGGGAGAAAAAGAGGGAGAGAGACATCAATGTGTGGTTGCCTCTCACACGTCCACAACTGGGGACTGAGCCTGCAACCCAGGCATGTGCCCTAACTAGGAATTGAACTGGCAACCCTTTGGTTCACAGGCCAATGCTCAGCCCACTGAACCACACCAGCCAGGGCTCTAACAGTTTTTATCTAATCTGTATAAAACCCTTTGTCAAGTTTCTCTCAAAATGTATGTTTTTTATATCCTGTTGAAGAAATCTTTGCCTGATCCAATGTCAAATGCAAGAAAATCTCATTTTCTTCTAGTTTAATAGTGTTTACTCATATTTTGATATCTATTTCATTTCTATTTAGTTTTTCTATGTGCTGTGAGTTAAGTGTTGAGGTATGATTTAACCCATAAAATAATCCAGGCCTTGGCTGGTGGCTCAGTGGATATGCGCTGGCCTGCGAACCCAAAGGTCTCTGGTTCAGTTCCCAGCCAGGGCAGATAACCAGGTTGCAAGCCAGGTCTCCAGCCAAGTCTGTAGCTGGAGGCAGATGAAAGGCAATCAAACATTGATGTCTCTCTCCTTCTCTGCCTCTCTCTCTTCCCCTCTCTCTGGAAATAATAAATAAAATCTTTAAAGGAAAAAATATATATATATATAATCTAGTTGTTCTGGCACTATTTGTGGAAAGGGCCTTCCTTGCCCCCATTTAATTACTTTCAGATCTTTGTTAAACCAGTGGACCATACACATGTGGGTGTATTTCAGGACTATGTTCTGTGCCATTAAACCTTATGTCTTTACTTCTACCAATACCACAATGACTTGATTATTGTGTATTTTTATATGGGAATCAAGTAGTATGAATCTTCCTACTTGTTTTGCTAACCTAAATGTTTGACATTTCTGTAAAAATTTTAAATTAACTCGTAAATTCTTCAAAAAGAAAGAACTTTGGTATTGCTTGAATTGATAGATTAATTTAGAGAGAATGGCTACATTGACAATATTGAGTCTTCCAATTTTTAACTATGGTTTATCTCATCTTCATGTCTTTTTAAAGTTTTTTCAGTAGTGTTACGTACTATCATTTCCCTTCAGTCTAGATAATTTTTTTGCATTTCTAGTACTACAACGGAGAGATAGCCACTTTGTAGAGAAAAGTATAAACTCTTTATTTGAAAATATCTTTTGGATATTTTATTGTTGATCCAAAAATGATCATAAAAGATATTATATGGATTATATAGGTAGAGATACCCAAAATCTTAGTAAAGAATTTAGGTCTTTTCTACTGAGAATATCCCAGCCCATTCAGTGTTACATGCTTTGGATAATGGATCATTACTTCTCTTTACCTCTGCCTCTTTCTACCACCCTCAAAGTTCCCTTAAAAGATATTACTTTAAAAGGATACTGCAAAATTGACGTAACCTATTGAGGCTACTAGAGAACATAGGAAGTGAAGATAGATGATCTACACTTTCCCTTGAAAGCTGTATACAAAATTAAGTTTTACACACACATTCTCTTCATTTAGGCCAAAACTAGTGCTTAGAAAATAAAGGAAACATGCTTTTCATAATGACAAAAATGTAAAATAAATGTATGGGAATTACCTATATGAATAAAAAGCAGACTTTTAATTGAGATTTATTAAAGTCCACTTAGACAAATGTAAAGCATTTCCTATAAGAGAAGACTGAATATTTTTAAGTTACTTATTCCAGAATTACTTTGTAAGTATAACTCCATTTAGATTTTTTTTTTAAAAACCACCATCTCTTTGGGTGATTACTAGGTGATTTTTAGTACAGTCTGAAAGAAGAAAGCTACAATGGCCAAGACATTTTGGAAAATAAAAACAAGTGAGGATTTGCCTTCCTAAATACCAAGACATACTGTAAATATAAAATAATGTTTAAAGTGTAATAATGGATAATGATTTTTCCAGTTCTTTATTAAGGAAAGAGCTTTTAAAAAATACAATGACTATTCCCTACCCTAGAGCTACAGAATCAAAGCTCTGGGAGTATGTTCCAAGTATATATGCTTTCAGGCTCATCATAGTAGATTTCTCATGGGACAAGAATCACCTCTGGCTAAGAAACAACCAGTCTAGGTGGACCAATTCCTGAATCATGAAGGAAACAACAACTAGGAGATTTTAATTCAAATCTCCAACTTGATTCCTATTAAGTTTGGATAATAAATGAAAAGAAAAACAATTGATTTTGATTGTCTTTTCATTTTTGCCACACCATATATAGTGACTCCTTCTGGAATTTAAATGTAAAGGAGGGGAAATGGCATTGAATTTTTTAAATTTCTATCTTTTGTGATTTTTTCAGCTTTTTAAAAAGATTTTATTTATTATTTTTCAGAGAGAGGGGAAGGGAGAGAGGAAGAGAGAGAGAAACATCAATGTATGGTTGCCTTTCACCTGCCTCCAGCTACGGAGCTGGCTGGAGACTTAGCTTGCAACCTGGTTATGTTGCCCTGGCTGGGAATCCAACCAGCAATGTTTGGGTTCACAAGGTGGTGCCTTTATCCACTGTGCCACCAGCTAGGGCTGTTTTAGCTTTATAGTTCTTTGTCATGTGAACTGTTTTGTTCTATTTGGTTCATTTAATTTTGGTACATGTATGTGCAACGAGGGAGAATGAACTATATTTTATTCATACATCATGCTACAAATTTTTAACATGGTGAACAGATGTAGTTGAAAGAAGTTTATGATTTTGTGTTATATTTTTCATCTTTGGTTATTCCAGATTAAAAACAAGCTAAACAGTCATTTAACTGGTGAAAATTATTATAAAACAACTGTTTAAACTCTAAAAGTAGTTACTAATAAGGGCAAATAAAGAATCATTTATTCAAAAAAGTTACTAAATTTCAGTAAGAACAACAATTTGAATCATGATTCAATCATGATTCAAATCAACATTTGAATCATGATGATTCATCATCAGTCCCCCACCCCCCCACCCCCAAGACTCAGCATGAGGAAGCTCTTCTCTGAGCAGGAGGGGCAGCAGACTGGGTGCATTTTTCATAATGTTCTAGCTTCTGGCTGATGATGCTTTCTTCTTGGGAGGAGAAGAAGAAGGCCTTGGGCTCCCTTTCACACTCAACCTTTCTCAGAGTGAAAGTTATTCTAGATACAGCAGCCTGAGAATTCTGGGTCCCAGTAGTCCTGGTCCATGCTTTAATTTGTAAAGCAAAAATTCCTTGTCAGGAGCACCCTGACTCATACATCAAAGATCTGATGTGAAACACTGCCATCCCCCATTTCTTGGACAGTGGCACAAAGATTCTTCTGAATGGAGAAGCAGGCCCTAAGAACAGAAAAATCTGTAGCTTTCCCAAAGGAGCTGACTATTTGAAGTAGAGTCTGCAAAAAGTTGTTGAAAATCTTTGTGGTGAACAATTAAGGGTATGCTGGTAGTTTCACGATACTAGAGCAACAAGTTAACAGACAAGTTAGAAGTTTAACAAAATCGGAAAGAAAATAAAAACAGTTAAGAGTAAGCTTCAAAGGGCTCTCCCTGCAAAAGGGCCCCACCATTTTTTATTTATTTATTTATTTATTTTTTAAGATTTTCTTTTTAGAGAGAAGGAAAGGGAGGAAGAGAGAGAGAAACATCAATGTGTGGTTGCCTCTCACATGGGCTCAACTGGGGTCCTGCCTGCAACTGAGGCCTGTGCCCTGACTGGGAATTGAACCAGTGACCCTTTGGTTTGCAGGCCAGCGCTCAGTCCACTGAGCCACACCAGCCAGGGTGAGGCCCACTTTTATTGGATCAAACTGTGGTATAATTTATGGCCTAGGGAGTGGCAAAAACAGAACAGTTAGTAGAGGCTACCAGCTGTGTGTGTGATACTCCTACAGTCAGATCAGCCAGAGGCTTATAAAGGAAAGACCCAAGAAAGAAATTGCCAGAGTCCATCTGAACCCACAGCCATTTCCCAGAGGACAGAGAGACTGTGCATGCTCAAGACAGCATCCTCTGAGAAGTGATGTCAGAGGCTGCACAGTGCTGGGTAAATAGACTTTAATGAACTAGAGATAAAGGGACATTTTCTAATGATGAAAAGGTCAGTTTATCAGGAAGATATAATTAAATCATTCAACAGCAGAACCCTAAAATGTATGAAGAAAAATGTGACAGAATTGAAGGGGGAAATAGAGAATTTGACAGTAATAGCTGGACACATCAACACCCCACTTTGAGTAATGGATGGAGCATCTAAGCAGAAGGTCAACAGAGATGGAAGACAACACTGCATCAACTAGATTAATAAACATCTATAGAGCATTTTATCCAATAAGGTTGCTGAATACAGCATTCTTTTAAAAATTAGTTTTATTTCTATAATCTAGCAGTCAATCTGAACATGAAATTAAAACAATGTAGTTTATAATAGCATAAACAATAAAAATACTTCAGAATAAATTTAAAAGTGTGAGACTTGTACTGTAAATTATAAAACATTGTTTAAAGTAACTAAAGAAGATCTGAATAAACGGGAAAGCATTGTATGTTCATGGATTGGAAGACTTAATATTATGAAGATGGCATTACTCCCCAAAATGATCTACAGAGTCAATGCATTCCCATCAAAACTCCTTGCCTGGCCTCTTTGCAAAAACTGACAGACTTGATCCTAAAAATCAAGGCTCTGAATAGCCAAAACAAACTTATAAAAGAACAAATTGGAAGGACTTACACTTTGCAATTTCAAAAGTTCCTAAAGAACAAGATTGATCAACATGGTGTGTTATTGGCATAGGTGAGGATTAATGGAATAGAATTAGATGTCCAGAACTAAAATTATGGACAGTAATTCTTCACAAAGGAAGTTAGACCACTTTTTTATAACCTACACAAAAATTTACCCATGGATCATAGACCTAGAAAGTAAGCCGTGAAGCTAAAACTTAAAAGGAAACATAGGAGCAAATCTTAATGACCTCAGTTTAGCCGTAACTTTTTCAAATGTCAAAAGAATGTAGATAAATTATAATTCATTAAAATTAAAAACTTTTGTATTGCCAATTATAGCATCAGTGAGATGACAGAAAGCTCACAGATGGAAGAAAACATTTTCAAGTCATATATCTGATAACAGTTATATCCAGAATATGTCAATAATTTTTACAACTCAACAATAAAATGGTAATAGCCCAAATAGAAACTAGACAAAGCATATTAATAGAAATTTCTGAAGAAACTATATTTAAATGGCCAATAAGTACATTAGCCATTAGGGGAATGCAAATCTAGAAACCATGAGATACAACCATCTAATGTGCTAGGATGCTAGGTGTTCATGAGTATATAGAGAATTAGAACCCTTATTATTGCTGTGGGAATATAAAATAGAGCAGCTGCTTTGGAAAATGGTTTGGTACTTCCTCAAAATGGTAAACATAGTTAACATATCCAGAAATTACACTTCTAAGTATATATATCCGTGATAAATGAAAATACACATCTACACAAAAACTTGCATATATTAAAAGCAGCTTTATTCATATGATAGTAACCAAATTAGGAACAATCCAAATATTCACCAGCTGGTGAATGGATAAAATGTGATATAGTTATACAGTGAAATATTATTTGGTAATTAAAAAAGAAGTAAGTACTACATGCCACAACTTGGATGGCATTTAATACATTATTCTAGGAGAAAGATGTCAGTCAACAAAAAAACAAATGCTGTGTGATTGTATTGATATGAAATACCCAGAATTTGCCTATAGAGACAAAATGTAGTATAGTGGTTGTGTAAGGCTGGGGCAAGTAGGAGAGTGGAAAGTGACTGTTTAATGGGCTCAGGGTATTTGGGAGGAGGTACAAAAATGTTCTAAAATTGTATCATGGTGGTGGTTTCTCACCTGAATAGACTAAAAAATAAAATTTAATTTTATACTTTAAATGGGTGAATTATGTGTTTTGTGTATTATATCTCAATGAAATGTTTACAAACAATAAATAGGTGTCACCATCATTGATAAGCTCCAACCAAAAGTACTCTGTATATTTCAGTACCCAGATTGATAAAATTGTTGTTTGTTTCAAGAAAAAAAGTATACCACCTGCCTTATCAAATGCTCAATTTAGTTGCTCTGTATTGATTTAGATTAGAAAGTAGCTTGAATGATATATGAAACATAGTTCAAGTATAGATATTTTGCTTAAAGTCTAAATTGATTGAATGTAGGACTAAGAAGTGATTTATAGTTTATGCTGTGTAATGTCTTTTTTTTTAAAAAATTACTAAATGAAATGGCATTAACAGTTGAGGATTTTATTAGACTATTTAATATAGGCATACCTTGTCTTACTGTGCTTCACTTTATTGTGGTATATAAATGTTGTGTTTTTAAAAAATTGAGTGAAGGTCCTCCACCAACAAAAAGATTATGATGCTTTATTGTGGTGGTGTGGAACTAAACTTGCAATATCTCCAAGGTATGTCTATACTGTTCTAATATGTTTTATTTAGTTATTATTATTTTTAAAAGATTTTATTTACTATTTTTAGAGAGAGGGAAAAGAAGAGAGGCAGAGAGGGAGAGAGACATCAATGTGTGGTTGCCTTTCACCTGCCACCAGCTACGGACCTGGCTTGCAACCTGGTTATGTGTGCCCTGGCTGGGAATCGAACCAGTGGCCTTTGGGTTCACAGGCTGGCGCCTTATCCACTGTGCCAGCAGCCAGGGCTGTCTGATACTTTTTAAATGTTAAAATCTATATCACAATTAAATTATTTGTGATTGATTTTTAAGTCACTTCGTTGATGATTTTTTTAGTCCGTGAGAGACAGTGTTGGGAAATGCAGGCATAATCAAGTTTTATGGTAATACAACGCTTAAGATATTTTGTTTAAAAAGTTTTAAACAATATGGCAAACTTAGCCTGCCTTTTATGGGCATGTTAAGGGATCATTGAGGATGCAAGAGAGTTCTTAATATTAAAATACTTGTTAAGCCCTGGCCAGTAGCACAGTGGATAAGGCACCTGCCTATAAACCCAAAGGTCGCTGGTTCAATTCTCAGCCAGGGCACAGAACCAGGTTAAAAGCCATGGCCCCAGCCAGGTCCATAGCTGAAGGCAGGTGAAAGGCAACCATACGTTCATGTCTTTCTCCCTTTCTGCCTCTCTCCCTTTCCCTCTCTATGTAAAAATAATAAAAAATTTTAAATCTTTTAAAAAATTAAATACTTGTTCAAATATATAATACTAAATGTGTCTTTGCAAAATATATATTTTAGTTGTGCTGTTGACACAGTTTGAGTGATGGCAATCAGAGAGCAAGTTGCAAATATCACTGTGTGTATTTAAAATCTTTGAGAAAATCATTTGTGAATTATAACATGCCTTCAGTGTCTTGTTTGATACTGTGCCAAAATATTTTCCCATTTTCTTATTTAGAACATTTAAAGATTTTTCATTATATGCATATAACTAAATGCATGTGTTGGTGTATGGCAGGAATTTGAAGTAAATTATATGCAGTGGAACTTAAGAACACTTAAAAAATGTACTTTGCTTTCCTCTATAATCTTTTTCTGGTATCATGGTTCCCTCTTTATTTATTAGTCACAAGAGTGAAAGTAAGTGTAAAGCATTGTTAATTTAGTCTGAGAGCAGGTTCTGGCAGTCTCTAGGTAGTATTTTGAAACTTTAGATCAGGCCCCACATTTTTATATTGAAAATATGTAAGCATATATACAATACTGAAATGTTTCCCTTTAAAACATGTGATGCGTTATACTTTTCAGTTCTTTTTTCTAGTGCTAGTTTTGATCTATTTCACAAAATGATGAAGATTTGAAAGCTACAATTTGTAATCTAGTACTCTAGGAACAGAATTGTGAATTTAAATACGTTCTTTTTGAGCTTCCCCCTCTAATGAGCCTTTTGAAATGTTTTGTGTCTGGAGAATACAGATCTCCTACTAGGAGGGCAGGTGAGATTTGCACATGAGACTTACGATTTTCTTAAAAATTTTGCAGTAACTTCTTAGTTTTTTGTGGAATTGAGTTGTCTGTGAACTGCTATAGCATAAGAACCAATATGCTTGAATGTTCAAGGGAGTTTTTCCCTTAATAACTACAGTTTAACTAGGGTTTACCTATGAATTTTAAACAAAACTCATGATCAAAAAAGCATGGACAAAAACCACCCAAACAGTGGGTAAGGTGCCGGCCAGTGAACCCAAAGGTAGCTGGTTTGATTCCCAGCCAGGAAACATATAAACAGATTGCAAGCCAGGTTTCCAGCCAGGTCTGTAGCTTGAGGCAGGTGAAAGGCAACCATACATTGATGTCTGTCTCCCTTCCCCTCTCTCTCTCTAAAAATAATAAATAAAATCTTAAAAAAAAAAAAAAAAGCCACTCAAAGTATATTTTTATATTTACTTTGCTTTTATACTTTTGTGAAGATAAATTTATCCTGATTTGAAGTTTTAAAATATTTTTAATTGTATTAAATTGATTTGTCTTATCTGTTGTTAATACTTGTCCTTTTTGAATCTATGCTTTTAATATTGAAGGGGGAAAGATACTTGTACAAATATTCCATGAAATATTTTTGCAGGGACACTTAGTCGGTCTGGATGAACCAGCTTCGGGAGCTGGGCAGGAAGCTCTGCTTAAACAAGCGAAAATCATTCGATTCGAGAGACAAGCAGAAGAGTTCCTCGATGCAGTCTTCTACAGAAAAGGTTGGTCCCAGCAACGAAGGGTATTTGTCATCTGCCTGGCTTGCATTAATCTTAATTTCAATGTCATTTTAAAAGAGTTACTTTAAAAATACTTTTTCTTTATTGATACATAATACACCTTATAATTCTCTGTATTGCTTGGGTCAAGTTAAATGTCAAATAGGGTAAGGCAACCCCACTCCCTTTTTACTCTAAATTGATGGTACCATGTAAGTTTTAGTTAAATAATTCTTAAAATGATTATGGATGTCTGAAAATTGTAAGGTTTTGGTTCTATATTTTGTTAGGTTTTCTTGCGTAAACATTCACTGTTTTTTTATCACTGATAACCATAAAACTAGCTATAAAATGTTAGCAATTTCTCATAGAAATATCACTTAGAAAGACAATGTAAAGTTATATATGAAAGTAGATTTGCAAGTATTTTTTCTCCTTGATATAATCTTATTTCACTAAATATTTTCACTTACTAAAATTAGAGAAATTCATTATTGTAAAATAAAATGTTCACTGTACATTTGAGTGGCATTTAATAGCTTTATCTCTTGTATTTTTCAATTTATCTTTCTCCTTAAGACTTTTGTAAGCTTGTTTTACATTTCTCTAATCCTCAAACCATAATTTTTATTAACCTAGACCTTTTGGAAGCTTCCATTTGTGATCCATTTTAACAAAGAGTTTTTATTTTCAAGATATTCTTTCTAAGTAGATTTTTAGCCTTGACCAGTGTTGTTCAGTTGGTTGGAGCATAGTCCCACTTCAGTTAAGGATTCAGTTCCTGGTGAGGGCACATACCTAGGTTATGGGTTCGGATCCCCGTCCAGGCACTTACTATCCAGGATCCGGCTCGTACAGGAGGCAACCATTGCTTCTGTCTGTAATCACCCTTTCTCTCCCTCCCTTCCTCTAAAAGCAATGGGGGGAAAAGTCCCCAAGTAAGGATAAAAATAACAGTGATAAATAGATTTTTAATCTTCAGCAGACTCAGTGAACCTATTTTCTTTAATATTTCTTCAGTGTTCTAGTTTCCACCTCTCATTCCTCTGGAAATTGACTTCCTCCTTCTGAAATGCTGTTGTTTACCTAAGTACTGATTCCAATGGATTGGTTAAAATTGGAGATGAGCTGGGCTTCTGTGCAATGTAACCAATATTTTCAAAAGGGAACATGAGGTGAAATGTATAAAATTAAGAAATGTACAAGATTATTTTCAGTGGCAATTTTAAAGAACTTGTTACTAAATTGAAATTTTAATACATCCTCTCTTTTTTAGTAACACCCTCTTGCACCCTCTGACCTAAAGCCCCCAACTGAGGCTCCTGCACTCACCTTATTTATTGTCTCAATAAAGTACCCCGAATTCCAAAATTATTTTCAAAATAACAATATCCTTAGTTTGTTTTACGAACATTTGACTGTTTTATTAAAGTATAAATGACTAATAGATCAATTCTGTCAGTTTACCAAATAAATATCTTTAAAGCTTCTTTGCTGTGTACTGAATCATGAGTCTCATGTCTCAGCAAATACCATTATCCCAAAAGAGGAACTTCTCTCCCTAATGTACAGGTAGGAACTGCCTCAAGAGATGAGAATTCCTTGAATTTGTATGTCAGATCATGTATTTGTATACTGGCACCTGATGCTTAGAAAAAGAACTATTGCTTTGCAATTGGAAGTTCTTTTCACCTTGCTTTATGTAGTAATATTGTTATTTTTAGATGTTTCGTTAATCCTCTTGGAAATGTATCAGACAAGTGCTTTAGTACTCTTTAATCAATGCCTAAATTGTTTATTATCCAGAGATATGACAGGCATTTTATATTTAGTGGAGATAATTTGGTTTAAAAAAAATTCAGATACTTGGATTTAATCCTTTGTTTCCAAGTATTGTAGATTGTATGTCATGAATAATTGAGTATGAAAAAGTTATGTATCACTAACTAGAAACATTAATGTAATAAAAGTAGGCTTTTGCAGTACGGACTTTATATAAGGACACTATACCTTCTACCACTGTCACAGTCACATTTCTTTTCAGCTTTTTTTGGCACTTGTGAAGGAAATTTGACTTTTCTAAAAATTAGATTTCCATTTTTAAAATGTACAAGTAGCTATGAGGCAGCATTTACATGTTTTTCTGTAATTTTAATTTTGGTGTGATTTTTGAATTTTTTATATGAGTTATTTGTGCGTGTTCCCTAAGGCATGGCTATGTTTATAGATAGTGTTTTAAGTAAGTGAAGGCATGAAAAGTGTTCAAGACACTTTTTTTTAATTGATATTTGAGAGAGAGATTTGTTGTTTCACTTACTGATGCATTCATTAATTGATTCTTGTATGTGCTCTCACTGGGGATTAAATTGGCAATCTTGGCACATTGGGATGACACTCTTAACTGACCTACTGGGTTATGGCAGGAAGCTTTCAAAAGTCAGAAATTCAAATGGCAGAAATGTCATTAATTAATAATCATGAATTGTGTTCCATACCTGTCATTCATTCAACAAAAAGCCATTTAAAGCTCAAAGGTAGCAATTGGTGGTGCTTATCCTAAAATCTTTGACTCTTACAAATCTCTAATTTATTAATCTAGTTAAACACAAAGACATCTCATAAATTACCTCATTTTGCTTCCTATCTGTAAACTTCTTTGTATATTACATATTCAGCTTTTGAGGGGACAAAAGATACACTAATAGGTTAAAACTTGGAATTATACAGTCTTTCATTTAGAGGGTTTTATGCTATTTAAAAAAAATGGATCTTAACACATTATTGACCAATAGCAAGTTAACGCATGTTTGCACTTGCATTAGCTTTTGTATAAAATTGTGTTAAGTGGAAAATTAAATGAATATTAATAAGAAAACACATTCGGTAGAAAGACTTAAAAGGCAATGTACGGCTAAAGTGTTTACAGAATCGTTGTTAGTGATTGTATCAACTTCTGAATCGTACGTACCTACTTGAGTTCCTTTATTTCTATACACTTTAGCATGCTCACAATATCTATTGATAGAGAGAAACTTAGGGTGGAAAATGCTTGTTAGTAGAACAGAATTGTTTTCCATAGAACAGACCTTGTTAAACTGCAGAGAATTAAATAATATCCTGACTTGATAATCACCTTTTGGTATTATTGAATATTGTCCCTCTGGAAAAAAATGTTGTTTTTTTTTTAGGAGTCTAGTAAGGCTTTGAGGTGTGTGTGGGTGTGTTTTTGAAGATACTGGATTTTAGTAATGAGTTAGTTTTTTTTCCCTGAATTTATAAATCAACCTAAGTTCCTTAAAGCTGCACCTTCTATAGTTAATCTTTAAAAGACCAAGGAAACTTAGGTTTTCTGAGAATTTACCTTCTAAAGCCTCAGAAGTGTGGTGGGGAAGTAAAGATGATGGGTGGAACATTAAGATCAGGAGGAGAGTTTTAATCAAGGGTCTGCCACTAACCATCTATACAGATTTGAAGAGGCCACTTAACTCTTTAGATCACATTTCCTACATTTGTTAAAACTGTTTGATGGTCATTGATTTGATTGATCCATTCATTTCTTAATTAATATGAATGCATGCTTTACAGCAGGCAAGATTAGGTGCTGTGTCTACAGTGGTACACAATCAGTCTCTGGGGAAGCTGAGACTCCCTGATAATGTGATAATGTTAAAGATGCAATGTTTTATACAAAACATTTTCTCTCTTGTACCCCATTTGAATTTCAGGGTCTTTTTCCAAGTGCTGAAAACACTGAGTTAATTTTTATTTTGAAATCATCATTGATTACAAATCAGTAACTTAGATGTTTATTTTATTATTTCTCTAGGTGTTGTTTTTTAATGTTGACAGAGTGTATTTAAAGAACTTGTGGAAAATACATGGAGTTAGGCTTTTGAGATTTGGCATTTAAACTTCTAGCGGAAGGATTCTAACAGGTGGTCCCTCCACCAGTAGTATCGAGAAACCTGTTAGAAATGCCATGTCACCCTAGAACTGCTGAATCAGGACCCAGCAACCTGTTTTTACAAGCCCCTAAGTGAGTGAAAATTATTGCCCTAGCCCATCATGGATCTTAATCTTAAATATCTCCTTTTATAATCTTAAGTGAAAGTAAAATAAGCACTCATGAACTGAGCGATCCATTCTTGGGCAATTCAGGATGAAATTGCTGAGGAGAAATTTAGGGAACAGCTGATCTGTAGGTGGAAAATGGGGGAGTAAATATTTCATAAAAGAAGTGTTTTGGGATTTCTGTATCAGGTAAGTGATTCTTACCCAAAAGAATCACTTATGTTTGTTACCCTTTTATTTGATTTCATAATTCTGGAGGAATGTTTAGAATTAAGTTTATGAAAATTTTATTTTAAAAAAATTTGTAGCCCATAAGCTTAGAGATGAAATATATAACTATGAGGAAATGCTATTTTAGGATATTTCATTTTAAGAAAAAAAAAAAGGAAGTTTTATGTTTCTTTGAAAGCTTTTTGTTTTTTGTTTGTTTTTTATTTGTTTTAGTACATTGTCCCACTTTAAAAGTAAATACATCTTTGTTTACAGACAGTCCCTGGGTCTCCGACCCCAGTATTCCCCTAGTGGCCCGTGAGATCATGCAGCGAATGATCCAACAATTTGCTGCTGAATATACCTCAAAAAATAGCTCTACTCAGGACCCCAGCCAGCCCAACAGCACAAAGAACCAAAGTCTGCCGAAAGCATCTCCAGTCACCACCTCTCCCACGGCTGCAACTACTCAGAACCCTGTGCTCAGCAAACTTCTCATGGCTGACCAAGACTCACCTCTGGACCTTACTGTCAGAAAGTCTCAGTCAGAACCTAGCGAACAAGGTATGGTTTAATGTCAAGGTCATTGTCCAATCAGAACACTTGAATTTGGGGAGAGAGAATTATTGACAAGTAGGGCACCAGTAGAAATAATAGGACAAAAACAAATGTGATTCTTAAACTATTGCAGTGATAGAGAAGTTCAAATAAAGTGGCTCCCTTACCCATTAGTAGTCCATAGTCGTCATTTTTGTAGTATACCCAGCAGAGTTAGGTTA
Source organism: Noctilio leporinus (assembly GCA_004026585.1). NCBI lineage: Eukaryota > Metazoa > Chordata > Mammalia > Chiroptera > Noctilionidae > Noctilio > Noctilio leporinus. The sequence goes on from PVIW01002229.1 coordinate 117,501, forward strand.
CAGTTGTTACTGATCTTTAAGTTAGGTGAGATTTATATAAGCATTTGACACTTTCCAAAACATTGTCATTGTTTTTTTTAAAGCCCCTGTGAAAATTAAGATTTTTTCCCCTTACCTTTTAATTTTCTAGGATTAGTACCAATCTGAGAAATAAACATGTTTTATTAGAAAGAAGTTCTCTGCAAATGAGATCATAAGGCAAAAATATATGTATTATTTGTAGTTTTTAAAAAGAAACTCGTAGGGTTAGAAATAATGAGAAGGCAGTAGACACTTCAGATTGTTAGATGCATTCAGTATTTTATAGATAACAGAAACATGCATTTATACATGCACTGTATTATGAGCTAATCCACACATATTTCTAAATAATTTGTTGTTGAGGATTCTAATTAAGTAGGAGGTTAAGGGGTTATCAATTTTGCTTAGCAAGTATTTCTTATCTGAAAAGTTTACTTTCTTAAATAGATTAAATATTTCTGTAGCTTTGTGATCTCATTTGACCTTTAATTTCACAGAGACGAAGTGAGCATTTCGACTCTGCCAGTATTTAAACAGCTAAATCTTTAAGTTGGTAATACCTTGCACTAATGAGATTTTGTCATAGAAATCTCAAAAGAGTATGCACAAAGGTTATGAGATGTGTGAATTTATTGGTGAAAAATACATGTTTATTTTGCAAAGTTTAATTCTTTTAAAGACCTGATTTAAAGGACTTTCTTTTCCTTATTGTAAATAGTTTATGAACAGTTTGCACTTAATGGACAGGCTTTAATTGCTTTTTAAAGAATTTTTAAAATAGTTTCCCTTTGCCTTTTGTTTCCATGTAGTGAATAGTAATCAGAATCTCTTAAGTGTTGAAGGATTTCCTAACACAAGACCTAGTTGTTCTACCTTCACATTGATCAGTCTACCTTTGGTTACCATATTTGCAAAGTTGTTGTTCTTCTATTTTATTGAGGATTGTTTTCTCTACCAAATTGGGGGCTTTCATTAAAATCTCTTTGCTCAAAATATTACACTAAAAGCTTCAGGTTTACAGTAGCAGAATGGCATGTTGTATTAAAGTATTAATAATGAAGATTAACATACAAAGATACCACTTACTCTAACAACTTCTTATAATTAGTGTTATGCTTAAGAGGTATGTTGGTTTGACAGCATGCACTTAGGGAGAGAAATTTGAACTAAATGATAGGATGAAATCTTCAAATAAAACAACAAATTTTTATTGTATTTTCTAAATTTTAGTGTTTTCAACTTATTACAATATTTTTAGAGGTAGACTTAAAAAATATGTTGCTTATTTGATTAGACAGATGTAGAGGTCTTTAAATAATACTATCTTTGGCAGGAAATATTTTAATTAGTGCATTTGTTAGGTATCTAACAGGCAATTGCATATTTAGAAATATTGGTGACTGTCAAGGGACAATACTTATTCTGTATGAGTGTGGGCTTTTTTGGTTTATAAACTCAATCACATATTTATTTCTAACAGCCTGAAATAGGGAGATAGAATGTCCTCACACACAAGACCTAAGTGAATTTAATACGAGTTTTGGGGTAGGTTTTAACATAACTAGAGAGCAAAGCCTCTCTGCTGGCCAAATGAAAATCAGAGGTGTGTTGAATATTATCTTGCTGTTAATTCTGGACAGAATGACAACCTTAAAAGTTGTTCAGGCTATGAGTTTCTTTTCTAGACATGTAGTAAGGGGAATAAAAATATTTGTGGGAAGAGAGAGTTGTCTTAATTTTATGGTCTAGTAATATGAATTTGGGATTTGGTCTACGTTCTAAGATGTTAAACCTGTAGGGCCCAGTCATTGTCAAGACTTTTTTAATTTCTATTTTTATACTTTGCCCATCAATTATTAATAGTTTGTTAACCAAAAAATAAACTTTGCCTTTATAAATGTTAGTAAGTGACTTTTGAATCTCTACAGATTTTCCACAGAAGATTGGCAACAAATACAGTCTTACTGATATGTCCAAAGAGTAATTAAGATACATTCACATTATTAACAGTTGATAACTGATTCTTCTTACAGGCTTTTCTTGTATAGTGATTATGTGTATTTTAACCATCTAACCTTCTGTTTTAAGATAACATTTGTGTACTTAAAGTTTTCTAAATCCAACTATTACGTACTTTCAGTGCTTCGACAAGGTAAATTTAGAAAATGAAGTCTTAATAGTTCTGTTGCTGAACCTTATACTGTGTAAACAGCTGTTTCTAATATCTCACTGTATCTTAATGTCTCCAGTGGTGTGCTTTACCTTTTCCTTATTAATAAAATATTTAATACTTGAAGATATTAGCTATAACAAGCTTTGCTAAATTTATGCTGCTTCAGAAGGAAGAATATCCTGAATCTGTTCATTGATTTCATAACTGAAATAATGATTGGTATATCTGCTTAGTTGATTTGGTCTCCTGCTTTGCCGTTTTTAGCCCGTTCAGTCACATTTTCTCCGGGTTTTTAATATCTTCAGGTGTGTCTTTGTGTTTCTACAGACGGTGTACTTGATTTATCCACTAAGAAAAGCCCATGTGCTGGCAGCATTTCCCTGAGCCATTCTCCAGGCTGCTCTGGTACTCAAGGGAACGGGTAAGGGAAAACACTTACAATCTTCCAGTTTTATAGGGAACAATTTATTGAAGACAATTTCTTTCATATGTTTAAAAAATTAATCCTTCAGGGTAATAGCCTTCTAGGTTTGCCTTTAATAAAATTACTTTGAGTCCATCAATCAAGTAAAAGCACGGTCTCTGAAATCTAAAATTGGTATAAATTAATTGTGCCAAGTTAGTACAAATAGTAAATAATTAAGAATATGGCAATAATGACTTTGGGCTTTTTTGTTGTTGAGTATTTGGGAATGCAAACTCCAGCTTAAATAATTTCAGAGTTCAAATGTAAAGGCAATATTGTGTGCTGAAGTTGTTGAATAAAAATTGGGCTCCCATATTTAACTTGGTATCTCTAATGTAGTGTGTGAGTATGGGTGTGTGTCGGCTGTTCATATTTTTCTTGTTGGCTTTGTTTATTGATTTGAACTGCAATTTTAACTTTGTGGCAGTTCAGAAAGTCTAATTGTATTTCTTTTTTAAGTAGATAAGACTGGTTGTAAGTGTTGACAAATAACTATCTTATGCTGCCAAGACATTATATGCACAGTTTTTGATAACTGTTTAGCAGTTGAAGGTGAATTTTCTGACCACCTAATTTTACAATGTAAGAATTGTCTAATCCTCCCTCTCTGTGTACGTATTAACCATTTAGAGAAAAGTCAGGTATTAATAAAGTTATTTAGATACCATATTAGGAAGGCATTTCCATAAAACTGTTAGGACCAAAAATCAACTTCATCTAAAGATGAAAGATAAGTTAAATTAGCTAATATTTAGGTATATTTAACTTTTAGAATATCAACATGGGGAGTTGTTTAAATGATAAAGGAATAAGGAGATACTAAATGGACTATTTCAACTTAAACTTAATTTTCTTCAGATTGAAGGATTTCTTTACTGACTTCTAAAATGCACCCTTTATTTTCTCTAAAATTCCGTTATCTTACTTTTCCTCTCCTCTTTTATTCAGTCTAAAAATAACAATTCATTTTGCATTGTTTAATCTTTTTTCCTTAAGCCCTTCTTTTCACTATTTTTATGCTAGATAGAAGTTATCATGGTCCCAAATAATTGGGTTCCATTTATATATCAAAAACTTGAGTTGTGTAATTAAGGACACATGTAGAAAGAGCCTCAGTATGGTTTGTGTAAATGAATTTCTTGCTTAAGATTCACTTTAAACTTGGCCACCAGATTTATGTATTATCACATGGTGAAGTTGCTTTGTTTATCCCAATGACTGGAAAAAGTCCTTTTTTCTATGTGGTATTTTTTCTGGCAAAATCATGGACAGCACTGTGCCCATCTTTTAGTTGAATATTCATTGGTATTCTTACGTTGTTTAGTGAAAACACTGCCAAGTCCCTATAGACTTTTGGAGAACATAGCTGGTTTATAATTATTTCTGCAAAACTCTACTTCTGTGCCTACTTAATGTAATCACCACCCCCCCCAGCATGCTTTACCAGTTGCCAGTTTTATAATTGGTACTCTTGATTGTGAAAATGAAGACCTTATGATTTTGTGTAAGTAGTTGATTTTTAAAACATTATTCAAAAACTGTTCACTTAAAATTTCAAAACCAATGTTTGGTATTTTAGGAAGTTCTTTATAAAGAAAACCACAAAATTGTTTATTTACCTGTGACAATAATTACTTTGACTAGAATTTAAGGAACAGAGTTTTTGGGGAAATAAAGTACAGTTTCCTAAAAGCTTGGATTATTTAAAATGGAGAATCAGTGGTACTCATGTATCTGCAACTTATAGTGTTCTTAAATGCAGAAGTGTGGTAAGTTATAATGCGATGGGTATTTGGTGATTTTGGTTTCGGGTTTTTTCCCTCTTGGGGGCTGGTAGTCATATTTTTTCCCAAACAAAATAAAATGTGTCATTTGGAGTTGTTTGATTTTTTGATAGTGAACATCAACATGTTTGTGGGATAAATGAACAGTCACCTGTGGGTTCCACCAATGTAAATGATTCCAGTTTTATGACTGGCGGTTATGAATGTTGGATATGTTGCATTAAAATAAGTAATTTGGCTTACTCTTTTATTACTGTACTTGTTTAGTGGTAACGTCACGTTGATATCACAATTCTGTGCAGATTTATGGAGACTTGATGATCACTTTGTAATTAATAATTAAGGTGCTATTTTCAAACAGTTGCGCGAAACTTTTTCTCCGAAAATTTGTGAACCCAACCAGAGACCAGCTGACAGGTTTAATTTTTCTTTGCCCAAAAAGCTCCTGTTTTTTTTTTTCCTTTTTTCCTTTTTTCTTTTTTTGTGAACATGTTTTAAAACTAACTGCTGAGACCACTTTTTTTTAATTTTAGAGAAAAATAAATAAATAACACAAAGTGATGTTACCCAAGCAAGGCCTTCTAATAAAGGAGTGGTCCCCTCACCCACCCCTCCCTACCTGTGCAAGTCCTGCTCACATCAGTTTCCTTCCATCCAATTAGGCGACCTGGGAGACCCAGCCAGTACCGCCCAGACGGACTTCGGAGTGGTGATGGGGTACCTCCAAGAAGCTTACAGGATGGAACCAGGGAAGGTTTTGGACACTCCACATCACTCAAAGTTCCATTGGCTCGATCCCTGCAGATTAGTGAGGAACTACTAAGCAGAAACCAATTGTCCACAGCTGCCAGCCTTGGGCCATCTGGATTACAGAATCATGGACAGCACTTAATATTATCCAGGGAAGCCTCTTGGGCAAAACCACATTATGAGTTCAACCTCAGCCGAATGAAGTTCAGGGGAAATGGTGCACTCAGCAACATCAGTGACCTTCCTTTTCTTGCAGAAAACTCTGCCTTCCCAAAAATGGCACTTCAAGCAAAACAAGATGGAAAAAAGGATGTGAGCCATTCATCTCCTGTAGATTTAAAGATACCGCAAGTTCGAGGAATGGATCTTTCTTGGGAATCTCGCACTGGTGATCAGTACAGCTATAGCTCTTTGGTAATGGGTTCACAAACGGAGAGCGCACTTAGTAAAAAATTGAGGGCTATTCTTCCAAAACAAAATAGAAAAAGCATGTTAGATGCTGGACCCGATTCTTGGGGCTCAGATGCTGAGCAGTCTACCTCTGGACAGCCATATCCCACATCGGATCAAGAAGGAGACCCTGGCTCCAAGCAGCCTCGGAAGAAAAGAGGGCGTTACAGACAGTACAACAGTGAGATACTGGAGGAAGCAATCTCAGTGGTTATGAGTGGAAAAATGAGTGTTTCCAAAGCTCAGAGTATTTATGGGATTCCCCACAGTACACTGGAGTACAAAGTAAAGGAGAGGCTGGGCACTTTGAAAAACCCTCCAAAGAAAAAGATGAAATTAATGAGGTCGGAGGGGCCAGATGTTTCTGTAAAGATTGAATTAGATCCCCAGGGAGAGGCAGCACAAAGTGCAAATGAATCAAAAAACGAGTAGGAATACTGTAGAGTGCCAATTACTGTACAAACTGGGTGAGCACTACTGCGATCACTGCTTGCATCTAACTTCATTTACTGTGACACTTGTTTCTTTGCAGATTTTGCATTGACTTGTGTGTACAGAAGTGAAAGGTGCATTCTGAATGTTGCATATCTAAATTTTTTCATGTGCAGTATGGCTCGGGATATTGTTTGGCCTTTTGCATGTTTCTCTACAAGAGAATTGAGTTACCTCACAGAGAACAGATACATGGAAGTGGACTCCTTGCCTGTAGAGCCTGCATGCTTTTCTTTCTTTCTTTTAAGTTATATTTGCCTTTATTTTAAAAAGAAAAAGCCCCTTTTAGAAATCACCTCTGCATAATGGGAGCTTTATCACTGCAAATTGGAAAGCCATCTTATAAAATTCATATTTTTTCTTCTACAATTCAGCTAATTGAAGGATTAAACTAAAGAAAAATCTCAAGAACAAGAATCTTTGAATTTAAGAAATATGTTTATGCGATGATAAATAATTATTTGGGTCCATTTACATGTTACGATTTTCTTCGCCCTGTTAAATATACTTACAAATTAGCAATCTGTTGAGTGCTCACCCAGAGGGGAAGGAGGTGGAAAACGTGCACACACTACCTTCAGAGATGCTTCGGTTAATTACTTTGTAACACTACCTTCGCTGTAATTTCATTTGGAATTTTCTAAGGGTAGAATTTGGTCTCACCAACAAGTGAGGATATAGCCTTATCTCATGGAGGACGAGCTCCGTTCTTACTCAGGAGCAGTCAGGGTACATTACATAAACAATAGAGGATGCCTCATTTTAGCAAACTCAGTTTCTTTTATTCTTAAATCCTGTTAATGGATTTGATCATGACCGTACAACTGAATGTTGTTGCAGTGACTAGTTAAAAATATTCAAGATCTGTTTATTGGGGAATGGGAGAAATAAGAAAAGAGATGTGTATAATGAATTATTGTAAAAGTGGTATCTAGATTTTACAGCCTCGATAGTCTGCCCAAATATCCACATGAATGAAGGATCCATGTTTTGGTGAGAGGAAAAACACAACCCCAGAGTAACCTAATATGATTTAGGTTGCATTTTAATTCTAATAATAATTTAATCATAAGTTAAGATCATTAAGAGTTTGTTTTTTAACATTCAGATACTAGTTAAAGGAGGGATGTATTGTTTTTAGTTTTTAATTTGTTGCTTTAACTTTTTTTTTTCATCCTACATAACATCTCCTTCATAACTTTTTCTGATATTTACTTATTTTTATGGCTGTTTAGCACATATCAGGATCTTTCAGATCATGTTTGTACAAGCACTCCTTGAAGAACATCCAAGCCCTTTTTTTGAAATGGGCTTTTAAAATCACATTAATTAAGTTGGGAACATTTGTTTTCTACATTTTTTTTTTTTTGCGAGAATCATAAAACCCATGAAATTTAATTTTGTATTGTGACCAAGTTAAAATTACTTTCTCTGCAAAACAAAGTCATACCACATCCACCCTATATTCTAATCTGCTGAGAAAGGTGGTCAGGCCCTTCTGAATGCTTAACCAAACATTTAAAAAGTCATTGGAGTTTTTGTAGGAAATGAAGTTAAATTTGGAGCAATAAAACTGAGGCTGAAGATTACAAGTAGATAGTAACAATTTGAGGAGAAGTAGGTCCCGATATTCCCAAGGCATAAATTCTTGCCTGGAAACATGAGAGCAGTTAACTAGGTTAAGGATAGTTTTCCCTCAGCAACCTATGTGTTCAAAGGTTAGGCACACCATTGCTGTTATTAAAATACATGCACTGCTCATTCTTGAAATAGCCTGGGCTTGGGTTCCTCTGTAGGTTTGGTTATTTTCTATAGCAGTTTTTAATCAGTGGATGACTAAACCTAGTTTCCTCTTCGCTTTTTAGTGTTCTTAACCGGAAAAGCAGTTTCAGTTCAGAGCAGTATATGACTCTGCAGTATTTTCCAGCATAGCTGGAAATTGCAATGAAAATACTCTGAACTGTGTGGTTTTCATCTGCAATTGAAGGAAGTTATTGAAAGTTTGCTGAAAGCAAAGGGCTAAGCTTATGAAGGAATGCCTCCTTTGTTCCACACTCAGTAATTTGTTGCACACAATTAATTGTAGCCATGTGCCTTTTTGCATGAGGTTTGGGGTATCAGTAGCCCAGGACTGCTGCAGAAAGGTACTTTGAGCAATTGATTGGTGCTTGCTTTTATCCCCTCTCAGAATGGCACCATAAAAGGCCCATTTAAAAATTTGGCCCTAAAAGTTCAACTTTTGTAGAGTTTTACTGTTCAGAGAGGTTTAATCCTACGTGGTAGTCTATAAAGTGATGTATGAGTTGAGTTATGTAAATTTTGTCATTGTAGTGTACATGGAGTGATCATTTTACTAACATAAATATTTTCTATGTGTGTTTCAGTGGATGACAATCGAGCAGCAGAAGAATGGTGTGCCTACCCTTTAATGCTGCAGTTTAAATAAGAGAACTCGTATTATGTCATTTCAGATTGTAGGCTGAGAGTTGTAAATAGTGAAAATTTGAGTACTTCTATTATTTGTTTTGGTTAGAAAGTGAATTTAAAAACAAACCAAACTCTAAACTTTCTCAGATTAAAAGTCCTGAGACCTGAAGATTGTAATATTCATGTCTGTGAAGCTTTTAAACATTACACTTGAGATCAGTCATGACTTGATATTCAGGTAAATTTTCTTTTCCAAGAAGCTTTTGAATAAGCATATTTCCTCCAAAGGTCGGTCGGTCTCTCGTTTTCTTTTTTTGTAGATTCTTTTAAAGCACTAATTGCATTACATTGGTAACTGCAATATAAAATAGCCATTATTGTTTTGTGAAGCATGGTTGAAATTAGATAGTGGTCCCTTTTAAATTTCATGAGCCTCTCAAAAAAACCTTTTAAAAAAATACAGAAAGCTGCTGAATATTTCAAAAGATATATATTTTACCTTATTGTAGGTTTTGTAAAGTTAGTTTGTAATATTCAGGTGCACTTTTAATGTTAAATTTTGTGTTGAGAGTTCCATTTTACCACGTATTTCCCAGAGGTGGCTCATCACATGGCTGGCTGTCAGCCCTGGTGCCGCAGTGATCCCTTAATATTTGATTTTCTCTTGATTTGCCACTATTTGGTATTGGCACTTTCAGTGTAGATATTCTAGTTTGGAGACGTCCTCATAAATGTATAACAGAGATTGGTCTATTCGCATGCTTAATTTCTGCCAATCAGAGTTTTGCATGGCCCAAAAAACAGTTGACCATTTTTATGGTATGGGAAAGTATAGTTCACAGCTGTCTTTGTCACAAAAGCCTTTTCTCCTTGCATTTTCCGGTAGGCAGATGATGATATTACTGAAACCTATGATATTATTCAAACTAATGTTAAGAAATAATGTATTTAGGGTCAGTTCTTGCATTTTTTATGAGAGCGCATTATTACAGAGTGGATAAGCTATCACACTATAAAATCAAAAAACACTAATTCAGTGGAAGGATATCTAGTTGGTATTTTTATAATTAGCGTTCTCATTTCTGAGACATAGTCATCAGACTTGACCGTCAAGTAATATAATATTGTAGTACTTTGTTCAGTGGGCTTACAAGTGATTCTGAACTATGTTTGTGATGAGCTACGTGCTTATTTCTTTTCCCCAGATACCATGAAGGACACGGTCTCTTTTTCAGGAAAAATAATTTATATTTGTGTATAATACTTTTTAATATTGAGTTTGTTGTTACTCTGAAGTTTAGATGTTGCTTGATAAACCTCTACTGCAGCAGATCATGAATATGAGTAAGGCTTTTGTGTGATAATAGGGGTCCTTATGTGAAGTTAATTACTGTTCAGTTTGGTGAGCAAGCTTAACCAGTGTGAAGTGTGTATTAGCTTTATTTGGTACACTTTTACTTTGCAATATTGAAGTGCTTTTAGAACTCTGGTTATCTTATATAAACCATTACCTCAACCAATTGGCATTTTCATTCTCCAACAATTTACCTGAGCTATAAGATGAGCTATATGGGATCAGATAGTAAAACAATAAGGCACAATGAGAAGTTTAGTTCCTGATTTCTTGGAGAGAACTCTAAATTTGACTAAAAATGACTACCTGCAAAGGCCCATATCAAACATAACTACCTTCTCTCATTAGGCTGTACATAGCAACCCCTGGAGCTGCTAGTGAGCTGTGTTCACCCCCTGCCCCAAGTAAGCACATGGTGCAAGGCCTGGTTCTAAGCCTTTGTGATTCTCTTACATTTCATTGACCCATGATAGTGAGGCTTGGATTCAGTTAGTTATTTTTATAAAATAAATTAATGTCAGAACCTGAAATTATTTTAAGTCATAACAGATATGTATGACAGTTTGGTATTTTCTTTATATTATCCTGCAGATTTGATTTTATTTTTGCTTTTAATTATTCTTTAAATTCCAGAGGTGGTTTTCCTACAAACCACCCTTTCTATACATTCAGGTTGCTGTCATTGGTAATGGAATATGGCAATAGACTGAATTGCTCCACTTAATCTTTTATAGGAGATATTGAAAATTATAGGTTAGATTTTGACCTTCATGAAGATATCAGAGATTGTTTTCCTTGTTACTATGTCATTATAATTAGGTCTTCATTAATACTACAGGTAGGCCAGTGTTATTAAAAATGTAATGGCTTCAGCCAAACAGCTCATTTAGGAAACTGTTGAGCTATATGGCGATTAAAAAAAAAACAAAAAGTAAAAACCTGTTGTATAAGCTTTGAGACACTACTGAAAAGGAAAGAATTATAATTATGGTACAAGGAATGCACACCTCCAAAGTCATCTGTTTTCTCTCTCCCCCCGGTGCGCGCTCTCTCTCTTTCTCTCTCTCTCTCTCTTTTTCTTTTCTTTTCCTTTTTTTGGTGGGGTGGTGGGAAGGGATTCATTCTGTCCTGCGACTCGAGTAGGATTTCTGAACATGGTGACTGAAGGGAAAAGGAGAGAAAACTCTTTGCATATCTCTGTCTCTTATTCCCAAATAAATTTTCAGCTGCCTTTTAAAGCAGCAGATATTAGCCCTGTATGTGCCCTCAGTGTTATTGGGGGAAAAGGGTGGAAGAAAGTAGGATGGGAACGTATGTAAACTTGAGGAAAGGCTCAAGATTTTGTCTTACCATACTAAAAATGAGTCACAGGATAGATAATGTGGTAAAGTTGGGCCACCTTCATTTGATGGTCAGAAATATATTTTTAAATTGTTTCAAAATGAGAATCAAGGCTAATATTGATTTGACAAAGAAAAGTTAATTCTGCAACTATTGGGGGATATTTTAAGGTTTCCTATTAATTTTGATCTGTATCAATAAAAGCTGAAAAGCAAGCACTTTTAGTTAAATCATAGATTTGTTGGATATAGCAAATATTATAATTATAATATTTAATCTTTATTGTTTGAATATGGAAATGAACTCTTTACCCCATCTTGAACTGGTATTGAACAGGCTCAAGATGATCTTTTCAACACTGGAAATGACCCTACACACATACCAAAAAAATTTAGAGCAGTAAGACGTATTTGAAGATCCATACATACCTCTTAGACTTTAGACTTGTCTTGGGAAAGAATTTATGAACCTATAACCAGTATTAGTACAGTCTTGGGTTCCTTGTTCTGCATAATTGCACCCTTTCTCAGGTATGTCCTGAAAACATAAATTTTAAAATAATCTCTTTAGAGATTAGATTCTCAGTGGATAGTGTGTAAGGGGACTTGGGGAGGGGGGCCGGGATGGGGTTGGACACAGGACACTGACACAGTAGAGCAGGGATTTTTACAGTAACATTCAGTAGCCAAATAGAATTTCAATCTAAAATATTTTTACCCCTCAGAATGAGAGAAACAACATCTGTTAACTTCTATTACTTGGTAAATAACCGGTGCTACACTCCTAAAAATCTCCTTTCATCCAGGTGACATTTTTTCCCCTCCCTGGTGGAAGGGTATATAGTAAACTTTACTGTCACTAGGAAAGCACTTGTATGAAATGTTTAAAGTACTAGAAAAGGGATAATTTAGCACTTTTTCTGTTACAACACTAAAGTCTTAATTTATCTTCAGTCTTAGGTACTGTAAGTTTTACAACGATTGCTTAGTATAAAACGTACTACATAAGATGGGGTCAGATCACATTTATATAACTAAGTCTTGTCTTATTTTAAAAAAGACAACATTTTGTACATTTCAAGCAATTACAAGTGATTGCCTCATTTTCCCCATTTTATTAAGCATTTCAGGCTTAAGAATTTGGAATTTGAGAGGAGGTGAGGGGGAAATCCTCCCAAATAAAAAAATTGTGTCAGATCATGTTAGAATAATAAATCACTAGGAAAATGGGTAGGGATTCTCTCTCCCTTTAAGTCTTCAGGGAATGAGCAGTATTTAGAATCTTTGGCTGAAATTCAAGCCTTTTTACTGTGTAAATTTTTAATATTAATTCACTGACATGCTTTTTACATCAGAGGACTGAAAATGGATCTTAATGTTTTTAAGTTGTGGAAGGGTATATTTCTAAAATGGGGGGATGATTAACTAGGTTAGTATACCAGCATTAGTAAGTTTAAGGAATTTTAGTATGTAATAGCAAAGTGTTTGATTAAAAGTCTAATCCTATATTGCTAGTCAAAATTAGTTACATTCTGATCTAGGAAAGATAGTCATTGGGTATTGATAGGCTGTGCTGTCAGAAAACCAGACTAAGATAGAAACCTTTATCTGACTCCCACATGTTGCTTGTTCTGATGGGATGTATACTTTACAGCAGCTTACTGCTGCTTTGTGAAGAAATGTATAAACTATACATTTGGAGTGTTTGCATATGATTCTTTATAACCTCCACTTTAAACTGTCAGACATTGGTATCAGTCCATACTGTTGAATAAAACTAATGTTCTTAGGAATCCAACTTGTACACACTGTTTAAAAACCCTCAGGGACAGTTTACACACTATTCTCACTCAATTCAGGTACTTTGATGCTATTCTTAAACCTAACAGTGACTTGTATTTTTCTGTTTTGCTTTTATTTTGACGTGCTGGTAGCACATCCTTGATGAATGTCAACTTAAAAACTCAGTTCAGGTATCCAGGTATAACTCAGCCAAACATTTTAAAGCTGCATATAACTCTCCAGCACACGGTGCCTCACACTCTTATAGTGGCATTCTATATATTCAGTTATTACTACTGAGCAGATAATATGGGGGTTCCTGTTAACAGTGTATTTTTAAAAATGTGCATAAATGTATAGCCAGCACATGAAACACACATATAGTTAAAACTATATATATTTTAAATGCCACTAAATAGCCAGCACAATTAAACAACATTCCTTGCTGCTTCTGAAACTATAACAGATGCAGTTCCTCCTTGATGTGGCTCTTGCTTCTTCACCATGCTACTACTAAATTCAAGCACTGGTCCTTGGGTGTCTGACCTCTACATTCTAGTTTATGCAATGTCTTTAGAGAATTCTGTGCACTAGCCACTGTGATGGAACCATTGGGCCAGGAGTGCTCTGAGTTTATTAGTAGTGATTCTGCCAAAGGTGGTGTAACATGAGTATGTAAATGTCAAAAACTTAGCAGAGGTCTGGGTCTGCCTATCAGACGATTTTGTCAATATACTTGGTAGCAGTCAAGTTCTCAGTAACAAGTTGCTTCTGATGCGAAGTTCTAGCTCTAATTTCAGCATTTTAGCCCTTTGCATCTTTAATGTTAGAACTTGTCTACTAGAGGTCTTTAATTCATTAATAATTTGTTTTGCTTTCTGCAGAACTGTCTGTGGTTAACAAAATAGATTATTCCTCTGCTTTAATATTTGATATTTTACATCTAAAAGGAATTCTCCGTATATAAAACCTATATAGCCTTTGAAGATATGGGAAATGGCATCTTTCAGATTCCTAGAAGTTCAAGTGTCATGAAACAAAACAGGAACCCCCTTTACTCTATGGACCTCATTTCAATATACTGTTTACAGTTTGACGGAATTGTATAATTTAATATTTCTCTTGTACTGTAGTATATATTTATTTACAGATTTTTTTGTACTGTGTGATTTGAACTTTTTGTTTCTTGCTATGATCAATGTTTATGTAGTAGAGCACTTATGATCACAAATTAAGTTTTTTGGTTTGATTGCACTACATGAAATTTTTTAATGCAGTTCTGATTTTTGACTGGACTAAAAATAAGCTGTGTCTTAATGTATGTGATGAGTACTTAAAACTTTAATCCACGTGGTCCCCCTTTTTTTTGCATTGTATGTCAAAAGCGCTAGTTCTTTCGTGCATGTGTAAGATTTAATGGTTCCATTGTATTATTTGACCATGACATTTTGGAGAAACATTCCCAGCTGTAATGTTGTGTATGGTAGTTCTCACTGGATGCTAGACTTTTCAAAACCACTATTCTTCTAATAAATTTGTTGTGAAAAACTGTTTTATAGATTTGGTATCTACTTCTTAATGCTTAAAATGGTTTTTAAAAAATCCACAAAAGGGGTGAAATTTCTAAGTGTACTGTAAATGCACATGGTAATCAAAGTCAGTAATTTCTTACATTATTTCCTAATGAAATCTCTTAGATAATTACAAGTTGTTGCTTCAAAATTGTGCTTCAGTATTTGGATGCAGCACTGCCTTGTAATTTCTGGCCTTTATTAATTTGATACTCCCCTGCCTCAGTTTTCTTAATTGGGTTACCACTAAAAATATTTTCAGATAGACAAGATACATTGATATTTTCATAATACCTGTTTGCTGGATAGAGTAAAACTTTATGTTGAGATTGCTTGCTAAAAGGAATAATGACTTGCTAATTTTTGTTGGCTCTTTTCTTGAGACGTAAGCATGACAACAACATTATCAGTTAATGATCGCTATTATAGTAGTTTTGATTCTTAGGAGGATGCTTGTATTTCCTTTTACCAGGAATAAGAACAGCAGATACAGGATGGGGCAAAAGTAGGTTTTCAATTTAGAGTATGGAAAACAGAGTTTGTTCTTGTGTTGTTATTTTTAAATTTAATTTTTATATGAACAACTAAATATTTATGTCCCACCCTGTATGTTGTTCAACATTTTTTTAAGATTTTTTAATTCATTATTTTTAAAGAGAAGGGCAGGGAAGGAGGAAGAAAGGAGGAGAAACATCAGTGTATGGTTTCCTTTCATCTGCCTCCAGCTATGGATCTGGCTGGAGACCTGGCTTGCAACCTGGTTATGTTCCCTGACTGGGAATTGAACCAGTGACAGTTGGGTTTGCACCTATCCAGTGAATCACTAGCCAAGGTGTTGCTCAACATTTAAATTACGGCTTTTAAAACTAGGTGTATAAAGAAGCTTTATATTATAAGTTGATCGCTCTTGTAAAGTGGATAGGGGAACAACTGGATTAAACTGACAAATGATATCAACATATTTTGGGAAATTGCTTTTTCAGGATCATAACTAACATACATGTAATTAAAAGTGATTTCTTCTGATGATTTCTAATGACATTAAAAATAATGCTATTGGTCCTGGCTAAGTGGCACAGTGGATAAGGTGCCAGCCTGCGAATCCAAAGGCCGCTGGTTCGATTCCCAGACAGTGCACATAACCAGGTTGCAAGCCAGGTCTCCAGCCAAGTCCGTAGCTGGAGGCAGGTGAAAGGCAACCATACATTGATGTCTCTCTTCCTATCTGCCTCTCTCCGTTTCCCTCTCTCTAAAAATAATAAATAAAATCATTAAAAAAAAATAATGCTATTGTTAGTAGTTGGTTTAGATTACCTTTTAGTTACTATTTTTATTTATTTGGCTGTCTAGCTATTTCTTCCTTATGGTCCAATGTTTATGAAATTGGAAAATCAGTTATGCTACATGTTTATAGAACATTTTCCTAGAAAATTAATTATAGTAAATTTCAAAGCTGTAACTGCTTGTTTCATGTCATTACCTATTCTAAATTGATGGCCTGATCAGTATAGTAGGATTATGATCTATTGAAGATTATCTCATAAGTGAATTTACTTCAATTATCCTATCTTCAAGTTGATATTTAGCTCTTAAATTGTTAGCACCTTATTTTTAAAATGGAGTTATCTCTTCCAATCCAGAATTTTCTTCTCTGATTCTCCTGATACTTTGAAATTACTTCAGGGGCCCTTATATCTTAAGGTGTAGGACTCTGGAATTGCATAAGGGAAACCGAGTGAAAAAAATGTTATTGCTTTCTGCCATTTTCTGAGTTGCAGTTATCCCCCCACCAATGGACTGAATTTTTCTCACCACACACTTGTGTTCAAATGTAAAAATATATACCAAGTCATGTGATGTTAGATTTTATAGCTGAAATAAGTGAAAAATTTGTTCTTTACTAGAAAGTATCTATTTATTGCCCTGGCCAGGTGGTTCAGTTGGTTGGAGTGCTGTTCCATACACCAAAAGGTTGTGGGTTTGATTTTCCATCATGGCACATACCTAGGTTGTGGGTTCAGTCCCCACTAGGGGTGTTTACAGGAGCAACCAGTCAGTGTTTTTCGCACTTTGATGATTCTCCCTCTCCCTTTCCTGTCCCTAAAATAAATTAAAAAGGGATATCCTCAGGTGAGGATTTAAAAATATATATATAATATATATATAATTTATTAACATAGAAGATAACCTTTTTTTATATTGAGTGCCCACTTTATCATTTGCTTCCAAATGGGAAGCATTTTTAACAATTCAATTTATAAGTTGTTGGACTTTGTTGTTTCAGGGGGAAGTGGTAGTGAGTATGAGACTTCATTTACAACTAAAGTAGAAAGGCTTGTTTTCTGACATTTAGAAAAGAAGTGTTTTGTTTTTTAAATTAAAAGTTCTTAAAATAAGACTTCTAAAAATGGTTTATCAGTATATAATTAATAGTTTTATGGTTTTTAATTGGAAAGTAAGCAAAAATATATCAATTCATAAGTATTAAATCTTGAGTATGGAGTTATTTATAGACACATAAGAATACTATGGTTTCTTGACTAGTAGTTTAAAATGTTCACTACTTTTCCCACCACTTTATTTGATCTGCAATATGGAATGATAAGGAAGTATTTGGTACTTCAGAAAAATTTTTAATTTGGTGTATGCAAGAAAGATCACTTGACTAAGTTGTAGGAGTGTGGGGAATTGTGCATGCATAATGTTTGATCATCAAAACTTTAGTTTTCCAATGAAAGAATTTAGGGGACCTT
This sequence comes from Noctilio leporinus, assembly GCA_004026585.1. Lineage (NCBI taxonomy): Eukaryota > Metazoa > Chordata > Mammalia > Chiroptera > Noctilionidae > Noctilio > Noctilio leporinus. Next base: position 134,864 of record PVIW01002229.1, read on the forward strand.
CTTTAATGTGATTTTAGTTACACTCTTATCAAATGGGAGCTCTGCACATTTCAAACTGGTAATTTAGGTCTTATGTAAGTACAGTTTAAGGCAGGGGCCACATCAGCCTTGCAGTTGCCTTCAAAGGGCCGAATGTAAATTTAGGACTGGACAAATGTAACTACTCCTTAACAGCTAGGGGGCCAGGCAGAAGCAAGGTGCCGGCCAGATAAAACAAGGTGGAAGGCAGGGCTTGCCACCCATGATTTAAAGTGTTTGTTCCTGTGTCCTTTAAATTGACTTGAAACAGTTTGCAACTAAAAGCTGGCACTGTTGCTTTAGCTAGGTAGAGATAGCCCTAAAAGATAACCAGCATAGCAGATTCTTATGTGGTGCAAAGAATTGATGAGTCTGTGTAGAACAGTTTTTCAGATGGATCAACCAGTTGTGACCTATTAGTCCCTTGTAAGAACAATTTAGTAGGCCCTAACCAACATTTTAAAAAGAAAAAAGAATGAGTCCATAGCAGATAATCAGGGTAAATACTATTTCACTGAAAGCTGTGAATATTAACATCATACACATAGAAACTGGGATATATGTACTGGGTCACTTTGTAAAAATATTTCTTGTTCTGGATTGCAGTCAAAATCAAATGGCTTTTGAAAGCCATTATGTAAACCATACCTTTCATCCCAACTTTTCTGGTAACTTGGAGAACATTCTAGCAGCCCCATGTGTGCTTAGAGTTAGGACTGTCAGACCTTCAAAATTCCCTCTTCCTTTCCTTGCCACATTGATTTGTATTCACTTACACTGAAAGTTTATTCTTTTCCCTTCTGATTATGTGTCAAAATGTTTTCTCTGCCACTTCAGTCCCCTTGAAAGTATCTTAGGAAGATTATTTTCACTACATAGTAATTGGGTTAGTTTGTTCATTACTTAGGGCTAAGATGAGCTGAACCCCAAGTTTTAGGCAATAAAGCTGCAAGGTTAAAAAGAACAAAAAGTCCTAAACATAGAGATGGTTCACAGTCCATGGAGGAGATAGCCAAGCTAACCATTACTGTGCAGCATAAGTGCAGTTTCATGGAAGACAGAAATAAAAACCATTACGTGCAAAGTAAGAAATCTCTTAACAGCTCCCAGGGAAAAGGTGCTAAGGAGGATAGAGGGTGAGCAGTATAAGTCGACAGATTTTATGCAAGAATAAAAAAGGAACAAGATCAGACTTTAATCTTTGAGAAGATGGTGTTTCTGGGTAACATGGAGCAAAGTCTAAGATGAGGGAAAACTAATGAAAGGGAGCTTAGACGATAGTATTCTCCAAGGGACGTGGAATGGGAAGTGTATTGGGAGCAGGATAACGTCATGGAAATAGGGGTAAAACAGGTAGAATAAATACCGGAGTTGAGTGTATATGTGTATGTGTGCACGTGTGTATGTTCAGTTACACTTTGTCTTCTAGTATTCCTGAGTAAAAACTTAAATATGCAGATGATTCTAGTTCACCCTATTTCAGTACATCTCCAACAGTGGTCTTAAGTGTTTTCAGAGAGAGATGGGTGGGATGATTATAAAAGACTGTTAGTTCTGAAAGCACCCCAGAGAGAATAATGGATATAAAAGTACTTTGCTTATCCCTATACTTTAAATTGTTATATATACATGTCTTACTAACATTCATGAGGTGAAGAAGTGAGAAATAACATGAAATTTTACATAAGGTATCTCAAATCTTTTTTTTTTTTTTTTAATTTTCACTTTTTTAAAATATTTTATTTTTAGAGTTAGAGAGGGGAAGGGTGAGAGGCAGAGAAGGAGAGAAACATCAATGTATGGTTGCCTTTCACCTACCTCCAGCTACAGACCTGGCTGGACACCTGGCTCACAACCTGGTTATGTGCCCTGGCTGGGAATCAAACCAGCAACCTTTCTGTTTGCAGAATGGCGCCTTACCCACTGTGCCACAGGCCAGGCCTCAAATCCCTTTTTAATATTTAACATTTTACAAAGTGGTCTTCTTGGTCCTTTAATTACAGTTATTTCTTAGGCATGCCATCATTGTATCCATTTTAAGTGATTTACTATATGGCAACGTAAGTAGAACTTGCCACTTTTAAGAATCAAACCACAGGTTTGTGTGGTTTCAAAGATGGAGATTAAGAACCTCAAGAGATCCCATAAAATCATGAAAAAAAATGCAGGATACTATCAAATATCTGCTTATTTAGGTATATAATCTAGCCGTCCTGTTTCTTTTACTCAAAAGAAACTAGGAATATTTGAAGAATTAAATGTGTTGTTGGTTTATGTCAGCTCGCCACGGCTCCTTTAGATCCACCTTCTGTAGGCACACTGCCCTGCAAGGTGATGGTGTGAATTTTTTTGTTATTATTGTTATTATTACAGAAAAAGTGCATTCCCATTGTAATGGGGATCTCGACCAGCTGCCCCCTGACTTCTGTCAGTCCCCCTCCAGGAAAACTGCAGTCCTTGGCCTCTATTGGACCTTCACAAGTGTTTCTTTCCCTGCACCCCCTTTAAAAGAGCATCATGATACGTTGCTTTTCATGTGGCCTGCAGCTCTCTTAAAACCTCTTCATTCTTCTTCAGTCTTTTTTTTCATTTTGTTGCACTATCTGGGAATTTTTCCCTAGATTGTCCTCCTCACTGATCTGATCCTCTGCTTACTCTAGCCTGCTTTTGATTCCTCTTGCTGTGTTCTTCAATTCAGAAACTGTATTCTTCATTTCCTCCTCTTATTGACAGTTTCTATGTCCTTTTTAATGCTGATGTAGTTCTCAGTAAGTTCCTTGTAGCTTCCCTGGAGTTCTTTTTAAGATTTTATTGTTTTTAGAGTGAGGGGAAGGGAGAGAGGCAGAGAAGGAGAAAAACATCAATGTATGGTTGCCTTTCACCTGCCTCCAGCTACAGATCTGACTGGAGAACTGGCTTGCAACCTGGTTATGTGCCCTGGCTGGGGAATCGAACCAGTGACTTTGGGTTTGCAAGCTGGCACCTTATCCACTGAGCCACCCAGCCAGGGCTCCCCTGGAGTTGTTTGTAGTTCCCCTGGAGTTCTTTGTAGTTTCTCTGGAGTTCTCTGGAGTTGTTTGTAGTTTTCTTTGAATTCCCTGAGCTCATTCAGCTTCTCTATCATTATTATTTTGAATTCCATGTCTGGTCATGTGTTTGCCTCTATTTCATTTCCAGCTCTTTCCGGGGATTCTTCCTTTCCTTTCGATGAGGGTTTCTTTCTTTGTTTCTGCATTTTAAGTGACTCTTCTTGTTTGTTTCTGCTTCTTTGATTGGTCTGCTTTGACTTCCTGACTCCGTGGTATGACCTTCTATAGTGTAGAGGTGCACTTCCTTTACTTCCTGGATTCGACTCCTGGTGACGTCAACACGTATCCCAGTTGGGCCTAGTCTGCCTGTTGGAGCCTATGAGAGATCCACTGTCTTTGTGTCCTTCAGATCTAATCCAATCAAACTGCGATGGCCTCAGGTTTAGGCACTGCTGGGTGGGGCAGACTAACTCCTGAGGGCGGGGCTATCCCTTCCCCTCGGGCTGCCGCCACTTGGAGGAGAGCAGTCTGCCTGCGGTGTGGAGGATGAGTCAGCACTGGGGCCTTGTGGGCTGCTCCCTCATTTCTCTCCTTAAAGCCACGGCCCCAGACTCTCCTTAAGGGCCTCTGGCCCACTCTGCGCTCGCTCTGCTGAAGGCAGGGGTAAGTAGGTGCCAACGTATTTTCGATCTTGGTTCCTTTAGGAACCCCGTCTCTCAAGCCAGCTAAGGCTGGCCGCCTTCTTTGTTTTTCACAGCTGGGTGCAGTTTAACTCAACTGAGTGCAGTTTTACTCTCAACTGAGTGCTGTTTTACTCTCAGCCATGTTGCTGTGGTCCTGGGAGCCCAGCTGGGGATCCCACCCTTCGCAGGTGGAGCCCCAGCTCCAGGCCCGCCAGCTGCGGCCTAGGGAGGCCCAGCCAGGCCTATCGCATCTCCGCACTTCCTACCCGTCCTGTTGTGATAAAACGGCCTCTTCGTTCTGTCTGTAGTTACCAGGCTTCCCTCCAGCTGGTGTTCTGTTGGGTATTCTGGGTGATTTCTCCCCAGTGGAGGTGTAATTCCAGATTGGGCCGGGACGGAGGTGGGTGTAGCTCCACTTTCTCCTCCGCCATCTTGAGTCTCTCGGGCACTGGGGGGGGGGGGGGGGGCACACACCTCTCTGTTCTGCTTAACACAGTATTATCTTAGTCCATCGTGGTCCTGGGCATTTAAATTCGTAATTAAAGGGAGATTTCCCCCCAAAGAACACCATAGATTGTAATCCCCTACCTGGCAAATTCAAAAAAACCCAAAAAGACAACAAGGTCAATCTTGCTTACAAAATGGCGGGCCTTTGACATCTGGATCTCCCTTTGATCTGGTGCCACAGCTCAGGAGGCTAGTGTGATGGCCGCCCTGTTTTCATTTCCCATCGACTCTGGGCAGAAGTCTGTCCCTCATTTTGAATGATTTCTTAAAGAGTGTTCTTAGCTTTCTAAGAATTCTTAGTTAGAATACTCATTAGGTTAATGATTTAGATTTGTGCTCTCACCAAATCAGTACTTAGTTACATAATTTAGGGATATTTTCCCCCACTTCCAAGAACTATCATTTTAAAAATTTATGCCATGTAATCCAAAATTTCATGTCTTTCACAGCCTCTGAACCTTAACACCACTCCCCTCCCCTTATGTTTAAATTAACTCCAAATGAAATGTATATGGTTTTACGGTATAGTCCTACCTGGGTTGATAGAAGCAAAAAATAATTTGGTGGGGAAAACACTTTCAGAAGTAAAGATTTGACACTATTTATTTTGTGAGCTCATTACCCTCCTAGAGACAAGAAGTTCTTCCAGCTCATTAACTGATTACATTTTGGCTTCCTGGGCATATTTGCCTGTAGGATAAAAATATGTTAAAAATGTGGACATGAGAACCTTTATAGTTACATTTGTATTGTAATTTTAATAAATTTGGCAGTCTGGTTAAACTGAAGAGAAGTTGGCCTTAAACTGCTTGTCATATTTAGAGCTACTGTGAATACTCCTAGCCTTTTACCAGGGGAATTAAGCCCTCAGGTACAGGCAGGGGAGCAAGGGTCAGCACCCTCACGCACCTCTCCTTTCCCCTATTTTAGATTATTAATATTTTTTTAGCCTTTATTTTGCCCTGCTTTGAGTGAACTGGAGTTAAGAGCACAATAAATTTTGAAAGCATTACAAAGGGATTGCATGTCTTTCTTTTAGATCACTAGTTCTTACTAGTTTTCCACTCCACACCAAGATGCCATGTTGCTGCCAGCAATGGTGGCTCCCTGAGGTTAGGACTCTTAGGGTGAAGGGATGCACGTGCATCCTGGATTTGACACCCCGCCTCTACACACACACCAGTCCCCTTGATTCTGATCTGTGGGAGCAGTAATTCTCTTTAAACCCATCCAAATTCATGTTCATGCAATTTGGATGTCAGCTGCCTAGAAATCGGGTATTAAACTGCTTGAAGAGGTCACTTTCTGTTCTGTGATCTTATGAACTTTATTTCTCTTTTCTCTCACCTTTGCCTACCCTTTTACTACTTGTAGGTCAGCTTCAGAAAGAAACCTTAGTTGTTCGGTAGCTTAGAGGTACGACTATACATGGCTTTTTAGAGAGTGAAAAAATAAATCTTCACACCCATACCCACTTTGTCCACTACATATCTCTACACGTACAGAAATGTACACACACAAAATTTTGTCATAGCCTTTGAAATATTCCTGTACCCACGTATGGAAGATACACACATGTGAAATAGCCAGGGGTGGGTGCATTTCCCAGCGAAGAGCAAAGACTCTCAACAGACTTACCAAGGCCGGTAAATATACTTATGTACTTGGTGCTTACTTGAAAGGATTAGCAGTAAGGATTTAGGGAACATAATTTCAAATTACTATGTGACACACAAACACATCCTCTTACTGCCTTGATAGCACATTTTTATGTTTTCTTGTATTTGAAGAGAATTAATTAACAGCTCTTGACTAGTTCTTCTACTCTAATATGTTTTCTAGCTTTTTCTCCCCTTCAGTTTGCCTGCAACTGCATTTTTGTGCTGCTAAGACTGGCTCCCATCCAAACCTCATTCACTGTCTCTAATGATCTTTTTCAGTCAATGTATTTTGGTTATCAGTGCTGTTGAATTTGCCAAGCAGTTTTATTGGTAGAGAACAGGACAGACTACCTGAATCCATCAGTCCTAAATTCTAGACTCTTAAAATTGTCATTTCGGGTCTGTCATATTTCTATTTGATCTCTCTTTTGCCCTAAAATAACATAAGCATTGACCATCCACCATTTATATTAACCACAGGAATGTGTCCCTTGCGGTATCTAAGTATTGCAGTATTGACAAAGTAGGTGAGTTCTGCTGTGTCTAACCTCTTCTCTAGAAAAACATCATTGAGTAAATCATTAAAGGTAGGATTGTGAAATACATCATTCTTAAACTATGTCTTTCAAAGTTTTTATGAATATTATCTTATCTTTTTACTGCACCCTTAGGAATTAGTCACTTAAGGTAATATAAGCCATTACTCACCAAGGAGAGAAACTCAAAACTAATCCAGGTAATTAGAAATCAAGTTTTCCTCTTCCTACAGCCCTTTCTTGAATTTACTAGTCCCTAGAATCTTAACACTCATGGTGGAGTAGTTCTGGTGGATAAATAATTCACTTAACTATTACAATGAGTCCTGATGAGCAGAAGAGACATGAAATTAAACAAGCAGTTTCAAAATCTGTGAAAAACTATTGTTCTTACAAAGATCTTACATAGACCAACGCGAGGGACATACTGCAGTACTAATCACTGAACTTAGGCCATAGTGCTCCCCCTTTGGTTAAGTGAGAGAATGGTCTGCAGGACAGAAACTCACCCCTCTGTTTACTCAATGCCTGAGAAGAGTCTAAATCAGGGTAAATTATAAATTTAGGCTCTATTAAAGGCCTAAAGCTGTTGGAAAAATTGAATAATTAGAAGCAAAGGTAAAGACTAGCAGTTTAAAACTGGCTAGCACCCACTTTCAAAACTTGAAAAAATTGTAAAAGAATTTAAACTTCAGGAAGTTGCGGTTAATTTTTAAATTAAATATTCAAATGATGTGAAATTGAAATGTATCTAAACTTGGGCTCTATTGAGAAAATTTCTAGATAAAATCCAACAAGGTAGGAAGAGGGATCATTTAGAGGCACACTCAAAAGTGATTTTATTATTATAGTTATAAAGTTAGCTTTTATAACGGGGCCATTTAATGACACCTGGACAAAGGTGCAAAGTTTCTCAAACCCAAGTGAAGCTACTTGTGGGCTCAGGCCTGTGTGTCCCGCTGCTAACCAGACACATCAGATCCACAATCTTATAAATACCTGAGCTCAGTGTGTACAGAATAACTCATCAGACAAACACACCCCAGCAGTCATCAGCCGCTGGCTTCAATGCCTGTGCTCCTGTCTCACTAAGTGGTGCTTCCTAGGAAGAAAACCGAGAGGCATCCTTGATGCTCACTTTACCTCCCCTTTCTTGCTGAGAAAAAAAACAAAACAATGAAATATAGCCCCTAAGTACACACAAGTAGCTCGCATCTGCTTGAAAAACTAAGACAAAGACAAGACATATTGAGTCAGTAGAATTACAGAGTCAATATACAAGACCCTGTATGATTGCCAGTGGGTTTTATGAAAGCATTATGGCGTCGGGTTTCAGGAAAGCAGGCAGTCACTCCTGGTGGAAATCATTTTGAAGTGGCGAAGGGTGTCGTGCTTGCTCGGATGACCTGTGGTTCACCTGTACATCTACCCTGATCCTTTTTACCAGGGAACACACACCCAAATTATCTTTTGCTGATGTTTCTTTCTCTCAAGTAAGGCTGCCAACTTGCGATTTTAATCCTTATATCTCCTAAGCTTTCCCAAACCACTGCTATAAATGCCTCTTAAGGTTGGTGAGCCTGTGTGTCCTCCTCTCTGATATTTTTCAATATCCAAGTGCTGTACAACAATGTTCCAGTTGGGGTTCAGTGGATACTGATACTGTTTTTCTAGTACGCCTTGTTTGTGAAGACACCACCTTTCCTTACCATGGTCCCCACAGTCTGGTCTGGCCTTGGGGGCCACTGGAGCCATAGTGCCACAATCATTGCTTCAGGGTTGGTGGCTTGGCCCTTTGGAAGACCTTCCATTAGTTGAGAATAACTAAAATATTGAAGCACTATTAAATTACTGAAATGCGGAACAGCAGCAGATCCAAGTCTTAGAATCATAAAGGAAGTTGGGTACTGGCTATACTGATTACTACTCAGTTTTTAATTCTATGAGAGCATCATTTTAGAAGAAGGTGCTTCCTCAGTTTCCTTCAGAGCACTTCTGTCCTCTTACTGGGCATGTGCCTTGGTTTCATTCATTTCCAGGCATATGACTCATCCCAAGTGCTAGAGCCTGTTTCCAGAGCAGCCGCAGGCATGAAGCTGTGTCCTGAAGGTTTCCGCAGACTCAGGCAACGACTGTCTTGAGTTGGGGAGAACCGTGTATCTCTCCATGTTTTTCTACAGTGAGATTCCAGGATGTTCTTTATCTTTCTCATTGACCATTATTATCTTTTTGTCTTTCTTATGTGTTGTTAAAATGCATTTAGAGTAAATCTTCGACACATTGCAAAGATAGTAATGTACTACTTACTTGTAATCACCTGTCTCAGAAACACCAGAAACATGTCCAAGAACCAAAAACTGAGAAATAAAGGCCTCTGAGCAATTGAAGTTGTTAGAAAATCCATGTACTTTACTTATGAAACTATCCTCAAGCCTTCATCCAGAGCCTATTTATTTTTGCTTACAGTGAGCGGATGTACTCTACAAAAGGTAAAAGCAGAGCTTCTAAACACCTAAGCTTCTATTTGGAGGCCATTTGAAAGAGTTTCATAAAGTACAGACTGCCACTGTGGCTTTCATGTATTTAAGCAGACAAAGTCAATTAATTGAGTAGCCCCAAGACTATCCGTATATTTCAGTTTAGTGCAATAAAAGCCGTCCTAACTCTGATTATTATAGTGCACACGGTAATGCCCCTGAGTCATTAAGATATAATAAATTGCCCTGGCTGGTGGCTCAATGGATAAGGTGCCAGCCTGTGAACCCAAAAGTCACCAGTTCAGTTCCCAGCCAGGGCACATAACCAGGTTGCAGGCCAGGTCTCCAGCCAGGTCCTTAGCTGGAGGCAGGTGAAAGACAGCCATACATTGATGTTTCTCTCCCTTTCTTCCTCCCTCTCTGCTCTTCTCTCTAAAAATAATGAATAAAATCTTCAAATAAATAAATCGTATTCAGGAGAAGATATAATTTTTTAAGAGACTTCCATCAAAAATATTTAAATTTTTAAAAATGTTTGGTACTTGAAAGGGAAACTTCAAAAATTCATTTTTAGGTTGTAAGAAATCTCATTCCTGATCTAAGTTACTTTTTATTGAAGCATATTTAATGTGATTACTGAAAACTTATATTTGTATAAACTTTTTAGGTTTTTCTTTGCAGTAATTTCATATGATAGATGTGCTCTACGAAGACCCAAAATGGTTAAGTGTTTTGGCCAAGGTCACACAACTATAAATAAGTGACAACTTCTTCCCACCATCTCACAGTACCATCTATATAATGTAACAGATGCAGGCACACTTCATTTTATTGCACTTCATAGATGTTGTGGAGTTTTATTTTGGTGTTTTTGTTTATTTCTTACCAATTGAAGGCAGGACCCTTCACCAACAAGATAATTGGGACTTGCTATATTGCAACACTTGCTTTATTGTAGTGGCCTGCCCTGCAGTATTTGCAAGGCATGCCTGTGTTACACTGTTGATAGACAGCCACAGGGTACCTTTTGGGTGCGGCCCTTTAGCAGGAGCCTCCTGACTTCTCAAACTGCAGTCTGCAACTGCCTGGGGAGTTTGTTAAGCTCCTGTGTACATCACATGGAGTCCTAGAGTTGGAAATGGCGTAACAGTCACTAACTAAATTTTAGTTCAGTTCACTAAAATTGAGCACCTGCTTTTTGTGCTTCACTCTTTATGTACATTATCTAATATCTTACAACAGTCTTTGAAATGTTGATATTCAATTCCAGGTGACAGGTGAGGATACCAAGATTCAGAAAGGCTTGATAATTTATTTCAGATTCTGTAGATAGTGAATGTCAGAGCCAGAAGTAGAATATAAGTTTTTTAGATTCTACAACCTGTGCTCTATCCACCAAAACCCCACTGCTTCAGAGGAAGGGGGCAGTGGGGTTAGGGGGCCGATGTAGGCTACTGAGGGTAACCTTCCTATTAGCCACCTCATAGCTGTACGATAAAGTCACAAATTAAAGAAAAGAAGAATTAGTTGGAAGATATCATCAGACATCTGTTCAGCACATTTATTAAACTGTTCTTAGTGCTCTGCCATGTTACATGAAGAGTCAGATAGTAGGCTTCTGAGGAAATACAATCCAGAGAGAGGTTGAGAAATTGTATGAAACTCCAGAACGTTGGGGCAGCTCTCAAAAACACTTGACTGTCTAACTAGGAATTCCCTTTAGCCTGTTTTGAACCTTGTGTCATCCTTTCCTGCTGCCCCCACTGTTCAGCTTAAACTCTGAGAGTTGTCCTGGATAATTTAGAGGAATGGTTGAAAGGGGTTCTTTAATGTATAATAGAAAGGCTTCCTGTGGATTATTATAAACTTTATTGAAAGTCAAAGAGAATGCCACAGAGGGGCTTGAACTAAGACATAATACCACCTCCCACTGACAGAGCCTTATAGCTACAATGTCATTTTATACCTTTTTTCTCACTTAGAGGCTAGAAATCAGAAACTGCTTATCATTCTATTTTTCCCCGTATTTGAAATGTGAAATTATTGATCTCTCTTTCTCCACACCCCAGGAAAAGGGGTGGAAGGATTCCTGCATTGTTATTTGCCTAATTAAAAAGTCTAGCCAGTTGGTCATGCTGAGAAACCACATTAAAACTAATCTCTCTTTAAATATTTGTAAACCAAGATTTGTGATACATCATGTCTGAATTTTTGTCAGTGTTTTGGACTTATAAACCAATGATTACTTAAAAGGAATACCCAGGCCTAAAATAAGTATATTGTTGGTCAACTAGAGTTAATAATGTGCCCCAAATTTTATTTTTTGGAAAAAGGTTTTTATTTTCAATATTTCTTCTTTTAGAAGATAAAAATTGTTTGTGAATGATCACTTGAAAAATAGGAAGGATGTTGTTGGTCACTAAAATTGAGAATAGAACAGCTTCATATTTTAATTAGGTAAATACTCATTTATTGAATCAAAGGGATATGGACATTGAGAAGCAGTTTTGGCCGGAGGGTTTACTCTCTTGGCAACATGAATACCTTTAGGTGAATTTCATAATGTAAAAATGGTTCTTTGGAAAATGACCATACTAATTTCCTTTTTTCTCTTTGTCTAGTGAGAACTCAACAGAGGCAATAGCAGTAGCTTCTAACAATCAGTCGAAGTCCCCCCTGGAGAAGTTTATGGTCAAACTGTGCACGCATCATCAGAAGCAGTTCATCCGTGTTCTGAACGACCTGTACACTGAATCTCAGCCAGGCACCGGGGACCTTCGACCTTCGGATTCTGGAGCAATGGATGCATCCACTTGCAATGCCAGCTGTGCCCAGCTAGGCACCAAACATAAGGAAAACGATGCTTTGTGTCTTGATACAAAGCCTCCACTTTCTGCGGACTTGATAGTAGACTCATCGGGCTCTCAGAGCCCTCCATCCTTGGCAGAAAAGGCCCTGAAGGAGCCTCCTCCTGAGACAGACTGTGTAGATGGAAGAGACAACGCCTTGACTGTTGTCCAGAAAGATTCCTCTGAACTGCCAACCACTAACCCTGATTCTGGGGGTTCAACGGATAGTTCCACTCTGGGATACCTCAGCACATCTATTTCTTCCTCATTCAACTTCCATCACATCTCCAAGAGCTTGGAGGGGCAAACCACTGGACAGGAGCAAGACACCGATGTGAAAATATGTGAGGACGGTAAAGACCATGAGCAGGGTGCAGCTTTAGTAGAAAGTCTAAATGCAATAAAACTGGCCACCGAAAATAGTGAGAACAGCAGCTGTGTTGTTTCTCAAAGAAATTCATTCAAAGCTTTATCAGAAGAGGCTGCTTGGGACTCAGGGTTTACGGGGAATTCATCTAGAACTGCTGACAAAGAGAATACGTTACAGTATAGTTCAAAAACACCTTTGCACCAGGATTTAGAGGCAAGTGAACAAGATACAAGGCCAAAGCAAGAGAACCATCTTCACTCACTAGGAAGAAACAAGGTGGGCTACCATCTGCATCCTAGTGATAAGGGCCAGTTTGATCATTCCAAAGATGGATGGGTACCGCCCAGCCCCGTGCCAGCTGTGCACAAAGCATCTAATGGACATTCGCGAACCAAGATGTTACCAGCCTCCATCAAGACAGCTCGGAAGGGTAAAAGAGCATCAGGGCTGAGGATCAATGATTATGATAACCAGTGTGATGTCGTTTATATCAGTCAGCCAATAACAGAATGCCACTTTGAGAGTCAAAGGTCAGTATTGTCTTCTCGGAAAACAGCCAGAAAGAGTACTCGAGGGTACTTTTTCAATGGGGACTGTTGTGAGCTGCCGACTGTTCGCACGCTGGCCAGAAATTTACACTCCCAGGAGAAAGCAGGCTGCTCGAGCAAGTCGTCAGAGGCCACGGTCACTCCCACGCAGACCCTGACCATTTCAGCCCAGAGGCCGATGGATGTGCAGCTTCCCAGAGAAGACAACACTGAAGAGCCCAGTGAAGAAGCAACCTCCCTCAAGGAAGGAGACAAAGATGCTTCATCTGAAAAGGAATCTCAAGAGCCTGTGGTTTGCCCCACAACGAATAAGCCCACTCCAAGCACCTCGCCAAGGTCAGAGGAAACAACAGCGGCCAGTCTGGTATGGCCTCTCCCTGCTCACCTTCCTGCCAAGGACGTGCCTGAAGGCAGCTCCACGGTCTCCGTTCCATCCGCAAGCGGGATATCTTCCCCTGAACGAGACCAACAGCCAGTTGAACTGCTGGAGGCAAAGGAGATGAATGAACCCGAAGACTGTCACCTGGCTCCCTCTACTGAGAGCATTTCTGAGAAAGGTGGCGAAGATGTTTCTAAGCCTTGTTCCTCTCCTGAAACAGTCAGTAGAGCGGGAAGTCCTCTGTGCCCAGAAAGTCAAAGTCCCCCAGTGAGCTTGGAGCTGCCTGCGAGCCCAGGAAAGGCTGACGATGGACAAAGCATCAGCCCCGAGGCTGACATGGAGGACACTCAGGAGAGAGGTACTGACCTGCTCTCGAAGGAAAGCAGCACTTTTACTAAGGAAAACCCTAGTGAAATTGAGGAAAGTGGGACAGAAGGTGATACAGAAAAATTAGAGGAAGAAAGCAGTGATATAAAATATCCTTCAGAAAAAGACTTGTGTGAACAAAACTTTGACTCACCTGAGGAGAACTCAGACAAGAAGAAAAAAAGTAAAAAATTTCCTGAGGCCTCTGATAGGTGCCTCAGAAGTCAATTTTCAGATTCTTCCTCTGCTTGCCCTGAAGTCACGATTTCTAAAAATCCTGGTGCAAAACGTTTCAGAAAAGAAGGGTGCCCTGGTGGGACCACACCAGGGGGCTTTCCGACAGAGGGTCTCCATCCGAAAGCGCTGGAGGATGCTGAAGACCCAGATGTCCATGAAAATCCCTCTGAGGAGGACCCTGCGTGGGAGAGCGAAGGCGGTGGGATCATCACCAGGCAGACTTTTAAAAACATGCTGGCAAAAGAGGTCAAAGGGGAGGAAGGAGACGTTTCCCCCAGCAGTGATCCTGTAACCACAGCTGGCCAGGCCCTGCCTGCAGAGAGACTGGAAATCTATGTCCAGTCTAAGTTAGATGAGAAAAATGTTCATGATCCCTCAGAAAGTGTCCCGTGTGCTCTCCCAAAGCAGTCAGAAGAGAACCCAGCACCTGCTCCCGCACAAGACGTGGAGGAAGTTGTGAATGGCGCGGGCAGTGCCGACACCCAGCACGAAGATGGTCTTCGCGATGTGCCATCCAGCATGCTTGAGTTGTCAAGCAGTGGAAGCAGCGACCGTGCTGAATCCCCAAAATGGGTACCAAGGCTCACGAGACATACCTCCTTGATCTACAACCTAAGACGTGCTGCTTCTCTGGACACCTTGGATACTACAAAAGTGACTCCAGAAAAGGAAGCAGCACAGGAAACCCCAGCACCGAAGGACGATGAGGCCTCAGGGAGCGGGGAGCTCTTAGAAGAGGACGAAGTGGAAGCAGTGCTCGATGAGCAGTCTAAGTTCGTGGAGTGGTGTGCGGAGGAGGAAAACCAGGAGCTGATCGCCAACTTCAACGCCCAGTACCTGAAAATCCAGAAGGGCTGGATCCAGCTGGAGAAGGAAGGCCAGCCAGCGCCCAGAGCAAGGAATAGGTCAGACAAACTGAAGGAGATTTGGAAAAGCAAGAAGAGGTCGCGGAAATGCAGGGGTTCATTGGAGGCTCAAAAGTTATCTCCTGTTCAGATGCTGTTTATGTCCAACTTTAAGTTATCAAATGTTTGTAAGTGGTTCTTAGAGACAACTGAGACCCGCTCTCTGGTGATTGTGAAGAAGCTCAACACTCGTCTTCCAGGAGACACTCCCCCTGTCAAGCATCCTCATCAGAAATACTCACCTTCCAGCCTGTACCCCAGTTCAGTACAGGCTGAACGCCTGAAAAAACACTTGAAGAAATTTCCCGGAGCTACTCCCATTAAGAACAACTGGAAAACACAGAAGCTTTGGGCTAAATTTCGAGAGACTCCTGACCAAGTGGAGCCAGAGGATGGCAGTGACGTCGGCCTTGGCCCTAGTTCTGAAGACAACAAAGAGGAAGTCAAGGGAGGTAGGAATAGCCACCCTCCCACAAGCTCACCTACTCCAGCCAGTACCCGGATCCTTAGAAAATATTCCAATATTCGAGGAAAGCTGAGAGCCCAGCAACGCTTGATCAAGAATGAGAAAAAGGAAAGCCCAGTCGGTCCGTCTGTGGAAGCTAAACAGAGTTGTAAAAGTGTGTGCATCAACCCGCTGATGTCCCCCAAGTTCGCGGGGCAAGTGGATGCCAATGGCTTTCCCATTAAGCCCAAGAATTCTGAAGGAATTAAGAGGAGGAAAGGGAAGCGGTCAACAGAAACCTTGTCGAAAGCAGAAGCTCAGAATAAGCGCAAGAGGACCGAAGGCGGCAGCTCTCAAGACAGAAAGGACAAGGGACCTGTGATGAAAGCCAGCAAAGAAAAGCATGTTGATGGAGCCACCAAAACCCCTGCTGCCAAGAAGCCAGCTGCAAGGGACAGAGTCAGCCAGCTGCCCAAAAAGACCTCTTCGAAAGAGAATAAAGTGAAGATCCCTAAAAAGTCCTATGGGAAGAACTGCCTTCCCCCCCGGAAAGAAAGAGAGAACAGCAACAAAAGGTCTACCCAGCCCCCTGCCTGGGAGACAGCAACGAAGCCTGCAAAGCAGAAAGGAGTGAGCGAGTCCTCTGCAAGGCCACAGAAAGCCGCCAACAGGAAGCCGAGCCGCGGGAAGGCTCGGGCCCGACCCTCCACCAAAACCCCAGAGCGTGGTTCCGCCCAGAGAAAGCGAAAGCTGAAGGCAAAGCTGGACTCTTCCCACAGCAAGCGGCAGCGGTTGGATGCCAAGTGATGGAAGGGTGGTAGCCAAGAGTAAACTTGTTCTATAGATGTAACCCTTTATTTTGCATTAACTAAATTTGCTTTTATAAGCTTATCAAGCCTTTCAAATCTGCAGTTAATGGAGAACACCACACTTTACATGTCAAAAAATGCAGC
Source organism: Noctilio leporinus (assembly GCA_004026585.1). Taxonomy (NCBI): domain Eukaryota; kingdom Metazoa; phylum Chordata; class Mammalia; order Chiroptera; family Noctilionidae; genus Noctilio; species Noctilio leporinus. Next base: position 150,827 of record PVIW01002229.1, read on the forward strand.
TCAGATGGAGAAGGGAACTTGCAGAACCTTTCTCTGAGGCTGAGTAAGGGAAGTTATATATTATATTCTGGTTGTTCCTTGGGTTTTAAACTTGGAACCAAGCAGTTTTTAGTTTTTAAAAGTACAGTGCCTTATTTATCCTTTTTGTGTTTAAAATTTACAAAAGCTAAAAAGCTGATCTATGTGATTAAAGGCTTGTATTTTATACTTGATGCACAAGCACTTGTACTGTAGCCAAGAAGACCACCATCATGCACACGAAAGTAGCTTTCCAGCCTCCCCTACAGCGTCTGTGCTGGACAGACGCTCCTCTTTGCAAACCCCAGTGGTAAACTTCCCTCTCCGTCTTGTTTCTTTAAGTGACATTCGAAAGCTAAACCAAATCATTTTTATGGTATGTGGAGAATGCAGAAGGCATCTATAATTGTTATAAAAGGTTAATATTTCTGTTACCCCATTTTAAAAACTCCTTTTCATTGTTGGTCACTCCTCTTCCTTTTGATTTTTGTCACCTGAAAAATAATGGATTCTAAATTCTGTGCCCATGAAACAAAAGGTGTGTTACCAGGTGTTCCTTTTGGTTGATGACCTTTAAAATTTTGCCTTGCTTGCTCTTACCATCCTTTTCATTTGTGCATCTTTGGCCTTTTAAGCTTGCTAGCGCTCTGACAGGGTTTTTTGTCCCCTGCTGTAGCTGTAATTTGCCAGTTAGAATAAGAGTGACTATTCTGATTTTCTTTTTTATCGTAAGTACTTTTGTATTCAAAGAAAGCCAAAATGTTATTTTCAGTAATAGAAAAGTTTAAGAGTGTGTGTGTGTGTGTGTGTGTGTGTGTGTGTGTGTTTGGGTACATTTGCCTCTGGCTGTCGGCCACAAATGTCTCCCAACCCCAGTTCCACAGTGAAAATTCTTTCTTCCCTGTGCGCTGTGCTCGGGGAGTTCATAAGCTGGGTAATCAGCACTGGTCACATGCTTGAACGTGGCCCAGGGTTTCTGTTAGTATCCTGCAAACTACTTTGCCATTGAACTCAGAAAGGTCAGAAGAGCACAGAATTATGTGAAGGTCGCAGCAAGCTTGCAGTTGGAGGAAGCAGCCCTGGGATCTCAGTGAGCCCACACACCTCGCACTCGGTGCCGATGTTCCTGTGGATGGACATGTTTAGAGTAGGTGTCCGTTCCGATTGCTTAGCACCATGCTCGTAGTTCATACTCCTCGTATCGCTCCTGCCTTCCCCACATCGGCTCAAAAGTGAGAGCTGCACTCTTTGCAGCTGATCCTGTTAGTCTCTCCCAAGTGAAGCCTGAGATGGGTGCATTGGCTTTACCTTGGTTCCTGTAACAGGGCTCCATCGTGATACAGTGTGTTCTCAGCATTTCCATGGGGCCACTCTGCACAAAAGGCTTGGTTGTGAAAGCCACCACCAGCATCTGTAACATGCTCTGTCACTAGAATAGGCTTATAGGGACAGTTGCTACTCTGTCCTTTCTATTAAAAATTGTTCCATTTAGGTTGTTCACTCAGTGTAGATAAACCCAGCTGGACACTTTTTTCATGCTTTAGTTCATTTAGATCATGATAAAGCAGGCCTTCTACCTAATCTATAAAAGGCTTGCTGCATGCGTACAATGAAAACTTCTGATAATTGGGTAGTACTGCAGAAAAGCATTTGGTTCAAGGGAAATTAGAATTGTGTTGAATTTAATAGATAGTGAAGCTTACTATCTTCCGTGAAGCCTTGATGTTTTTTCCCCTAATGTCTCCTCTATCCCACAAGTCTTTTTTTTTTTTTTTTTTTTTTTTTCTTCTTCTTCTTAATATCTGACTATGGCCATTTAAAAGCTACCTATATATAATGAAACTGCTGAGTGTGTATGCTGGCAACCCTTTCTCAGCATTAAGTTGCACAGAAGCATTAATATGTTTTGAGTAGGTTCATTTAATCTTTAAAACGTGGTTTTGAAGTTAAAATCTTTTTGTAGAGTCGTCACTGGATATTGATTTTGTGGTGACTGAGCACTGGGGCTTGCTGATGTCAGGTGTGCTGATTCCTGTACGTGTGTGTTTGAGGGGCCTCCTCAGCTGCACACAGACTACCTTGGGAGGGCGCCAGCATTAGGTTAGAGGGAGGGGTGAGGCAGCCAGTGAGGGGAACGTTTCCAGTTCCAGGTTTACAATTCATTCCATTACTTTTCAAAGTTCTTTTTCTTTTGTAAAAGATTACTTCAAGATAGTAGCCTTCTCTCTCATTCTAGAAAGCATTTGAGAAATATTATCAACATGTATTTATTTATACACCTAACAATGCAACTGATCATCTTTAAAATCAACTTACACTTTATAGTAGTGACTACATTTAAATAGACTGGGATTCAATCTAATTATGAGATTAAAAGTTTAGCATTCTTTTTGTATTTGGTGAGTCTTGTTTTTGCTGAGTCAGTTTGGCCAATAGAGGAAAGCAAGCATAAATTCAAGAGCTGACTCTGGAAGGCCCTTTAACACTTAACAGCGGATGCTGTCCGCAGACACCTCTAAGCCCAGGCTTGCCATTGACTCTGATCTCTCCCGTTTTCCCCTCTCTTGCAAAAGACTCCTCATAGCCATCTTCACAGTATGTCTTGCCACCAGATGCAAAGGCAGTTCTGTCCCACATCCTGGATTCCAAATCAGGAGGGAATTCGGCTCCTGGGCCTATGCTCAGTGAAATGACTGTCCCAATGTTGGAGCTGAAGTGGGTGACTAGAGACCACTGTTATTATCCTGCAGCTTTTGAAGGAGTTGGGATATCCCTGAGCAGCAATCCCGGAAGCTCTCCCATAGCTCCCCAGAGGTGGGCCCTCTCCTGGAGACCCACCTATGCCAGGAGGCTCCCTGGGTAGGGAGGACACCGCAGAGACTGCTGCTGTGAGCCCCACCCAGCACTCCCTCAGACGTGTAGCAGTCTTGCAGCGCGGCAGGAAGGCCATGAACCAACCTTCCGCTCTTGAGGGTTCTTCCTACGTAGGAATGCTGTTAGCATCTGCTCATTGCAATTGCTGGTCCCTTGCACCCCTTAGGTGCACCAATTCTATTGTGTCTGTATTTCATTAAAGACTTCTACACAGCCTTTTCTAAAAAATAATCTTAAGCTGTGGCTTTCAAGCCTCGTTGCTGTAGTAGTATGAGACACATTTAGTCATCCATGTATGCAGTCCTTTTTATGGAATCCTCTACGCATCAATATTAGGCAGGTGCATTTCTCACATCAGACAGGTCATTAGCAAAACACCTGCAGTTACTTTGAATTGAAGTTTGGTCTCTTTCCTGCCTTGTGATGGATTCTGTGGTAAGGGCAGGAGCTGTCATTCATTTATAAGCAGCATTCCCCTTGCTCAGGGGACCTAAGAGCCAAGTAGGAAGAGACAACATGCTATGTGATGCAAGCTGGAGAGGCTCTAGTGTCACCATCAACCAGTCTGGTGTCTTGTCATCACAACTGGGACTGGATTGGAATTTCCCAAGGTGCTGGCCCAGGGACCACACCCAATCCTTTTGGTTTTAGAACTCTCTTTTGTCTTAGAGATGTTCTGTCAAGAGTCTGCAGCCTGTGGGTTGGCCCCTCCTCTGTAAATAAAAGTTTGTTATTGGAACAAAGCTACTCCAGTGTGTGTGTGGATTACCTGTAGCTACTTTGCTGCAGAGATTGTGTGGCCCAGATATTTACTATCTAGACCATTAAGAAAAAGTGTGCTGACTTTGATTGAGAACATGATCCTTTTTCAGGAACAAACATTCCCTTATGTTCTTCTCCTTTCTTTTGCCCCTCTTTCTCTCTGCCTTCTTCCCATTTTTATCTTACCTGAATTGCTCATCCTTTTACCTTTATTTCTTCTTGCTTCAAAAGAGGCAGGTTACATCATTGCTTTAGCACATTGAATACCAACCATCTCCTGAAACTTGACCTACCTTAACCTCATATCTTCCTTTTAGAATCACCCATCTCATTAACCAAAATGAGGTCCTCTTTAGCCAATAGAGTCAGAACCCATGAGCAAATAGGAATTCAGAATTCAAAAATAATGAGGCCTGGGCTTCTCATTTTGCTATTTTGGTCATAGACCTAACCCCAGCTTCACTGCTTATTTGTTTCTAAAGTAAGCCAAGATTTTGTTTCTTTCTAAATTAGTTGGATGTTCAGTTTTCTAAACCTCACATTTAGATACGGAGTAAGTCTTCACAAAGGGGAAACACAGAGTCTAATCACAAACCCAAAGCACTGTGTGTTATGTAATATTTGGGCCAGCTTCTAGGGAAATAAAACTATTGGCCCTGAGATTTTCTTCAGTTCCATACTCTATCAGAGTCATTTTGTTAAGGGCAAGCCAACAAATTAAAAACTGAGGCTTGTAGTGCTTTAGAAAAGAATAATAGAAAATTGTAGCATATTCCAACCTGAGCATGACTGAGAAGTTATGGCTGATAATCTTTAGATCAAATCCAGTCAACTTCTGGTCAGTCTTTCCCCTCCCCCAAAACTCAAGGATAAGTTTCTATGCGGTTTTTTTAAATGAAATTGAATGTCATGTTGCTAAAGATTTTTTTGTCAGTATCCCCAAAAGAAGGTAACTTTCCATTGTCTTGGAACAATTATTTTTAATTCTTAGCTGTAAACTTTTGTCTTCTTATGGCTTAATATCTACTAAAGTACTACAGATCATTTATCCAAGCATGAAAGCATGTTTATGTGAGTCACCACGTGAGCAGGGCAGTCCTCGCATCCCAGCAGGAAGTCCCCTTCCCAGGCATACTCCCAGATTGTCTTCAGGGAATGAATAAAAAGGTTAATGTATTTAAAGCCAGCAGAATTATGGGAAGCTTTTTAAGCAGCCATCAACATCATCATCCCTTGAAACATCAGAACATCTACATTCCACTGCACACGGATAGGAAAACTTGGAAAGTCAGACCTTCAGGTTGACACCCCGAACTCATGCCGTCCAGGCTCAGGTCTTTGTCAGGCTGTGCCCCAAGCAACCACCTTGAGCACTTGGCAAAGGGTGTCCGTGTTCATTCTTCTGTCCTTGGAATGGAGGTGGAGCTGGTCAGTTCCTTCTGTTTCCACCAGTCTCCCTGCCTGATCTTCCTTTTTCATGGAGCTGATGGTTGACACCTGTACTTCGGAGCCATCTGTTGCTCTGCCCTTCAGAGGGGGCGTGGAGCAGCCCTGCTCCCCTGCCTGAGACCATTCCATTTTACACAAGGCACTCAGTTGGCAAGCCACATGAAAGTGCAGATTTTCTATTAAAAGCAAACAGAAAAAAACTGGTTTTATAATAAGCCAGAGGTTGGAGGAAAGCATTTTACCTTTTTTTCAAAGGGTTATTTAAAAAATAATAGACCATAATGTGGCCCTCAGCCCAAAATACAAAATATTTACTACTTGGCCTTTTACAGAAAAGGTTGCCCGGCCCTCGCAATACGTCACTCAAGGTCAAGTTGGGTGGACAATTAGGTACAAACATTTTTCTTCCTGTAGCCCAGCATTGCAGTATTTCTTTCCTTTTGGCTTTTTAGGGTGTCATGCATGTTCATCTCAGCGCACAGCTGCTCTGACACCTGTCCCTGAGCAATGTCTGCATTAAAGAACAAGAAAGTCCCTTTTCTATTGTTGAGTGACTGTTCATTAAATGGTGGGCATACAGCCTTATCTGCTAGGACAAGTAGTTAAAACTCAAAGGACAAAGTCAGTCTTTGTCATGTTTCTGAATCAGGGTGAACTTGACCATGGAGACACATCCCTCTAGGGCAGTGCTCGACACCACAGGAATTACTGATGAACTTAGAGCCTCCAACTGTGCCTCTCCCAGTGAGTTCAGAGCATATAAATCGCCCACCCCCACCCCGGAGCCCTTCTTCCCCGTGCGTTGTGAGTGCACTCACACGTTTCTCACTCCCCATGCTTTGGTCATTGTGAACGTAAATGGCTGGTCTTTGCCTGTTGGAGCTTCAACTCGGATCACCCGTCCTCAGCTCTTTAAAATATCGGCATGTCGATGGCAGCTTGTTGGCACACCAGCAGCTTTAGACTGAGGTTCTAACCCAGCCTGGCCTGACTCATGTCATTTGGAGGAGCTGCCTTGTCCTCCCTCTTCTGCTTCTGCTTCTGCCGCCAGCCCGCTTCCTGGGAGCATCTTCTCTGGAAAGTCTCCCACCTCCAAGTGCTTCACCGAAGCATTTTTGCTTTCAAGGCGCTTTTTCTTCCAATATTTAGCCATTGGGTCCAAATGCTATTACATGTGTCAACTTTTTCACACTCATCGTTTCCTATAATCTACACCTCGTGTCTCATAGCTAAAGCTGTAATATTTGGGAGCTAGTTTGTGGGAAAGATGCTATACAGGCAAGATTTGCATAATTTTGTATATTTGTATCACAGGTAGAGAGTAGTTTTAGAGCCGCTATAGCTTAAGATAATTAGTTTCACCAGTGGTTTCTGCATTCTTAATAGTTCTAGGACTACGTTAGTGACTGTGGTTTCAAATACATATTTAATACATATTTATACACACTGTGGGATTTATTTCATTGTGTAAATAGTGATATTTTCCTGTTCAAATTCTATAGAAAGTATTTATTTTTAACAAAAAAAAAAATTAACTGTCAAAAGGGCTTTCCAAAAAAAGTGTTCTTTCTAGCCACCCATCCTCCCCAGCGACCATGCCCAGCCACTGAACCTTCCAGCACCACAGGAAGGCTGAACGGCGGGGCCGGTGCAACATAGATTTGGAACCTGAGTGCATTCCCCACCATCACCCCATCCCAGAACAAAGGGGGTCTCCTGCTATTGCTTTGGCATTATGGCTGACCTCAGCCGCTCCCTTTCTGCATACACAGTCGGTACGTTCACCTGTGCGCTTCAGCCACCTGTGCAGGGAAATGAGCCTTAGTTATAAGCCCAAGGAAATCCAAACCCATACCTGTGGGATATGGAGAAACCACTGGTTGCCTACAGAAAGCATTAAGTTGCATTTTAGTCTTTCTCGTGTTTGTGAAAGACACCTATTCCTGTTCTCATTCACCATGGGAGATAAGCATAATTTCTTTCACACCTCGATGGTATCCATGAGCTATTCTGCTCTCCTCCCCCTTCCCACCTCCCCTCCCCGCTCAGCAAGCATCTGCAGATGTGGGCCAGCCCCACCTGTACCCCGTGGTTACAAAATAAGACCCATCTGTTCTAAGATGTCTGCAGCTGTACTTCTCAGGAGTCCTGGTCTGCAATTCAGAACACCCCTGCATATAAGGGAATCTAGGCTTTCCGATCGGGTTCCCCTTCCCTGTGCCCCATTCCTGGGCACTCCTGTCTGGGCCTCATTCTGTCGGGCTGGCTGGTCTGAGGACCACAGAGAGTTTGGGACTGGTCCACAGGGGATTTTGTCATCCATTTGAATCGTATCTTGCATATTTACTTACGGCTTCCCTTGTCTTTTTCCAAACAAATGAGGAGGACACTTGAACAGTAATGCTGGAGAATGTTTTGGTTTTTCTTTTCTATGATACTATTTGTAAACAAATTGATTTTAAGATGAAATGTGAATGGGTAACTAGATGCCAGGGAGTTTAGCACTGAACTAGACAGTCAGAACTTTTTAAACCTTTGCAGGAAGAAATGAATTTTGCTCGCATCTAGATGTTCATAAGAAATAATGTTGTAAATAATTTTTTAAAAGATATTTATTATATGTGCTATATACAGAATCCTGTTCCGAGTGATGTTGGTTTGCATAGTAGTGCTGTAGAAGAATGTATTTTGAGCAGTGGACTTCCTTTCATAACACAGTTCACACGTGGAGAAAGAACAAAAACCAGCGGGTTGAGAGCTGTGTGGGGCATCTGATCTGCAATGTTACATCACATCCAAGCTTTAACTGCCCCTCTTCTCATCTGGTTATGTTATATATTATATATATGTGTGTGTGTATGATAAACTGGTCAGTGGTCAGTCCCAGATCTGCAGAGCAGATGTCCAGGTTCGTTCTGATGCATCGCCTATAAGCAATAAGATCCTAGGTAATAACGTTTATCCAGGGTCCCCATGGGCCCTTGTCTCAGAGGATAGGGTGGGGGTAGAAAGCTCTTGCTAAGACCTCTTGCCTTTGCCCAAGAGGTTGCTGTACTTGAATTTTTGCTTCTGTTTGTCTGCACGCTCCTTCCAGTCATAGAATTCTAGCATTGGATGAGAAATCTGCCAGCACCAGACACATTAAACATTGGACGTAGAGATTGAAAAGTTACGTTTTTCATGAATTTGTAAGCGCTTCCAGCCCGTAGTGGAGGCAAACTCCTTCGACTAGAGAGGAAGCCTGACAGCTGTTTACATTAGAAATTTCAGTGGCCAGTGTAAAGTCCTTTGGTGGGATCTGACGGGCCTGGCAATCTGGCCCCTTTCCTGGAGACCCCTGTGCCTGGGCTGGAAGTGTCTGAAGCCCCTTCGTGTCTGGGGTTCAGCCTTTTCCGTGAGGTCAAAGGGCAGCCGCTCCTCCAAGCCTCCCAGCGTGTCCAGTTCAACAGGTTTCTAAGCTGTTAAGCAGCCTCTCCTTCATGACCATAATAAACTTAATGAAAAAATACCCCACACCCAGATAACCATTAATAGAATAATGTAGTTTTTTAGGCTTTTGGAATATGTCTTCTCTTTTGTATTTATGATGGTGTTTGGAATTTTTCACTAGTGTTATTTTTAGATTGAAGTGGGTGCATTAGGATAAAACTTTCCATTTGCTGAGCCAGAAAGCAAGCAAGAGGAAAGAAACTGACCTACGCTGTCATTGGGAAGGTGACTACTTGTGGTGGGAGGGCAGGGAGGGGACACTGTAGATTATGTGGGAGTAAAGTAGGATGCTGGCCTGAGGTGCCCCCAGTCTTATTATTTTGTAATCAGTAATCCCCTTATTCGCCTCCCTTAATCTCAACAGAAGCCTGCTGTTTACCCTCAGGGAACAAGTAGTTTTCAAAATCGAGCTCCTCCAAGGTCATTGGCTGGTGCCTGTGTGGGCATCAGTCATCTTTGTGAACTCATGGCATTATTTTCCCATATGCGTTATGATATTAAGAAATTCAACCCCACCTTGTATGATAAGCACAGCCCAGGGTCCTCCGTGAGGCCACAGTTAATGCCTGTGAGGGCCCCGGGGTCATAGGAGGCCCATGCAATTTAACTGAAGCTCAGGTGCCGCGTTGGTTTTTTATTCTTTTTAGGGCCTGTCAGATGGGTATAGGGCGAGGGCTGCAGATCCGGCTGTGGACCCAGGGAGCTCCAAGATGAATCTCTACCGTTCCTTTCAAGGTCTTTCTGGTTCCTCCCAGTGTTGTCATCGCCGAGGTCAATCTTGTAGTTGTTCAGATGTGCTCCTTTTTGCTGTCATGTGAGTCTTAGCCAGTGATCCAGGTGCCCCAGGAGCGTCTCCGGAGGGCCTGGCCCTTCCCAGTACTAAGCGTGCGCTCCTGACTGGGGCGAGGGTGCTCTTCCCAAAAACAGTGGAGTGAGAGATTCTGCAAATGCCGTCAGCTGTCGGCATGTATCTCCTGGGCCTGGGTTTCCACTGTGTTAGTGAGTGTAGGAAAATACTGTGTTGTTAATGGATGAAAATTCAATGTATGCTGTGAATTTGTTGGTTTGAAACATTGAAAAAAATTTCATTAGACAATGTTTACATACCTCACCTGAAGAACCTTTGAGAGTGTATATATGAAATTTTAAAATATATTAAGTTGCTTTAAAACAATATGTATAGGTATAAAAGTTGAAGTTATTTTAACTTTGAATATGTACCAAGTCTCCTAAATATTGAAATCTTGTGGATTTTTTTGTGCTCCCGTGTTTTACTTCTCCATTAGGCCATGTAGTAAACTATGTTCTTGTTGGTGAAGGGGCCCTCAATGAAATCCAAGCTCGGAAGGATTTCCTTTGCTGTTTTCAGATTTTCTTGTTTGGTTTTGAGGGATGGGATATGGAGCTAAGAGGATGTGTGGGAGGGATCTAGCCCATAAGCTTTTTCTAGGCGCTTATTTTACTGCAGCATATTAAAGTTCTTTGATATTAAAGTGTGTTTGTGTAGTCACTGGAAAGGGCGCCCAGCGCATCAAGTGCATCAAAGCCCGATAATGCAACTCACAGCCTCACACAGAGTTGAGAGGTTGCCAAAAGGAACCAAAAAGCAGTACTACCTAATCCTTCTGCCGCACCCCAGCCCTCCCTGCCACTGGGCTTAAAGCAACATTGTTGGTGGGATCGATGGCCATTTTGTGACTTCAAGGTAAAGAAAGCACAGTGGGTGGACCCTTGGGAATTCCCATTGCAGAGTTGCCAAGATGCCAGTGCTTCATCCTGAGAGACGGAGTTGTGGACTCCCTCTGGCTTCTGACTCGGGTAAGCAGCTCCTTTTTCTTTTTCTTTTCTTTTTTATTTTTATTCATTATTTTTAGAGAAAACAGCAGGGAAGAAGAAAGAAAGGAAGGGAAACATCAATGTAAGGTTGCCTTTCACGAGCCTCCTGCTACAGACCTGGCTGGAAACCTGGCTTGCAACCTGGTTATGTGCCCCGGCGGGGGAACCAAACCAGCGACCTTTGAGTTCACAGTCCGGCACCTTATCCACTGTGCCACCAGCCAGGGCTCAGGTAAGCAGCTCTTAAATAAGGGGGTGACAGGGACAGCTCCATGGAGGGTTTCCCGAGCTGTCTGTAGCCCACGTTGGGGTATGGCCAGAAGGTGGCGGGAAATCTTTCCACTTACTTGCCTCATGACTTGTTTCATTGTATTATATTTTTTATTTTAAATTATTTTTAAAAAGAGAGGATGGGAGGGAGAAAGAGAAACATCGATGTGAGAGAGACAAGCGGTTGCCTTACATGCATCCTGACTGGGGACAGAACCCACAATCTACGTGTGTGCCCTGACCAGGAATCAAACTGGTGATTTTGGCTTTGTGGGACAATGCCCAATCAACTGAACCTCACCAGTGAGGGCTGTGTCATTATATTCTTTAACCTTTTTTTTTCTTGAGATGGTCTCTTTGAGGGTGCAGTGGGCCAGGGATTCCTGTGGATTCAACTGTGGTTTCATTAACAAATTTATCTGACAGTGGCCATTGTCCTGCCCAACTACACCCAGTGACAATGAGTCCGCAGCTGGGAGCTAGGCTGCCCCTTCTCAATTTAAATTTGGAGAGCTATCTTGTTCCAGAGGAGGACTTTTTATTGTTAAATTTGTTTTCCTCCAACATTCATCCTGTGGCAGAATAACTAGAATATGAACCCAGAGGTTCAGGCAGGCTTGGGATGAAGGGACACTTCTAAAATTAGCTCTGAGAGCTCGGGGTGGAGGGATGATAGCAACGTGTTACCATCAAACCAGGAAAACTTGGCAATTCTGCCTCCACCCTTCCCCTGCCACCAAGCCCTGTGGTGCCCACTCCCTTGGAAGGGGGTGTCATCACTGTGAAACTTGCTACTTTATTTAACTCGGTAGTTGCATGCTGGTGGCTCACAGGTGTGTTTTGGTTTTAGCCTGTTGTTTATTGGTTTGGTTTTGTTTTTAAGATTTTAAAACTATGAGTGTTGACCTAAGAATTGATTTCTGGCTTCTCTTTGAAAAGAAGATAACGAAGATCTGACTAAAGAGTGCATGGCAAGTGTCAGCTGGAGCTCAGTCACTTGGGAAATGGACCCTTCAGGTTACCACTGTCTCTGTCAGTTTCCATTTGCTGCCCCTCCCCCTTTTTTTTTACAGCAGGGAAGTAGGTCTTTGTCCCTGCTGCTTTGTCAGAAGTGGCGATACAAACGATGGCCCAGAAGGGCATGTGGCCTCTTGACCCACCTGCCACCCCAGACACTTGAGCTTATAACCATGTTTTAACCCATGTTCTCTCATGTACCTGGTTCATTACATTTTCTCCAAAATCCCTAATTGCTTTAAAGGCACTGTAGTTATTATTGCTGCCTCCTTCCCAGGTGACTGGGTGTTCAGGTGAGGCTTATGTGACCATCACCACAGCTGGTCTTCTGGTGAGAAGTCAGTCTGTGTCCTGGCATCAGAGAAGGGCCAGCTGGGTCCCCCAGTGTCAAGGGGCCTAGGGCCTGGCCTCCCTCAGGTGCCATCTTTTGAAACCCCTGTGTGCAATGTTGTATGCAGTTGGAAATTGTAGCAGAGCCATTTAAACAGTATGTGTGCCCCCTTTCTCCACTGATCCCTAGGAAGCCCTGTCCTTGTCAGGTTAACCCTAAAGGCAGTCTGAGAAGCCACACTGCTTTCCACTCGGTTGTCCTGACACTCTGAAACCACCTTCAGCACCAGGTTTAATGTGGGTGTGGCTCTGTGCACCCACGACAAAATGTGGGCGTCCCGGCAGACCCTTGGAGGGAAATGAGGTGATCTCTGTGTGCTGTGCAGTGCCAGGCTCTGCTGTCAGCCTGGCATCCCAGGGAGCTGTGACACAGCCATCTCCCAGACGCCCCTGTCCTCCTGCAGGAGGAACGGACCTCCTCTGCCACTTCGGGAAGACCAGAGAGTGCCAAAGGCAGACGTCCGACCTGTGCTGCACCTGGGCCCAGAAGCCCCCTAACCTGGCAGGGTGCCCCAGCTCATCCTCAGTGCGGAAAAAGATCAATAAGGCGGAACCTGAGTGAATCAATGTCATGTTCACGTGGAGGACAACAGACAATATTCAACATGTTCTAAAACAACACTTCTAGGCAAAGGGCAGGTGTGGCTCCCTCGTGGGCCTGTTCTAAACCAGTCTCTACAAAAGAATGACCCAAACAGGGCTACAGAACCCCCCGAACAAAATGTCACAGCTACAGAGCATCTGAAAATCAAACAAGACACTGGATGTGGACTTTAACATATAAAAATACTATAACAAAATGAAATACAAATATATATTAGAATCTGTTAAGTATTCTGTATAAAGAGATACTTTCGTGGTTAGGCTAACAGCAGGCAAAGAGGAGACAGAAGTCCGGCCTCGTCCATCTCCAGACACGTCCCCAGGGAACCCGTGTCACTGTCGTGCGCGGAGCTGCAGCAGCGGCAGCCATGGGGCTCGCCTTGTCTCTTCAGTGCACGTTGGATGGAAACAGCCTACGGAGACGTCAAAGTGGACTAACCATCTTCACCAAGGGGAGCAAGGTGTGGAGACCACACGGACGCATGAGTTCCCGGCAGCCGCAGTGTCAACAGGCAGGATGAGTAGCGAGCCGGGTCCTGAACTCTCAGGTGGGTGGCTGAGCTGAGGAGCATTCGGTCCTGGCTCTCTTAGCCCCTTGCTGCCCTCACTCTTGAGGTGGCTCCCAACCTGTGGCTCCACCATGGATGCGTGCAGAACTGGGTTGGCACATGGGGCATGTGTGGGGGCGGCGGGGCCCGCAGGGCACTGCCTCCTCTGCCCTCCCCACCCTGTCGCACTGGGGCTGCGGGGCTGGCAGTCACCAGTCTGCAGGTGTCCTTTCTACTTTCTGGAAAGTAAAGAAGCCCCTGCCAGCCAGGGCCCCTCAAACCTGGGAAACTGCTTCTCCAAGGCAGTGGGGCATGGCGGGGCCCAGGGGAAGGTCTGTACCTCAGCATTGGTGGGTCCAGGAACAGCCCTGTCCCATGGCAGGAACAAAGTAGCTGCACTGAACTTCCCTGCTGTCCAGCCTGGTGCCGTGTCCCTCAGTGGCTTAGAAACTAGGGAAGAGGGACCCTCAGCAGCGAGGCCGGGGGCACTGTGGCCTTGCTCAGAGCTACAAACAAATAAGCCCAGTGCCTGGTGCGGGACACATACAGCCATGATGGCACCTCCCCAGTTGGGCAGGACAGGGTCCTCCTTCTATTACAGGGGTCCCCAGACTCCAATCCTCCGGCCTGGATCCTGGGGTAGCGGGCCATGCTGGGTCCCCATAGTCCCAGGAGGCCCCTACCCTCCACTCCCTCCACGCCACCCCCGCTGCCACAGTGGCTGAGGACATACCCTCCCTTGCCTTCTCTCTGCAGATGGAAAGAACCTGGAAAAGGGTGTGCTCACCACCATGGCCCCCCAGGATTCCCCAGGAGTGCATTATCTCGGGGAGACACCTGGGACAGGAGGGCATGACGTGTCTTCCAGAGCTAAATTGCTACTTAGGCTCAAAGGTAATTATCTTCTACAATTTCATTCTGCATGGAAGAGAGGCATCCGTAGGCAAATGGCCACATGTTCAGGGACTCTTCTAACACCGAGTCCTGCCTTGCCAGAAAAACCTATGGGAAGCCGCTCCAGCTGGGGTTGTGACCGTGTCTGTAGTTGAAGCCCTCGTGTGACTCCAGTCTCCTTACGGCATCCTGGTCACCCTGTGATGCACTGTGATTAGCTGGCATGTGTCCACACGAGCACAACACCCACAGTACCCAGCCCCAGTCAGGCACATACATACATGTTGACGTGACTCATGAAAATGGGTTTCTTAACTCCTATGGCCACTCTCTGGGTCCCAGAGGCTCCATTGCTCTAGTCACCTCACCTCCCATGAGTGAGCTGGCGAGACGGAGGTCCGTGGGGAGAACTCTGAGCTGGGCAATGGAGCCTGTCAAGGTTTCCTGGCACCTGGGCCCTACTGGTCTACAGCATGAGGACTCTGAACCCCTTCTCCTCAGGAGCAGCCCCCTCCCAGCCAATCAACCTAGCCCAAGTGCCCTACTCCCTGTCCCCTACCATTGGCTCAGCAGCAGCAGGCTGATGGCTGGGGAAGCCCAGGACCAACGTCCCTTTGGTGGCTAGTGTCCGTAGGCAGTGATATTTATTCTGCTGCAACCAACAACCCCCTGTCTTTTTGGTGGAATGGATCCTCCATCCCAGGAAGTCCCAGTGACGCTTTCTTCCACATGAGCCCCCTCCTTGAAGCTACAATGGTCATCCCATAGCTTTAGGATTCAGAGGTCTGATCCTAACACCCACCTCCACCCCCAGCCTCGGTCCTGCCAGTGCTCTGCCTGCCAGTCAGCCCAGGGGCAAGGGTCAGTCCCGCTCCGGCCAGCAGGAGGGGCCCTGCCCCCCGCAGCCTGGGGTACAGCCCATAGATGCTGTGCAGCAGGAGTGCAGAGCCAGGCTGGGAGGGAGAGTCCTTCAACGTCATCTGCAGGGGGAAAGGGACTCTGGGCCAGCATGAGCCATAGACACGAGGGAAAGGCTGGTTTAGGGAGGAGCTACCTTCTTCAGACCCAGGTAGCAGGCAAGGAGGGAGGGCCACCATTCTGCACTTCTCGGCCTAGCCTCATGCACGTCCTCATTGAACAAAGTCTGTTAAGCGCCTATTTGTGCAAGGCACTTCCGGAGAGGGCGGTCTACAGCCAGGCCTCCCCCACCTGCTCCACCCCAGCTGCTTGAGGTCAGCTTGTGAAAAGCTGCCTGGCCCCCGAGAGGTGGTCCAGCCGCCCAGGAGCCACCCTAGTCACAGCCTGACCCCAGCCCAGGTCTCCCGGGGGCCTGCTGCTTGCCAGCCCGCCCCCAGCCGGCCGGGCACTATGCACAGAGGGCACAGCCACACTTGGTGGGCTTCTCCACCTCCTCAGCAAAGGAGGTCCCATCGCTGCATTCAAAGGTGAATTTCCTCCGCTTCAGCCGCAGGCCCCGGCAGCAGCCCTGGCCTGGGCACGAGCCCCGGCACTCCACCCATGACAGCGGGCGCGTGGTCTGGCAGATGGCATAGCCCCTCTGGACCTGGTGAAAGTCCCGGACAGGGTCCCCCCGGCACTCGGACTCTGGATGGGACAGACACCAAGAGAAAGCCTCAGGGCACAACTACGGGCCAGGGCTGCACCCTGGGAGGCAGGAGAAGGAGACAGGAGAGGGGGAGAGGAGGGGAGGGCAGCACCCATGGAGGTCCTTTATCTCTCAGGGCCCACGTCCCGCATCCTCCCTGCCCGCCATGCACATGCACAGCCTCCTCCAGCCCACAGCGCAGCCAGTGGGAGCTGCCTCCCAGCTGCCAGGGCCCTCCCTCCCGCAGAGAGGAACGCTAGGCTCCAGGGGCGGGGGCAGCGCCCCTTGCGGCTGGAGGCCTGGGAAGCGATGGCATTACAGAAGGAATGTGTGCTGGGAGGGTGTGGCCTAGGGGACCCCAGGGTGCCTGGGGATTTCTCCAGACTCCCCTTGCTCCTGCAGCTCGCTCCATTCCAGCAGAAGCATTTGGTCATCTTAGACCAGGGAGGACCTGGGAAGGAGTCCTCAGCCCTCACACGTCCTGCTATTCCCAGTCCCAAGCTGATGGAGCCAAGATGTGGAGGTCTGGGCAGGTGCTGTCACCCTGGTCATCTCCTGTGAGGAGAGACCGCAGCCAAAAGGGGCACTTACCCCAGCGAACGGGGCTGCAGGAAAAGCTGGACCAGGGAGAGATGGGTCCCTGTCTGACGTGGGACTTGGAGCCCAAAAGTTGGGGGGCACTAAAGCCCAATAGCAGCCTGGGGGGCAGAAGGGGTCAGGGGCACAGGAGGGTCGCGGAGGTTGGGAGGGAGGAGAGAGCAGTTGCTAAAGCCAGTTGTGGGGGGAACCCTGGAGAGGGCGCATCAGGAGGGGGGCCCCTGACCTTGCTCACAAAGCTCGCCCGAAAAGCCAGGGTCACACACACAGTGTGCCCCCTTGGTGGCCAAGGCCTGGCAGTGGCCATGCAGGCACTGCAGGCCCCCACACGGGTCTGCGGGTGCCCCGGCCTGGTTGCACAGGGCCCCTGAGTACCCCTCCTGGCACTGGCAGCTATAGGAGAGGGCATCAAGGGGCACGCACTTCCCGTGGACACACCTGGAGGAGACGGAGGAAAAACACCATGAGGACAGACCAGAGCCGACCCGAGGCCCACCCCAGGGTACCCACACCTCCAGCCTTGGTGTCATGAGGTGATATCCTGTTTCCAAGATTGAAACACAGAGCAAAATATGTCTGCTTTTCCCTAGGGACCCTCCTGTTAATAATGAAAATAAATAAATTAAAAAAAAAACACAATACTAAAACCCTGTGTTTGGCCACATATTCCGATGCGGGGATTTAAAAGTGCTGTCTTCCCTCACCACGGGGTGTGGGGACCACCAAGGCAGAAGGGCAGGGAACCTGCAGGGAGACAGGGGTTGAGGGCTCACTTGTGGCCGTGGCAGGGGCCATCAGCTGGCTGGTCGCAGTGCAGGCCCCCCCAGCCAGCCTCACAGTGGCACACGGGCCCCGGGCTGGCGTTGGGCTGGCAGATGCCGTGCAAGCAGTAGAGCTTGCGGCAGGGCTCGCAGCCAGGCACCACGCCCGGCTTCATCCGCGTCTTGGTGAAGTCCTGCAGCTCATTGTTGATGTACAAGTTTCGGATGCACCCATGGAAGCTGGTGCCATTGAGTATCTGCCACAGGCGGAAGGCGGCCGAGTTCACATCCACAGGCATCCCTGGGGGTGGGGAGGAGAGCAGAGCTGAATTAAGGCAGGTTGGACGGTGCCTGGCACCTACCTCTGAGGTCTCTTGGGCATCTCCACAGTTCCCTCTTGCCCTTGGCCTCTGTCCTCTCTCTCTGCAACTTTGGGCCTAGTCCTCTGCCACTTTGGACTAGCGTCCTTCCGCAGAGGAAATGGAACAGCTGCATCCTTGGGGTCGCAGCCTGAGCTGCCGGGCCAGGCAGCAGCCAGCTGACAAGTGAGGCTCTGGGTGCCCGAGTGGGCCACCCTTGCCCGGGGCTCCTTTCCTTACTCTAGAACACTTGCTTTTACCTGCCAGAGGGCCCAGGAGCAACAAAGGGCTGGGGCCTAGAACTCAGGGGGATGGTACGTTGTCCCCTGCTTTTGTGGTGCTTCACAGCAACTCTGAGGTAGGAGTTGCTCAACTCCATTGGGTGCTCAGTGCACAGTGACTTGCCCAAAGCTGTGCAACTAGTACACAACAGAGCTGGGGGGAAAGCCCAGGTTCTCCATCCCTCACGCCCACCCAGCGCCTCGGCTCCGCAGCATCCAGGGACCTGCTCGTCCGGACATGAAACGTCTGAGGGTGGTGGACAGGGCCATTTAGCAGCAAAGCCTGTAAGACTCCCTGCTAATGCAAGGTCTCAGTGCCTGGGCCTCCGGCAGCAGCTCTGGGCCTCTGAGGGCCCAAGACTGGGAATGGACCCTTCTGGCCCAAAGCCAAGAGGGAAGATGCCCACCGTACAGAAGACAACTGGGAAAAATCCCAGCCGGCCAGCCTCTCACCTCCCAGGCCAGGCCTTGGTCCTAACTCAGGCACGTATCCCCTCAAGTCTGGGCTGGGCCGACAGCAGCATGACTCCAGCAGGGGAGAGCAATCCTCCTGCAGCTTGGCCATCCACTGGATCCTCCCCACCACCTGAAATGTCTCCCCACAGTCCAGAGCTCCAGGCACCAGCTCTCTTGGCCAGAGAGCCACAGAGGCCCCACCTGGAAGGACTATCCCCATCACCTGGTACAGCAGCCTGGGCAGAGCAGGTCCTCACCTCCCACGTAGAGCGGGGCCTCACTATTTAGTGTGTAGTGTTTGCCGAAGTTGTCCATGGTCATGGGACTTCCGCCATCAATGGAGAGATTCACCATCTGGTCAAAGGTGACCAGCTCAACAGTGTGGAACTGCCCATCATTGATCGTCTCAGCACTGGAAGAAGATGGGGTGCCCCCACCCCAGAGAATGAGCTCCAGTTTGGCCCATCCCCACCTGGACACTTCCCCAGAATGGCCATCATCCGGCAGCTACTTCCCAAGGGACCACATCTCTCCGGAAAGAGACTATGGCGATTCAGTGGCCTGTGGCCTAGTCTCTCCTGCTCCCCTGGGGAGGCTGAGAAGTTTGGGGCAGGGATTTCCACCCTAGCCTGCCCCCCCCCCCCCCGCCCACTCAGGAGCTCCTGTGATGTGATGGTGGATGAAAAAGGATAAGACCACTGTTCAGGACCCAGAGAGCCTCACACCCAAGCAGGGCTATACTTGGTCCAAATGCCCCTTCCATTTGGGCAGACCAGGTTCTTGTGGCCCCAATAATGACCCGCTTTTGGCTGGAGAGACCCCAGAGAGTGACTGGTGGGCATGAGGAAGCCCTACCTGTAGATGGCAGAGCTGGGGTAGCTGCCAGGGTCGTAGCTGACACGTACATGGCCCTGGTACAGTTCCACAGCGATGTGGTCATTGTCCCCATTGTACAGCAGGATCCCATTGTCCTCTGCCGTGGAGACCTGCTGGGCAATGGCACTTTCTCTCCAACCCCATCCCACGCAGCAGCGGCACAGGCTGGTAGGTGGAGCAGAGGGGGACCCACAATTGGAAGGGAGATGCTATATGCAGAGCTGTCCTCCTCTGCCTGCCCGGGTGACATATCCTCCAAGGGGCATTGACAGAAGCTGGCAGCCCCAGGTTTTAGTCCTATCCATAGGCAGTGTGGCCAGGGCCAGGCAGCAAAGGGCAAATGGGCCAGGAAGAGCAGGTAAGAGCCCTTCAGACCAGCCCAGGGAGGAAAGTCAGACTGGCTGTGGGACAGCCTGCTCTGTGGGCCTCAGGGAATTACCTTGGGACGAGGGTGGGACCTACAGAGAGAACAAGTTCCAGAAGGCCCCCTAACAGCCCAAACTCGCTGGAGCTGTGCAGGCAGCTGGAGTTATACCTGAGGCAGGCGGTCCCTCGATAATGCTATTGCAACTATTTTCTCTGATAACTTCGTGCCCCCTTGGTCTTCGGAGCTGACACATGCCCAGCCAACCACAGCAGCCCACCCCCTCGGACTCAACAGCTGGTGCAGGGGTGGGCATGTGACTGAAGGCAGCCCAGTCAGAGGCCTTCCCTGAGACTGCTGATGGTTGTTTCACTAGGGCTGGCGAGAAAGAGCCTTGATGGGGCTAGTGGGATAAACTGAGCCCCTCTAAGGATGTGCCTGAGGCATGGATGAGTTTGGGTGAGTTTCCTCTTGGGGAGCAGTTGGGCTAGCTGTGATCTTGCTGTGTGGACCAAGTTAGGTGGACAGAATTTTGGAGAAATGATAAAGGGGAGGAGAGCAGTATGAGCATGTATGAGAAGCGGACAGGTTCTGAGAAAAAAGAAGAGGACAGGAGGAAGGAGAGAACAGTGTGGCATTTGGGATAGGGAATAGAGCTTCGGGAAAAGAAAGAAATGACTATAAGGAGGCGTTTTCAATATTTCATCATGTGATGTGCAACATAATCTACTCTCCTCCTCCTTCAGGAGTATTTAGCAAAATCTGTATTATTTTTTGATGCTGTTGAAATGGGGCTTGACTTTTTTCTCTCAACATGATGTTCTAAGATGGAATTCAAGACACAAAATGGCAAAATAATGAACTGGAAGGCCTTTTGGTTAAAGCCCAGAATTAACCTTGGCCATGCTCCAGCCTGAAAAAACCTGTTTGCAGCATTGGGGGCTAAAGCTAAGGAGTAATTCAGACAAGAGGTGGTGGGCGAGGGCCCTCGTAAGTTTGGTTTTCTGGACCTGATCACCCACGAGGCCACCTCCTCCCTGCTCTCCTGTGAGATGGGTTTTGGGACCCGATAACCTTTCCAGTTGTTCTCAAACTGCGACGCTGTCACCTACATCCAAAGACTTTGACCAACACAGGGGCCTCCCCATTGTCCCTGGCAGGGATGCGTCCTGATGCTCTGACCTGAGGCCAGGGTGCCCCACTGTCTGACCGCCCTCTGTGACCAGCACCCTGGGCACGCACCTGCAGCGTGATGTTGGCCCGAGGCCAGTTCTGCAGGTCAGTGAACTGCAGGTAAGTGTCCCGATCCACAAAGTTGACACTGAGCAGTTTCTCACACTCAGGGCCGCCAAAGCCTGGGAGGCACTGGCACACGGCCCGGCTGTCCTGGTCCACACAGTTGGCCCCGTTCTGGCACTCAGTCCCCTCACAGGGGTTCCTGGGGGCAGATGGGCGGGGAGGGGTCTCACAGAGCTTCCCACTGAGAGGAAAAGGACACAGGTCAGGGCAGGGCACAGGGGCAAAGGGGTATCTTCTTTTCCCCCAGATCCTAGAGAGAAACTCACTAGCCATCTTGGGAAACTGGATCCTTTAAGGCAACAACAGATGCTCCTAAAGAAAATTTTCCCCAAGAAAACTAAGAGCCAAAAGGGTGGTGAGAAACAAGTATGGTCCCTGGACCAGTGGCATTGATGTCACCTGGGCACTTGTCAGAAATGGAAAACCTACTGAATGTGCATCTTAACAATATGCCAGGTGACTTGTGCATACGTTAAAGTTCAAGAATCACTCACTGCTGATGTCTCATGTTACAAAAAGGAAAACAGACTTAAAACATAAGCAAAAGAGGGGAGGCTAAAATTATTCAAGTAGAGAAATAAAGAGGGACATTACCACCAACAGGTAGTGCTGATCTGTGCTACAACAGCCTGTGTACCGTGGATAACATCACTATCCACAGTAGCCAGGAGGTAAAGCAACAGATGAATGAGTAAACCAGTGCAGTATAGTCATGCCATGGAATATTATTCCGCCATAAAAAGGAAGGAAGCTCTGATACATGCTAGCTCATGGATGACCCTCAAAAACATGATGCTCAGTGAAAGCCGGTTACGAAGGACCAGAGACTGCTTGAAACATCCAGAATAAACAAATCTACACACACAGGCACTAGCAGATGAGTGGTTGCTGAGAGCTAAGATGGAGGGGGTTTGGGGTGACAGATAAGAGGTGCAGAGTTTCTTTCTGGAGCAAAGAAAATGTTCTGGAATTGACTGTGGTCATGCAGAAACAACTCAGGGAATGTGCTAAAAGCCATTGCATTGTGCATTTTAACCAGGTGATGGCATAGTACATGAATTATATCTCATTAAAACTTAAAAAAAAAAAAAAAAAAAGGACCCAAGCAGATTGTGGGAGGTGGGTGGCCATCCCTTCACACCCTCCCAGAGGAGCCAAGATGCAAAGGTCAGTGACCTTGATGGCAGGCTGTGTCAGAGGTTCCCCGAGCAGGTAGTGATGAGATGGGGAACTGCCCACTAATTTGTACCTACCTCCCACTCCTTTCACCAAAGAGGTTAGGGACCCTCTGCCTTTGCTCTGAGTGGTTAACCTTCCCAAGGCACACAGCTGTGCCACACATAGCCATGGTTGAAGCCCCAGGACCCCGCACGCAGGCCACCACCCTTACTCTCTCCCTCTAACCATGTCTGGGGGCTCCTAACCTCCCAGAGGCTGATGGCTAGGAGGGGTCAGTCCCTCGTGGCACATGCCAAGTGGCGTGTGCAGGGTCTCCCACCTGTAGCCCTCAGTGCAAAGGCAGGAGTAGCCATTGACTTCATCTACACACTGGGCCCCGTTCTGGCAGCGGTGATCTCTGCAGTCGTCCACGTTCTCGCTGCAGTTGTCACCTGTGTAACCTGGCACGCACTCACACCTGGAAGGGGGCAAGGGGCAGGCGGTCAGCCCGGAGCCTGTATGTGGGAGAGAGCACCTCCAGGCCCCGGGGGCCCCAGCAGGTCAAACAGAGCCCTGGATATAAAGATACCCCCAGCGTGGTCTGACTGAAGAGAGCTTGTGAAGGTTTCGGGGGCCTTTGGGTGGGTAGGAGGGACACCTCGCAGCGGGAGGAGATGGGGACCTTGTCAGGGCAGAGACCCAGTCCCACCACCAACAGTACCTCCAGGGCCGAAGTCTAGCCCCTCCAGACCTGCCCCTCTGCAGCACGTGGCCCTGAGGTATGGGGTGCACCTGCCCCGCTTCTCCGGCTTCCCCAGCCCAGCCTCCTGCCCCAGCGACACCGGTGCCCACCTCTCGGCAGGTGCGTGGCTCCAGGCCAGTCTCCACCGTCCCTGCCTGCACTGGGCCTCACTGCTCACCTGAAAGTCCATGTTGGCCAACCATCTGCCTGTCTAACAGAGGACACACCCTCCACCCCCTTTCAGTCACACTCTTTGCTAAACTGCAGAGGGAGAAGCATCTTAAAAGCACATGGCCTTCATACCACATGCAGTCTTCAGTGACAGAGTGATAGTGCTGGTGACAACAGTCAAGGGCCTACCTCCTGTGGCCAGGTAGGTTTTGGAGTAGAGACTATGTGAATTTTGGGAAGGTCACACAGAGCCTACAACAGTGTATGTAACAGGCCAGGGAGACCTGGGTGGCCCCTCAGAAGAGCGTAGTCACAGTTCTGCAGCAAAATCGACACCTGTTCATGCCATGCGGATGGCTGGTGACTAAATGGCTCCATATCATGTGACAGTGAGCTTCTCTTACCAAATACATTTAGGCCACACCCAATTTTGCTATCAAACTAACTTTGAGTTTTCAGAGTTTTGTGGCTTTTGTAACTGGGGGTGGGAAATTATGAATCTGGAACGATGATAGCTATTTATGGAGCATTTATCAGATGTCAGACACGGAGCCAAGTGCCTCCATGCATTTGCTCATCCAAACTGTGCGCCCATCCCTGGAGGAAGCTTCTGGTGCACCCAGTTTGCAGATGAGAAAACTGAGGCTCAGAGTAGTTAAGCCAACTATTCAGGGTCATGCTGGCAGCAAAGTTGTACCTTTAACCACCCCCCACACTGACTCAGGAACCCTGCGTGGCTGAGACCAAACGCACTTGACAGGTGGGGTAATGTGGAGTGCCTTGGCAGCCCTCACCCTTCCCTGGCCCTGAAAATGGGCAACACTGACCTGGGCCCATCCGGGGTGCCCACACACCGGGCCCTGTGCTGACACGGGTTCAAATCTGGGGAGCAGAAGTCCACTAGCTGCTCACAGGCCCTTCCTGGGGAAATAAGGAGAGAGAGGCAGGAGACAAGCTGCCCCCCATGCTCTGCCAGGCAGCCAGCCCAGCAGAAGCCTCCTACAGACACTGAGGCAGGGCCCCAACCCTTCTGCCCATGGGAATGGGGTTCAGGCCATGCACGCTAGGCCTCACCTCCCCACAGACACTCCAGCCCCACATACCTACATACTGCAGGGGGCACTGGCAAGTGTAGTTGCCCACGCCGTCCACACAGATGCCCCCGTTGGCACATGTGTGCTCCACACAGTCATCTATGTTCACCCTACAGGTTGGTCCTTCAAAGCCAGTCAGACAGGAGCACCTGTGGGGCAGGGGAGGAGGGAGAGGCAGGTAGGACCATGGCCAGAGCAGCAGCTTGTGGCCACTGGTCAACATCATCACCCCAGAGTTTTGGTCCTTACTCCAGGCCAGGCCCTTGCCAGATGTCAGCATTAGAGGCAATCAAGACCGGCCCTGCATGCGTGGGACTCACAGTCTATGGCAGGGAGGTGATGAAGAGGCAGGCAACCAGAGGAGAGAGGCAGGGTATCAGGATAGTGCAGCACAGAGGCCTGCGAGTGGGAACAAAGAGGCAAAGGACACCCAGCTCCTCGGTGGGGAGTGTGGTCAGGGCAGGCTTCCTGGAGGAGACAATGTCAAGGACCCCAACAGGAAGCGCAGCAATGGGAGGGAAGGCAGTGGAGCAGAGGCATGGGTAAAAGCCCAGAAGACCCTAAAGTTAGTCCTCTGGGAGAGGTCCTGCTCATGCAAGCAGTTCAGGTCCTCAGGAGCACAGACACCAGGACGCGGGTGAGAGTGGGGCTGGAGCAGGATGTGGGGAGCCCCATGATCACTGGTCTTCCAACCCGAGTGCACCGTCCCCTAGGGTGCCTGGGCTCTTCCAAGGGGTCTGCGGGTCAGAGAGGTCTGAGAAGTTAATTTCTAGATCTTCAAGTTCTGTGGGAACTCGCCCCCGGGCTGACTTGCGCCAGAGCTCCGAAAAGGTGCACACACCCCTCCCAGCCGGGGCCAAACATCCCACAGCTCCACATAAAGGGACCACTAGGAATAGTGATGTTTCAAAAGGGAATAAACAAATGGCTTCCGCAAGTTCTGAGGTTTCCATTTCCACGTGTTAAAAATAATTGAAGGAAAATCTCATGGAACTGTCAGCTGATAGAGTATTAAAAATAATTCTCGATGACAGATTCCCCAGGGGTTTTTGCATATAGGCTCCAAAGGTCCAAAGGATTTCAAAGACTTGAGTGACCAGGCTATAGTAAAACTGCTACTAATCTTCTATACACTACATATACCACATATATATATATATATATATATATATATATATATATGTATGTGTGTGTGTGTGTGTGATGTGAATGTGTATATAGCTTTTTTCTATCTCACTAAGAGATATGTCTAAGACTGCTCTGGCTGGTGGTTCAGTGGACCAGCACCAAACTGCGAACCCAAAGATTGGTGGTTCAATTCCTTAGTCAGGGCACATAATCAGGTTGCAAGCCAGGTCTCCAGCCAGGTCCTTAGCTGGAGGCAGGTGAAAAGCAACCATACATTGATGCTTCTCTCCCTTTTTTCCTCCCTCTTTGCCCTTCTCTCTAAAAATAATAAATAAAATCTTTAAAATTAATTAATTAAAAGAAAGAGGAAATTCTTCTGGCCAAGATGGAGGTGTAGGTAGACACACTGCCTCCTTCCACAACCATAAGAAGGATTATATCCTACCTCAAAACAAAAATCAACCAGAACTACCAGAATATCAAACTGCCTGAAAGTCCAACAAACAAATATAAAGAAGCAATACTCATCCATATAGCACCACGAGGTGGTGAAACAAGTCTCCCCACACTGATGAATACCTAAGGCTCCACCACTTACAATGTAGCAGGTGCAACAGCTCTACCTAAGACGCAGAGACAAACACAGGAGCCTGTCAAGTTGAGGAGACATGACAAAAGAGGGAGCAGATCAAGGTGCCAGTGGGAGAACTAAGCCATGAGGAGACAGCCAACCTAACAGATGCAGAGTTCAAAACACAGGTGATAATGATGCTCACAGACTTGATAGACCTGATGGAGTATGGCAAATGCATAAGGGAAGAAGTAAAGGCTATACTAAGTGAATTGAAGAAAAATCCACATTAAACCAATGGTGAAAAGAAGGAAGCCAGGGTTCAAATCAACAATTTAGAACATAGGGAAGAAATAAACAGTCAAGCAGTACAGAATGAAGAAACAAGAATGGAAAACAATGAGGAGAGGCTTAGGAACTTCTGGGGCAACTTTAAACATGCCAACCTCTGAATCACAGGGATGCCAGAAGGAGAAGAAATTGAAACTCAGTTGAAAAAATAGTGAATGAAAACTTCCCAAATTTGGCAAAGGAAATAGACATACAAGTCCAGGAAGCAGAGACAGTTTGAAACAAGCTGCATCCTAGGAGGACCACACCAAGACACATCATAATTAAAATGCCAAAGGCTAAAGATAAAGAGAGAATCTTAAAAGCACCAAGAGAAAAGAAGAGAGTTAACCACAAAGGGATTCTATAAGACAATCAGCTGATTTCTCAAAAGAAACTTTGTAGGCAAGAAGGGACTGGCAAGAAGTATCCAAAATGATAAAAAGCAAGGACCTACTACCTAGATTGCTCCATCCAGCAAAGCTATCATTTAGGATGGAAGGGCAGATAAAGTGCTTCCCAGACAAGGTAAAGCTAAAGGAGTTCATCATCACCAAGCCCATATTATATGAAATGTTAAAGGGACACATTTAAGAAAAAGAAGATCCACACTATGAACATGAAAATGACAACAAACTCAACTATCAACAAATGACTCTTAAAAAACAAAAGAAAAGAAAAGAAAAATAAACTAGGCAAACAACTAGAACTGGAACAGAGCCATAGGTATGGGGGAAGGGAGAGAAATGGGGGAAAGGTACAGGGATCAAAAAGCATCACTGTTAAGTACCAAATAGACAGGGGGATGTTAAGGATCATATAGGAAACGGAGAAGCCAAAGAACTTATACGCACAACCCATGGGCATGAACTAAGGGGAGGGGGTATTGCTGAAGGGAAGGGAGGCACCAGGCAGAGAGGGGCAAAGTGGGGAAATGGGATGACTATAATAGCATAATCAATAAAATATGCTAAAAATAAAAAACGGTATGTCTAATAAGATTCTACTTTTATGTGTCATAGCTATCAGCCAAATTGTGTAATACAGTAATGTTGTTTTGATTGATTGTTTATTATTGATCATTGTGATGACAACTCAGTGCAAAAAAAACTTTTCACCAGAGGCTATGGTCACAAGAAATAAAAAAAACTTTACATTTACACTCCTGTACTCATCTTGGTGGTGGACCATGACAGGCTGCTTGAGAAAAGTTTCTCTCACATAAAAGCAGATCACATTACAAGGAAAATGGGAGGGGCCATGGGGAGTAAAATAAAAGTACTAGTTCAAGAACAAAAAAGAATGAGGTAAATATTTAAACTGTAAAGGCAGCTTATTTGTGTAATTTTTAAATGGGATCAA
Source organism: Noctilio leporinus (assembly GCA_004026585.1). Classification (NCBI taxonomy): domain Eukaryota; kingdom Metazoa; phylum Chordata; class Mammalia; order Chiroptera; family Noctilionidae; genus Noctilio; species Noctilio leporinus. The sequence continues at coordinate 178,132 of PVIW01002229.1, forward strand.
AGTGCTATGCTACTCAGGTTCCACTGGAGAATGATAAAAAGATTGGTAGTTTTAGTTCTAAATGTTAATATTGACAATATCCTGAACATGGCCTCCTTTGTAACAAAAAAGTTAAACGTACAATGAAAAATGTTAGCTAAGAATGTATGAGGACCTATATCGTTTTAAAATTGGGGGCTGGGGCACATGAGCAAAAAAAGGTTTGAAGCCCACTGCTGTGGTACAGGTTCTGGGGCTTAATTTTCCCCCATAAAGATTGGGGTGGGGGGGGGTGGACATAAAACAGAGGGTTTTAAGTGGGCTGAGGGGACCAGCTTTGCATTTCTAAAAAGGCCCCTGTAAGCCTCAGGGTTGGGGGGTAACTCAGAGAGGCACCCCCTTTCTACCTGTAGGGCCCACCCAATGGCCCTCAATCTGTAGCCCCAGCTGCACCCCTCTATGCCCAGCGGAGGGGCATCTGCTCAGCACCTCCACTCTCCACAGACACCCCTCTCAGGAGTCCTTAGATGGAGCTGCCTCCTGAGCCCAGAGGAGGATGGAGCCTATTGTAAGGACGCTGTTGCCAAGACAACGAAACGCTGAGAGGCCATTTATTGTTTTTCTTTTTGTACCTGGTAATTTGGGTTTGCAGGGACAGGTTTGGCTATTTCTGCCAGTAGAGGCAGAGCCAATTTGTTCAGCAATTTATTTTCAGCAATACACAGTGTTCTGCAGGAAAACTCTGGGTCCAGGAGAGCCCTGGTAATTGGAGTGTTCTTGAGGGGCCCTGGGGGAAGCAGATCAGTGTGTGGGGGGAGGTGGGGGGTGCTTGTGTGTGATGTCAGCACTGGGAGAGGTCGGGCAATTTCCCACCTCTGGACAGGCCTCCTGTCTCAGGGACTTGGGGTGGTGGTTTGATTGGAAGGAGGTGGCTCAGGGCCCTGCTCTTGGGCAACATTGGTACTACAAGCAGATGTTTGACTTTATCTATTAGAGGCCTTGGGTTAGCAGAGATTGTAGGAGTTTAAAATGCCCCAAAGCGCCCCTTGGCACTCCCACTGCACATGCCCTTGGTCATGGATTCTTAGTGCCATCAAAAGGCCGTTCTGGCACCTGGAAAAAGCCAAAAGCCTGGAGGAACAGGCAGCTCAGTTCCCAGCGCCAGCCCAGTGGCCACAGCTGCTCAGTCACAATTCTGTCACTGCCTCTGAGCAGTGGGCCCGGCCCAGGGGAGCGAGGAGAGGTTCCTGTGAGCATTTGCTCCCTCTGAGCCCACCCGCTACCTCCTCCTAGAGCCGGGGGTGGAGGGAGGCTGGCCACTCCTTGGAGGAGGAGAGCATCTGCACATCAGCACCCTGCCCACCAGGTTCCAGCCCCTCCAGGCAACTCACGTGAAGCCATCATCCTCGCCCTCTGGTGCGTGGCAGGTGCCACCGTTTTCACAGGGGCCACTGGCACAGCTGTCCAGGGACACCTCACAGTCTCGACCCTGGGGAGGAAGTCAGAGATGGAGACCCCAGGGAGATCCAGGGGCTAGTGAGCCAACAACCAGCCAGCCAGCCCCCTTCACAGCGCAGCCTGCCTGCCTCCGCTGTTACCTGCTCATTTGCCCGCTCTAGCACCGACTCTGGACCAGGAGTGTTCTGAGGGGCCTGGAGGCAGAGTGGGGAACCAGACAGACCCAGCCCTGCCCCGTGGCACAGGGGAGCAGCCCTCCTCCTCTGCCGGAGCCTCCACTCACCTTATAGTCTGCAGGGCAGGTACATCTGTACACTTCGAGGGGGTCATTATGGCAGCTGCCGTGGTTCCGACAGGGGCTGGACAAGCAGGGATCGCACTTGGCCTGGACAGCCAGAGGGGGGGCACCTGACGCAAGGGTGAGGGCGTCAAGTTCAGTACAGGGAGGAGGGGGGACGCCCCTCGGGGCTGTAAGAACTAAATGAGCTAATGCACAGAAGGTGTGTAGTGGGCAGGTGCTAGACGCCTTGTGGTGGTCGGGGCAGGGCCATCAGTGTGAGAGCACCGGAGTTGCTACCACTGAAGTCAGGTGACCTTTCCTGGGTCCCCTCCCAGCCCTCTGGGACAGCTACCCCCAGCCCTGTCACAGACTAAGCAGGATCACCGTTATGGCCACCTCTGCAGGGAGGAGACGCAGCTGTGAAGAGACCACACTTAGGAGGAAAAGGGCCACGTGCCTCCAGGTTGTTTCTCTCAAGGCCAAAAGGGGAAGAACCCTTTCCCATCCCCTCTCCAGCTGTGAGGTGACCTTCTGTGACCCCTCCAGGACTCCCTGGTTGTCCTGCCCTGAACTTGGAGGCAGAAGAGGAGCTGGCAGCCAGGGTCCCTGGCACCTCCTCTAAGGGGCAGCAGGACCCCGCAAGAATTAACAGTAAAAGCAGCCAGCTGACTCTGTTTTCCACAAAAGACTCCTTCCGGAAGTGGGAGAAATATCAGTTCTGCTCACAGGCATAAGCATGAACAGAAACAGAAACTCTTTTCAGCAATAACTGGAAGGATGTGTGAGGGGACTTCTCAGTCAGAGGTGGGATTCTGCCCCTTGATCCAGGTTCTGGTTCCCTGTGTCCTCAGTGTGTGAAAATTCAGTTGAGCCATTCACTGCTTCCTATTCTGCTATGCGTGTTATATTTCAATAGAAAGTAAAAAGTAAAATAAAATTCTCACCAATTCCAATACCACCCAATTAAATAAATCCTGAGCAAACGTTGCAACATACATTGGCCTGCTCCCCACGGCTCAGAGCTGAGCGGCAGCTCGGGCCTTGGAACTGCAACAGCATCCAGCACGGAGGGTGGCCCAGGGCCCCACGACCTCTGGTGTGCTCCCCCCGCTGGTCCCCAACACACAAAATCAGGCCCGGGGTACTTGGCCACCTCCCTCTGCTCACAGGGCCCCCAGGGCTCGGGCTGTCCGTCAGTCAGTCAGTCAGTCGTCCCTGAAGGAGCATTTACAGACGCCCAGTGTGAGGTGCCTTCAGAACAAAGCCGTGGTGGCCTCCCATCCCTGCTCTGCTCCAAATGTCAGGAGAACAGCCCCTGGGCCCAGCGGCTCAGGGGGTGAAGCTAATTGCTAAGCGCAATTCCTACCAAAGGGAGGCCTGCGTGCTTGCAGTGCCGAGAGGGCTGAGGCTTCCAGAAATGCCGTTGCTATTTTTACCTTCCTTACATAACCCCAGGGAGGGAGTCAAGCCCTTACAGCCTGAGAATTTTCTGCCTGGTGTTTCCACTCATTGTTCTGTCAGGACTAGAAGGCGGTCATGCTCACGAGCTGCAGGTGCCTCTGCCACCTGACCCCTCTGCCCAGCTGGTGGGCACAAGCACATCCTGAAGGCCCAGCCAGGGCGCAGCAGGTCCTAGGGGCTGCCAGCAGTGGGCGTGGGGAGGCAGCCTGTCACCCCCACCCCTTTCTTGTGCTCCTCGGCTCACCTTGGCATTCAAACTTCTTGGCAGGTGTGGTGAGGAGCAGCTTGCCTTCCATGTCCGGGGGCCCAGCGCAACGGGCAATACCTGGTTCCTTGTAGCCTGTCTTCACCCAGCCGGACAGCCAGCGGAGGTGGCAGTCACAGAACAGGGGGTTGGCACCAATGGCCCTGGGTCAGAGAGTGGAGAGAAGCAGGCATTACAGCTTCATGGGCTCCTTCATCATCGGGCACCTAGGGTGCAGGTCATTGCCTCAGGGGCTGGCAATCTCACTGTCACATACTGTGTCGCCAGCAGTTTCAAGTCCTTCATATGCATTACCTGATGTCCTCATCACACCCTACTATCCCCGTTTTACATGTTGAAACTGAGGCTCCAAAGGGTGGAGGCCCTTGCCCAAGAGTGCACAGAGGAAGGGGGAGGTGGGATTTGAACCCGTGCTGTTGGGGCCAAAGCCTATGGATGTGTTGCTTCTCAGATGCACGGGGAGAAAGGAACCAACATCTACTACTGTGATGAAATCCAGCTGCCCTTCCCGCTGTAGCGCATCTAATCATCTCACTAGCCCATAGGGTGGGCTTTTTCCCTTCGTCTCAAAGATGTGGGAACTGAGCCTCCCGCGGAACAAGTCACTTCCTGCAGTCACACAACTCGCGCAGGGCCACCCCTGGATCCACAAGCCGCCTGGCTGGAAGCCCAGACTCTCTAAGCAGCATGCGGACACATTCTCACTGAAAACCCTCCCGAGCACGGCAGACCCACGGTCGCCACCTCTCACAACACTGTGAGGTTCTCAGTGCCACTGAAGTATACACATTGAAATGGTTATTTTTCTATTGCCTGATGTTACCTCGAGTGTTTTAAAGGCACGTTCCTAGGTCACTGATGGAGTGTAACGCCCCTGAGGGGAATTTTGTGATGTCTATCAAATTGCCAGTGCAGCTGCCTTTGGGCCCAGCAACTCTGTTCCTGGGAGTTTACCTCGAAGATCTACCTGTGCAGCGGCACTGAGGGCAGCATCGTTTGTATAGGGGGACTGGAACCCCCGTGTCCATCGGTGTGAGTGGTGCCCGAATGAATGACAAGGTGTCCACATTTCAAAAAGGCCTCCATCCACAGCCCCTGCCAGCCACAGAAGGACACGACGTGTCCTTCCAGTCCTGCCCTGTTTACACATATCATATCACCAAGTATAGCCGCCAGTCCGCTTGCTTCTCGTCACTAAACAGCATGTCTTGGAGATCTTTCCAGGCCAGTACACGTGAATCCATCTCATTAGACTGCTTCACAGCATCCCAAAGGAAGGATGCCACCTAGTGCTTAGGGACCTGTTGCCAGACACTGGTCATTTCCAACCACTGTCTGAACTCCTCTTTGTAAAACCAGTGTTTCTCTAGCTGGTTTCTAACAGACATCTAAAAGTGGAGTTCAGGTTGCAGAGGCTGTGCATGTAAAAAAAAAAAAATGTTAGCAGCTGCCCTCCAAAACAGGTCATATGGACTTGCGCCGACCAGCAATGCCCAGCCACGCCTGCCCTGTCCCACCCCAGTCCCTACACCGTCTATGGCCAACCTCTTGATGCTTTACCAAGCCGGTGGGCAATGAGACTAAAAGACGAACAAGACGTGGGCTGGGGACATGAAGGGGCCACAGTTCTTAGGTCCAGCAAATAGAAAAACATCAGAGCTTCGTGCCTGAAGCTCCTTGATGTCCACATTACTTTGAAAATGTAAGGCGGTATAAGGTCAGTGAGAACAAGCACACATCAAGTGACCAGTGGCTGCGCCATATTCCACCTCTTTCTGGGCAATACGGAGGAAGTGGTGCCCCTTGAGATGTGTGCGGGCTGATGAAGGCAGCAGCAGCTCTGAGCAGGAATGCCCCAAAATAGCACATCGGACGACTGTGCGTCTTAAAGCAGGCTGCACAAGACTTGGACTCAGGCCCCCGCGCAGCTGCTCATTGCCCCGGCGACCTTGAGCGGCTCGCTTCCCATCTCTGGGGCGCACTTTATGATTCGATAAAGAGCCTGCAATCTGGAGAGCAGAAAAGACAAGCGCATATAACCTAAAATGGGCGCTGAGGGAATAATGCAGCTCGGAAGAGAGAGCCAGTTCAACCTCGACGTGTATTTAATGTTTTTCTGTCCTGATTTGCTGACAGCATCCATCCTGGCTAATGGGGCGGGAGACACTTTCCTCTTTCCACTGAACACAGCTAGGGCTTCTCAGAGGTAGAGGAAGCTCCGACACCGAGTTTCTGAGGCTCCACTATGTTACTTTAAAAAAAAAAAAAGACTTTTGAAAACAACCAGAGTACAAAAATTGCGGTACATTTAAGGTGTTTACATTTACCAGGTTAATGTTTAACATAACAAGTGCAAAGAAATGTAATTTTTCATTATGTTATTCATAGAAAAATACAGAATTTATTTTTAAAATAGTTTTTGTCGTATGCTGTGGGAGCGTGGTCTGGTCATGAGCCAGAAGTCTTGAGTTCCTTATGAATGGCTCCTTCTTTCAGTGCTGTAGCTCGTGGACAGAAAATGCCAAAAAGGCTAAATCTGAGGGTGCTGCGAATGGGCAAGCCCTTGAAAGTTGTAGGATCGTCTCAACTCCCAATTTTCACATGTATCCCCTCCAAATGGTAGCCAAGTTGCACCTCAAATGTGTGTCCCTTTCCAACTCTGAATATAAAAATAATAAAGAATACTAAAATCTACCAAAGCCAATATAAAGCTAATCAAAACTCTAAATGATGGTTTGATGGAAACATGCTCTCCTTGTTTTTGTGTGGCGCAAACCCAGAGCCACACGTGAATTCAGTACTTCAAGCTTTAATCTATCCAACGGCCGGGTTCTTGTGGCTCATTCATTTTCACCTGGGGACCAACTTTTCCTCAAAAAGAACAACTGTGAATTTAGTGGGGAATGGAGAGCCACAGGTCCAGTGGAGACACAGCGGTGGGGACATTGACTACTAGGCCCCCCTCGTCAATCCAAAAGGACTGCGGATTCCGTCCCTAACCCACTTGTAAATAACCCTGTGTTGTTGCTCTTTTCGTAACTTGAAGCAGTTGAAACAGGAGGTATTGGGTGCGTTCATGCCAAGACCCTGTGAGGCTTCTATTCATGTAACTGGGACCAAAATAGCTTTCCTGTGGCTATTTCACAGAGGCACCCACTGTGTGTTTAGCCAATACTAAAACTTCCAGCTCTCTTCTGCCTGAGCCCATCCTCCCTACAATATATTTGTGCGTGTCACCACCTCCTACTAGGCTGGAACATCGAGAGGGTAGGAACCATGACTCCCTGCAGAGCCTGGCATCAGGGGACATCGGTAAACACTGGCTGAATGAACGCCTGCCTAAAGCATGGGACGTGCACAAACCTCGTTGTGAGAGCAAATTCAGAAAGAAAAGAATCATCCATCATCCCATATGTGTAACTAATTTAATTTTCATATATTCCCTTCCAGTTCTTGGGCATATACATGTCCACCTTTGAAATCAATATACCACCTTCTTTATGTTATATATTTTCATCAAATAATAAACTACAGTGTCATAATTGTAATAAGCTACTCGCTATTTTGTCATGTGGATACTCTTTAGACATTCCACATTTACGTTTCATACCAAATTCTTATTGAATTCAGAAATCTAACTTTCCAGCATGCGGCAGATGAGGGCAGCAAAATGTCAGGTTATAAGAACAAAGAATGGTGTTTGGGAGCTGCATTCCATCCTATCGAGCCTTCACACGTCCCATAGCTTTCTAAGAGGTTCCCTTCTATCTATAGATCAAGTCCAAAATCCTTAGCACGGCACCGACATCCTTCACCGTGGAATCCCAATGACCCTTTCTGGACTTGTCTCTTCCCATCCCACAGTCCTCACCCAACCCTCTCTGTATCCCGTGCTGGACAACCCAGCATCCTCGAAAGTGTCTTTTACTCTCTTTTCTTCATGCCTTTGTACGTGCTATTTCCCCTTTCTGGGATGTCCTTCCCCATCTTCTCCAAATGGCAAGCTCCTAGTCTCTTTCCAGGGACAACATAAATGGCACCTCCTCTGTGAAGGACCTCAGTGTTCCCTGAAGTTAGTCGCTGCTGCCTTTGAATTTGTCTTATAATATCCCAGATGGCCACCGAGGGTAGAAACCTTAGGTTAGTAAGTTCTTTAGCACTTGACTCACTGTGGTTACTCAGGGCATATTTATTGATGCAATTAAGAATAAATAAGGAGCTTTAGAATCAGACACACCTAATCAAACATCCTGTCTCTGTCATTTCCTAGCTTTATGATCTAAGAAAGCTGCCTAACTTTTCAGCACCTGGGACTGTAAAATGGAAATAAAAAATCCAATGGACCAGGACAGAACCTTTCACCCATTCCACTCCCATGGCAGACATTGCTAATCAATTGCTGCACTCTGCCCACTGAGTCCAGACAGGCGCTGGAATCTTTGATGCGGGCTCGAGGTATCTCTGTCACATTTGTACAGATGACACATAGTCTAAAACCTATTTTTCCTTTTGGTCATGAAGAAAACAATACACCACAGATAAAGTATGTAGCACAGTATTTGTCCTAAGCAAACCCTCAGTGAAAGACACCTGCTATTATTTCTTTTCCTCAAGTGTAAGATTGTTAGATGCACTACTGATTTCTCATGCTTTGGGAGGGCTGGAGAAATACTACCATATTCACTATAGAGATCACTTGTAAGGTACACTGTGATTTCAGAGAGTAAAATGTGAAAAAGGTGTCTTTGAACAGAGCAATCCAGTGAGATTGTTGAGTGAATGAATGAACTTCAAGTAGAGATGCTGGGGACCCCAGAAGGCTCTCTGACCCAGGTGTACCTGCCCCCTCAAGCCCTGGGCTCTTGGGTGTGGGGCAGAGAGCTAGATGGGTCCTGGCCACAGTCCATCTGGTCTGAACACTGCCTGCAATTGCCACCGAGACTCCAGGAGAGGAAGCTCTGTGTCCAGCCTCACCTCCAGAATCAGCCCACTGCTCTTTCATTTCTTCACTTTCTTTATTGTGGTAAAATGCAAGTGACATAAAATTTGCCACTTGGACCACTTTAAGTGTACGATTCAGTGGTACCAATTACATTCACTGTGTTATGCAACTATTGCCACTATCTGGTTCCAAAACTTCTTCATTACCCTAAACAGAACTCTGTATGCATTAAACAAAAGTTTGCCTTTTCTCCCTGTTCCCAGCACCTGGCAACCACCATTCTCCTTTCTGCAACTATGACTTGGACTATTCAGATACTTCATATCAGTGGGTGGGATCGTGCAATTTTTACGTGCCCTTTACATCCGAGCTATTTCACTCTGCATGCCTCCAAGGTTCATCCATGTTGTAGCATGTGTCAGAACTTTTTGTGGCTGAATGATACCCCATGATATGTATATACCACATGTTGTTTATCCATTCATCTGTTGATGAACATTTGAGCTGTTTTTGCTTTCTAGCACTTGTGTGAGTTTATGCTGCTATGAACATGGGTGTAAAAGTATCTAAGTCCCTGCTTTCAGTTCCTTTGGGCCTATACTTTGTCAAAGGATTGCTAGATCATATGACAAGTCTACTTTTTTTTTTTTTTTTTGGAGGAATTGAGTACATTGCTTTTTAAGAATTGCTCATGCAGGCAGATTGCTTGGCAACCAATCAATGGTCATTCCTACTTCCATTATTGTTTGTGAAGAATTGTTCTCAAATTCTATTATTGCAACGGAGGAAACCCTGAATGTGTAAGCGTCTGCAATAGGGAGCATTTGAAGGTCACAAACTAAATTATAAGTAGTTGCAGGGGAAAAGCAACAAATTCTGACAGTCTCAGGAGGTAAGGTCTGTCTTGGAATCCAGATTCTGTTTAAATACAATGATGCCCCAAGAATGGGCCGAGTTACTTACAGGTGAGACAGGGAGGTCACGTCCGTAAAGATGCCCTCCGGGAGGGTGGAGATGTCGTTGCCATGCAGGGACCTGAGGAGAGAAGAGGCTGGGGTTGAGAATGGACAGAGGATGAGCGCTGGCCTCCGTGGAGAGGGGTGTGGCACCATGAGGGAGCTGGTGCCTCAGAGATGGCCTACCCTGCCCCTCCGTCCTGGTTCTGCTTTTTCCACCATAAAGAACTCAAGTGCCATTGCCATTTCTGTTTACCCTTAACAAAAGGAATGTGCTTAGCCAGGAGTCTGAGGGGTAGGCTTTTTTTGGTAAGGAAGTTAATACACAGGCCATAAATTGGGGGTGAACAATGTCACCTTGCCCCAGATAGGGCTGTCAGAGGGTTCGTGTTCATGGATACAACAGGGGCCATCAGAATAGGCGTGAGAGGGGATTTTGATCACAGGACAAAAGCTCCACAGTGGGAATTCTTAGAAAAAGTTCAAGAATCTTGCAATGTTCTCCATCTGAAAAGGAAACTCCCATGCAGACAAGGGGCTACCTTACCTTGAATGGCACCCCCCCACACACATTGCAAACACAACTTGGGACAGAGAGCGACCCCCATTTCTCGGCTAGTTTCCATTCATTCCTTGGGCTCTACTAGGATTGAAGTGTGAGTGGTCTCCCACCTTTGGACAGGGTGGACCCTGCTGGGGCCCCAGACATGGGGACTAGGCTCAGTTCAGCTGGGCAGATTGCCCAGGAGGCATGAAGAATGTGAGACTTACAGCAGGCGCAGGGAGCGCAGCCCCTGGAAGGCCAGAGCAGGGATGCACTGGAGGGAGTTGTAGCTGAGGATCCTGCAGGATGGAAGGAAGGAAGGAAGGAAGCAGATTCGTGTTTGCCTAGGGCTGCAGGGCTGGGAGGAGGATTGTCAAGGGCCACAAGGAAACTTGCGGGGGTGACAGCAGTGATCAGTATCTTGGTTGTGGGGGAGGTTCCCCAGGTGTGAGCATAAGTCAAAATGTACCAAGTTGTACACGTATGTGCAATGTATTGTATATTACTCAAGAAAGCTATTTAGAAATAATAACAAAAGGAAAGAGCCACTCCTATCACAGGAGAGAGCTCTGTCTCTCTTGCAGCAGCCAGGATCACATAGCCCTGGATTTCTTGGCCTCCGCACTACTGACAATTCTTTGTGTGGGGCTGTCCCGTGCACTGGAGGGTGTTTAGCAGGATCCCTGGCCTCCACCCATAACATGCCAGTAGCTCCCCCTGCCCACCTGCCCCTGTGACAACTGAAAATGTTTCAGACGTTGCTAAGCATGCCCCAGGCGGGCAGAGCCACCCCTGGTTGAGAACCATGGCCCCAGGCAGCTTCACACACAGACTCATGGAGGCTGTGAGAAGGGTACACGTTGACTAGTAAGGAGACCCTGGGTCAGGTAAGGGCAGGTGGATGGAACCTGCACAACCACTCAGGCCCACATTCTGCTCCTGGGGCCTGGCAGGTTCGGGACCCCATCCTGCCTCTACTATTGGACTGTAGTAGAACGTAAGGGACAGTTCAGAAGTGTTTGGCACATTATCTGTAAAATGAGGTGTTAGGAAGGTGAAAGTGGTATGTTCTTAAACTCTGTCGAATATAGGGATGCTTATTAATGCTTTCTTGGACTGTAATTAAAGCAATCATTAAATTACAGGCACAAACATGCCCAGAGAGTCATGTTCACGATAGTGCAAACTAGAAACAACCCAAATATCCAGCAACAGTAGAATGGATGAGGGAAGTATGGCATATTCTTACTAGGAATACTATATAGCACTGAACATGAACAGACCACAGCTTCACACCACACAAGTGGATCTCATAAACATCATGGTAAGTGAAAGTATATACTCTGTATAATGCAATTTACGTAAAGTTTAAAATAGGCAAAATTTAACTTCATTGTGTAGACATGTACTTATAGATGGCAACACTACAGAGACCAAAGGTCACCATAAAAGCCAGAGCCCAGGCTGCCTTGGGTGGAGAAGGGAGGAGTCATAACCAAGAAGGGATAGGGCAACTTATGGGGTACTAGCTGTGTCTAATTTTTTGACTTAGGTGTTTATACATGCGTGCTAACTTTATGACTATTTGTTGAACTTCACATTTATAATTTTTGCACTTTTCCATGTGTATGCTGCATTTCACAATTTAAAAATGTTTTGTTTTATTTTGTTTACATTTTTCTGGCTGGCAGGCCCTGGCATACTCCCTGGCAGGTGAAGGAGTCTGCATGGGATACCTGTAAGTGGCCAGGGCTTGGGGACAGTCTCATTAGCCATAGCTGGAGTCCTCCTGCCACTCCCCCAACCCCGCCCCACCAGGGGACTCACAGAGTGGTCAGCTGGCTCATGTTGGTGAAGGAGGAGTTGCTTAAGGAACTGATCTTGTTGTTACTTAGGTCCCTGGAAAAAGACAAAAAACAAACAAACAAAAAAAACCCCGACAGACAGTTTCATGGCAAGAACTGGCCCACCTTCAGTCCTCTTTCCTTCTCAGGTGTGACTGGGCACCTAGTGGAATGGCCTCACATTAGACCAAAGAAAAATTGTCTCTCTCTTTGACACTCTATCTGTCATGAGTCACCAAATCATTCCACACACTCCCTTCCCCCACAGTGGAACAGTCAAAACACATTTCCTATATTATTAGCAAAGACAGATAAACTAGAGCTTCAAAATTCTGTAGGCCTACTCCAAATAGCCAGTCCTTGAACTGAATGGCCCATGCAACAAAGAACTTGTGCCAAAATGTAATCACTTACACTAAACACAACTTACTGGAGCTAACATTTTTCTCATAGCAAGACATCCTTAATGAAGAGAGCAATATGTGGGTTCACATTCTGGTTCAAGTTCCTTGCCTAACCGTGGACCTGTTACCCATGGTTCTCAGGCTGCCACTGGTCCATAGACAGCACTTGGAGCAGCCCTGATCCAAGCCACACTCTGCATTTCTTTTATGGTAGAATCCGGCCAATGAGAAGACAAAGGCAGCTGAAGGGAGGTGTTAATGAGGCTGGAGGAAGGAGAGGAGCTAACTTATTCTGAGGCTTTTTTTGTGTTTTTTCATGAGGTGAACAGATGTTAATCTAAAGAAAAATTTAATTACAGATATTTATTTGTAGCTGCCGTATTTCATATTTGGTTTGGGGGGTCACAGTTGGACTGAGAAATTTCCCATCACCCTCTACTTCTGCCCTGGCTCCTACCTTTACAAGGCTGACCTGCATTAACAATAAGTATCAGCCCAGGGACGCTTGGGGAGATGCTATGGGCAGAAGCAGGCAGGGTCCCGGAACAATGCAACTTCTAATCACGGCCACTAGGTGGCAAAGCAGTTCTATGCACAGATGTTCCCAGAAGGAAGGGGAGAAAAACAATCAAACACAAACAACAATAACAACAAAAGGAATCAGCCAGAAGCGGGGTATGTAGGGAATCCCAGGAAAGATGGAGCCACAATAGTAAGATGCCAATGGCCCCCTGTCCTCTGAACCTGGACTGGGATCCTCAAGCCACCTGGATACTCACACAAGCTGCAGGTACTTGTAAGTGGACAGCTCTCCCGGAACCAGCGTGAACTGGTTCCCGTCCAAGTAGCTACAGAAGAAAATGCAACACTTAGTGCACCAGCTCCGCCTCTGTCCCAAGCCCGGGGAACTTTTCCCTGCAGCTGGGCCTTCTCACTCCTTTCCTCTCCTACCTGTAGACCATCCAACAGCCCAGAACTACTCATCGGAGGAGAAAGTGCATGCATTTCTTAGGCTGTTTGAGTAAGGTGCCACCTTGAAAACTTGGTAAAAGCCACTAAGACATGAAGCTCCTCTGTTTCAACTTCTCAGCCTCCTCCCTGTCTGTGGGCACTAGCAGGGCCCAGGCCCAGGCCCCTGACCTTCCTTCTTACTCTGCACTTTTCCTGCCCAAACAGATCCAATATGCATGATCAGACCTCTCAGGCCCACCCGCCAGCTCCCCTAAACCCCCACCTAGGGCCTTCTCTCCACCTGCAGGCAAGTTGGGTGAGTCCAGTCTGTGGAAGCCCCACACCCAAACATGCCCGAACCCCAGTTCAGCGTTTTCACACCCACACAGGCTTCCCTGACTCCATTAGTGCCACACTCCATATCCTTCAACATGAGGCTCTTGAACCCTGACAGTGATTCTCTGACTTCCCCTGCAGCCAGTCCTATGGCCACTGGCTTTTCCTACACATGGGTCACTTACCATTTGCTTAAAAATTTTTTTTTCCCAATTTCAGCTGACATTTAATATTATTTTATATTTGTTTCAGGTGTATAGCATGCTGATTAGACAATACTGTCATTTACAAAATGATCCCCCCAATAATTCCAGTGCCCATCTGGCACCATACATAGTTACTACAGTATTGCTGACTATTCATCGTTTGCTTTTGTTCTGTTCTCACATCACCGCTAAGTACACACAGCGTGTCACCCATGCCTGGCTCCTGCACAGCCTCCTTCTGTTCTCCCAACTTCAGTCACCCTTCTGGGACCCACTCGTTACACCACCACCTAAGTTGTAGTCCTTAAAGTCAAGCCCATCAAAAATTCTCCCCAGCCCTGGCTGGTGGCTCAGTGGATAAGGCACCGACCTGCGAACCCAAAGGTTGCTGGTTCGATTCCCCTGCCAGGGCACATAACCAGGTTGCAAGCCAGATCTCCAGCCAGGTCTGTAGCTGGAGGCAACCACACACTGATGTCTCTCTCCCTCTCTGCCTCTCTCCCTTACCCTCTGTCTAAAAATGATACATAAAATATTTTTAAAAATTCTCCCCAAACTTCTCAGGTTCCCCAAGTCTTCAGGGTAGGGCTTGGAATTCAAGAAGCTGCAAACCTGTGCCCCTTCCCTCACCACCACCTGCCACCCTTGCTAAGCAGTGGCCGAAGTGCAGACGATGGGGTAGGCGGGTCACTGGACAAAACTGCAGGGGTGGATGCGTTTGTGAAGAAATAGCCAGTCTTGCTGGCAGTACAAAAAATAAAAGGAAAACTTCATGAGTTTCCCACAGGGAAAAGTAAAGCTCAGTTACAGGGGCCTGGAAGGGCCAATCCCAGGGGATAAGCAGAGTTATCTATGATTGTAAAAATTGTAAACAACTTAAATATCCAACAAAGGGTGATGTGTTACACAGCTCATAGGAGATTCATGTGGTGGAATCGTATGCTGTCAGCAAAAATAACATTTGTGAGAATTTTCATCGCAGAGCGGAATGAATGCTCATAAGATGATGTGACATAAAAAAAAGAAAGAAAGAAAGAAAAAGTAATACTATTTCTTATTTTAAAGGCAGAGCTTAATTTAAAGGGATGAAGCACTTGCCACAGTTGAATCAAGTGATGGCAGAAAGCGATCAAAACAAATCTCAGAGCAAATCCCTTCTTGGGACCCATGCCTCCTGCAAAGCCCTAACTCTAATAGTGAGCTAATATCTGCTCCAGTCACCTTTTCATCTGACACCAGCCCTTGGACTACTCACAGTTCTGTGACATTCTTAGGGATGCCCTTGGGCAGGGCCTGAAGGTGTTTGTTACTGCATCGGACCACGGTGTCCAGGCAGGCACATTCCTGGGGGCACTGTGGGCGGGGCAGGCAGCCCCCCTCCTCCTGGCCTGGGGAGGAAGGCACGAAGCCACGTCAGTGAGGGGACAGGCAGGCCTTTTTAGGGCCTCCTTTAGCCAGGAGCCCCACTTCAACCCTCCCTTAGGCTCCAGCAAGTGTCCTCTTGGCTTTTGTCCCCATGGCACCCCAACCAACCAGGGACAAAGCCCTTTGGACCTGTTTTGAGGTTAAAATATGTCATGCATTGATCTCTTCCACTAAAACCCAAGGTGGCCCTGGACACAGCTGAGGAGCATGGCAGCCACACCTTTTATTGAGCACCTACTATACGCTAGATATTATACCAAACACAGTCTCCTTAACAATTTAGGAAGGGGTGCCACTCTCCCCAATAGAATGAGGACTGGAATGTGTCTCTTCTCTGTTCACTGGAGGGACCCAGTGTCCAGGGCAGGGTCTGGCACACAGTAGCCCTCAAAATAGATGAGGTGAATGAACAAATTTCTATTTTACTGAGATCTGGAGAGGTTCAATGGCTGCTCAGGTCAGGAGACTGGTTAGAAGCTATGTGGGGTCTGTACCCAATGCATATTTGTGACAGCATGAGCCCTGAAGTCCGCAGCGCTTAGAGATAGCCAGGAAGCATGCACTTACGTAAGGAAAATCCACTAAGATGTTAAACTGTGACTTTCTCTGAGTGACGGATCATCGGTAATGTTTATTTTATTTTTTTATCCATATTCTCCCATCTTTAAAACGATAAGCGTGTTGTTGCTCTTCTGATGACAGAACCAGCACCAGGCAGGGGTGGGTGCAGGACTGAAAGCTGGCTTCCCTGCCCCTCTCCCTTCCCTACTCTGCGTCCTCTAAGGCACATGTGCAGAGTGCTGGCCACCCACCCACCCCCAATCCCCCACCCCACTCGCCCTCTCTCCTGCCACCCAGGGGACTGAGTTACCTTCCTCACACCGGAAGTCAGGGAAGGCCACGTCCTGCAAAGGGATCTGCCGCAAGAAGTCTGGATTCTGGCACCGCGGGTTCCCTGTCACGATCTTCCTCTTCCGCAGCCAATCTCCCAGCCAGGCCAGCTGGCAGTTGCAGTTGAAAGGGTTGGCCAGAAGGTTTCTGCAAGAGGTTTGCGTGACCACAAAGACACCCTGCCAGTCTCGGCTGTCCCATCAACACCCTCTCCTGCTGCCACGCGCTGTCCACGCAGCCACCCACACTGCCCCAGACAACCAACCCACCATTCCCAAGAGGCAGCGTTCCAATGAGGCGGGGCCCATGTTCCAGCAAGCCACGGGGACCCAAACATCCCCTCAGTTCGTCCCTTAAAGGGCACAACAGGAAGACCAGGCCCTTGGGATGGGGAGTAGATGGCGTCCCCCGGGCCTGCCGACAGCTGGACTTACAGCGTGGAGAGGGCCTGCAGGGTGTCGAAGGCCCCGGGGGAGATGGTGGTGATCTGGTTGTCATAAAGCGAGAGGAGGCGGACGTTGCGCAGGCCCGTGAAGCTGTCATTGTGGATGCAGCTGATGCGATTGTTCCTCAGCATCCTGGGGCGGGGCGGGGGAGGGGAGAGCCCACGCTGTGCCTGATGTCTGGTTGGCTCTGGCTGGGCTCTGGGTCATGGGATTCCAGAATTCCAGAAATGGTGGGCCATCGCTGCTCCGCCATCCACACCCACTTGGGTCACCTCTGCAATGTCCCCGCCACGGGGCCACCCAGCCTCTCCCGCCTGCAGTAGTGCCAATTGCTCCTCAACTGAACACACATGCTGTACCCTCACAGTCAGGCCACCGGGCAGTGAGAGGGGACCTCCAGAAGGACCTGCCTCCCTCCACCCCTTCTCCAGGCATTAACCCCACCCCCAGAGAACAAGAAAACAGCCCTCCACCCACAGTCACCGACATCTGATTACTGGGCCCACTGCAGTCAGGGTGCTCAGCTGCCGCCTCCTGAAAGCCAGGGCCAGGGAGAGGGGGTCTCCCACCCTCTCTTTCCCTTTAATACAGGTGCCCACACTCTGGCTTTTGTTCAGTGAAGTCCCACCAGCCATCCTGCTCCCTGCCCACACACTCACAGGGTCCTCAGGCCGTCCAGGCCACGGAACATGCCACTCCGGATGGACTCCAGCTGGTTGGCCGTCAGGTGCAGCTCACTCACAGAGGCAGCGCCTTCAAAGGCCCCGTCTTCGATCTCTGACACCTTGTTGTTGCTCAGGTTGCTGGGAGAAGAGGTGACAGGAAAATGATGATGCTCAGGACCCCCCCTTCCTGCACCCAACCTTCATGCCCGGGGGCCCAGCCCCCACAGGAGCTCCCCCATCCCCGGGATCTTCCTTCCCCGGCTGGGGCCTGACTCCAACTGCAGTCTTCCCACTCATGGGTAACTCACATTTTCTTCAGATGGGTGAGTTTTTTAAACATGCCCGTGGCCTCCAGGATGGAAATCTCATTGTTGTTTAATCGTCTGTAAGAGGCAATGGGAGGGGATTTATACATCCGTCAACGACAGGCATTGCAATATCTTCCAAACTGAAGATATTGGGTTTCAAGGAAAGGGGATCCCAGAAGGATTTATCTGGCGAGGCAAATTGACCCTATTTCACAGGAAGTCTAGGCTGAGTGCTAGAGCTGCCAGGAGGGGCAGCTACGAATGAGGATACTTTAAACATTAAAAATGCCATGAACATTTACATACATAAATGACATGCGTGTAGGCACCCATGCACATGCATAGGTAAGAGCACCAACTTATAGCTTGAGATAGAGAGAAGAAATAGTTAGAAGATAGCTTAAGCCCCAACTTGAACGAATGAAATCATGTGCCCCCCCAGAACGACAAAAGCATGATTGAGAAAAGGCACCCCAGTTTCAGGCGGGTGACCTGGCCGGGAAGCCAGAGAGTTTTTCCGAGAGGCAGGGCTGTGAGTCAGAAGCCAAGGGCCCTCAGGGAGGTGCTTCCTGCAAAGCCACCATGCTGCCACCATGCTGCCACCATGCTGGCGTCTCCAGACGTCCGCAAACAGAGCCCACCCAGAGGAAAGCTGGGGCAGGCCCAGGGAGGGTAGCAGGAGCAGGGGCAAGTGAGAGGTGTGGGGGCGCTGGGGGCCTCACAGCTCAGCCGTGGACTGGGGGGTGCGCTCAGGGATCTTGGTGAGCTTCAGGCTGGAGCACTCCACCACGCTGGCCTCGCAGCGGCACTTGTGGGGACAGACCACGTCGCCGTTGCATTCGCTGTTCAGCTGGTGGTCCTCTGTGCCTGCGGGCGACGGCCAAGGCCGGGGCTGAGGGGCCTGGGGCAGGCTCCAAGCAGGCTTGCCCAGCCCGGGGTCTCCCAGGCCTCCTCAGCCTGCTGCCCCAGCCCCTGCCCACCACGGCCGCTGTCCCACGCAGACTGGCCCTGCACCCCCTCCTACCTGGAATGAAGTACTGCTCTTTGGCTGCAAAGAGGAACAGACAAACACCATGATGCCAATGGGATCGTCCAGGACTTGCAGGAAGAGCCCAGGCCCCAGCCCCACTGCCCAGCTGAAGGCACCCCAGGAACAAGGCTGGGGTCCCAGGTCAGGATTCCAGAGCCCATCTGCCCAGCCCCTGTGTAGAGAAGGCCTTCCAGGGACCACAGATGTTCAAGGCCCAGGCCAATGCTGGGGACAGCATCATACCCAGTCACACCACTCAGGGAGTGTCAGGGCCATGGGAACTCGCACATGCACGGGCACAAGATGCAGGGGGCGCAGGGAGGCATCAGGCCTCCAACCAGGGGCCAGGCTCAGAAGCTAACACTGTCCCCAGCCTGACGCTGTTCCTGCTGCCTCCAAGCCTGGAGGGGGCAACCATCTCATTGAGGAGGGGCCCCAGGCCTCCTGAGTATCTTAAAAAGGCTGAAGGCAGCAGCATGAAAGAGAGCGGGGCCTGACGACAGAGGACCTGGACCCTGGTCTGGGTCCGCCCTTGGAACCTGCAGCAAGCCTTTCCCTTCCCCAGGCTCAGCCAAAGGAAGGGTGAACCTGAGCACCATTCAGACCCAAGGGCACAGGTTGGGGCTGGCACCCGGGGACATCCTGCTGGAGCGGTCCAGGGAGCATCGGGCCCCTGTCTTGCAGACAGACAAGTGGGCAGGCAGCTACCTGAGCACCGGAACTTCTTGCTCTTGATCTGCCCGATGCGCTTGTTGGCGAGGCGCCCTGGACTGGCGCAGCGGGCCCCGCTGGTCTCCACGGGGTTTGTGCGCAGGAAGTCCGCCAGCCACTTGAGGTTGCAGTCACAGATGAAAGGGTTCTGGGCCAGGTGCCTGTCCGAAAGGAGCAGGGAAGGGACCAGAGTAAGGGCCATGGCTATGCTGACCTTCACCTGGGTGAGGCCGCACTGCTGACGCCCAGCCTAAAGCCCGGGGCTGGCCCTGGGGAGACGTACACCCCCTGGAGCACCACCCGGGTGCACCCACCATCTTTGGAGAAGCGGCCACAGCACTACAGTGAGAAGGGGTCTCTGCAGGCTCTGGGGCTCCCAGTTGTTGCTGCCACCTCCCCCTTCAAGCCTCCCTGTTCCCCCTCCCTCTGTCCTGGGGCATTTCACAAACACAAATGAAAGCAGAAGACCCAGAGAAACGCCAGAACACCCTGTCCTTCCCCAGGTGAGGTGACAGAACAGGCCCTGGAACCCATTTCACAGGCCATCTCTTGACACAGAAAGGACACTCGGAAAGCATCACTGAACAGATACATATTGGGGGCGGGGGGTCCTTCTCTCCTCTTGCCAGGCCACCTGTGTCCCCAGCAGGGTGAAGGTGCCGAAGGGGTGGCTGATCAGCGGTGCTGACTGAGGGAGCCTGGGCTGCCTCTGCACTGTGTGGCCGCGCCTGCAGGCTCAGAGCAGTCCTCTCCATGTCAGCCCAGCAGCCCGCTGGGCCGCCTGCACCCGGGGCCACCACAGCCCTAGGTGAGCCCTGCCTTCCAGCCCGGGATGGCTGGGGCAGAGGAGTCGGGTACCTGTCCCGACTACTGTGTCTGAGAGTCAATGCTGCTGCATGAAAATCAGGGGGACAGGGCAGGGGCCAGCTCAGAGGACTCCCCACGCTGTGGCCACTTTTCCTCCATCAACTGCTAGCAATTCAGGCCACTTCCTGGCATCAGCCTCGCCCCTGCTGGGGCTGCAGAGCTCAGCTCAGGCCTTAGCTGCTCTCCCTGTGGGCTCTGCCCAGTCATCCCTGCCTCCCCCTACTTGCCTGCCTTTCGTCCTTACAGCTCCACCAGGTGGCCCACACCCCTCCCACCCCTTCTACATACAGTTCGACATTGATTTCCCAATTGAAATTGTCAATCTGCACAGAGAAGACATGTCTGCTGACTCCCCGTGGCAGAATTTGCAGCTTATGTAAAATGCTCTAGGGTTTAGGGACTGTTCCAGGACCCTCCAGGCTGCCCACCCACATCGGCCTGTGCCTTAGTGCCTGGCCTCTGCCTGAATTAATTCTGCCCTTTATCACAATCTGGATAGGAAATTCTGTTTAAAATCAACTCAACTATGTTGCTTAGGCATGATCAAGGGGTACAGAGTAGGATATATCCTTTTTAAAAGCAGGCTATTTGTGTTAAAACCAACCATAAAATATGAACCACTCACAAAGGCAAGCAACCTCTGTACAAACTTAATTTGACACAAATCGGAATTTTAAACAAAATTCCAAACAAAATCCAAAATTTCCACAGGGCATGAAGCTGGGAAGGGAGAATGCTCAAGAGGAATAAAAAGTATCCATTTGTTGGAAAAGTTAAGCATAGTAAGGGCACACCCAAAAAACGCACTGCCCATGTGGGCATGCAGTTACCTCCGTGAACATTTTGACAGGAGAAAGTGGGCAGGAAGTCTGATTCTCAGTGTCTTTCTTGAAATATGCATTAAGCAGTTACAAATAAAATTCTTTGGGCTCTGGCTGATGGCACAGTGGATGAGGTGCTGGCCTGCAAACCTGGGGATTGCTGGTTCAGTTCCCAGCCAGGGCACATGGCCAGGTTGCAGACCAGGTCTCCAGCCAGGTGTCTGTAGCTGGAGGCAGATGAAAGACAACCCTGCACTGATGTTTCTCTCCCTCTCTGCCTCTCTCCCTTCCCCTCTCTCTTAAGATAATAAGTAAAATCTTAAAATAAAAAAATCTTTGGGGCCATATACCCAATCACATTAGTCAAATTAAACCCACTATGAGATACCACTTCAGATCCACTAGGCAGGCTATGATCAAAAAGACAAAACTGAGTTAGCAAAGATGTAGAGAAATTGAACTCTCATAGTACATTGCTAGCAGGAATGTAAACTGGTACAGCCACTTTGGCATACAGTGGCAGTTCCTTAAAATGTTAAATATAAATTTCCCATGTGACCTAGAAATTCCAAGAGAAATGGAAACGTGTCCACACAACGATTTGTAAATGAATATTCATAGCAGCATTATTCATAATGGATACTCAAGTGTCCGTCAACTAGACAAACAAAATATGGCCTATCCACACAAAGGAAAATTATATGGTAATAAAAAGAAACAAAGTAATGATACATAGTGTAACAGGGATGAACAAGAAAAACAGTACGCTAAGCAAAAGAAGTCAGTCACAAAAGGTGATATATTGGATGAAACATTTTCATGAAATGTCAAAAAAAAAAAAAAAGGCAAATTTATAGACAGAAATTAGGTTAATGGTTGCCTGGGGGCGGGCAGGAAATAGGACTGATAGTAAATGGGCACAAGGGATTGGGGTGGGGGAATGCTCTAAAACAGGGATTGTGATGATAGTTGATCCGTTAAAATAGACTAAAAATCGTTGAATTGTACACTTGAAACAGGTGATTACCTGGTATGCAAGTTATACCTTATGGAAGCTGTTAAAATTTTTTTTTTCATCTGTTGGCACAAATAAAACGGCAGCAAAGTTAACACTGTGACACCAGGCACTTAGCCACAGATCTCAGGGCTGTGGGCAAATCAAGCAAGATTTGGGGAATTTAAATCTGCTCAAGTCTGGCAACGTCAATCTAAGGATTTAACCATCCAAGGCTGAAGCAGGAATATCTGACCGTACCTTGGATTTGTGTTTCTTTCATTCTTACTTCAAACTGCACTCCAGGTGAGAATGGATGATAGTTGCTCATGAAAGTTCAGTTTTGTTTTATAGCCTGAGATAACGAGGTCTAGTCTCATAACTGAGGGGGAAGGTAACTACTTTCTTTAGTGATGCTAAAGAGATGCCTAGGACCAAATCCCTGCTCTTGTTGGGATGCCACCCAACATGCTTGCCTGACCTTAGGTAAGTCATGTAACCTACCTCTGCCTCAGTGTCCTTGTGAGTAAAGTTAGGGATGGTCCATAGGTCATTGTAAGTATTAAGAAAGATAATACACATAGGGGACAGTGGTCTGGCATTTAGCAAGGGCTCAATAAACAGTGGTGATTATTGTTATCAGTATTACTTCTATGAGTTATCATATATTATATATTATGTGATATATATGATACATGGTATACAATATGTATATCTCACCTATGGGAAGCCTTCCTGTTTGAACATTCTGCTCCAGCTTTACGCCCTGTTTTGCCTGGTGGCAGTGGCCAAGATCTCAGGTGCCGTGTCTGGAGGGCGAGGTGCGCCCTGAAAGCCAGCCATGTGCATGGACACACAATGGAGGCCACGATCAGTGAGTGCACCTGCTTGATTTGGTCCCTCTCCTCCTACCTTGAGAGGGAGATAGCTCCTCGTGTGCCTCTCCATGTCGTCATCCACCAAAGCTTTCCTGTGTGCGGGTCCCTGGCTGAAATCTCCTTAGTATGTTTCCCTCGAACATTCTGCCAGCTGTGTAAAGGAATCCACCTTGCCCATGTCCGCCTATAACCTCTAATTTCACATACTGGCAAGATTTCCCCAACGTGCACATCTGCCTCTCTCTGGCTAGAAGGAGGTTAATTAGCAGGAGTGTGCTGCAGGCAGGTTGGTGGGCTTTAATGAGTTTGTCTTCGTGGCTGACACCCCTGCTGGTGTGCAGGGTCCTCAGGGAGCAGGAGCTACACCTATCCCAGCACTCGTGACAGATATTATCCCAGGGAAAGCACGGCTCAGAGGATAAACAACATGGCAGGAGTGGCGATGGCATCAACAGCTACGACAAGCACACATCATTGGACCTCACAGGTCACCAGATCAGGTCAAACTATAGGGCCCAGAGTGAAAGATGCAGAAGGAAGAACACACCATAAGTTCCTAAGTGTAACCAAGTAGTAGGTGGCAAGAAGTTTCCCTATACAGAAGCATTATAGCTAAAACGTAAGGATTCTTTTTTTAAAATATATATATATTTTTTTTTTTAAATGCTTTTTTTTTTTTTTTTTAAGATTTTATTTCATTAGTTTTTAGAAAGAGGGGAAGGGAGAGAGGCAGAGAGGGAGAGAGACAGAGAGGGAGAGAGACATCAGTGTATGGTTGCGTTTCACCTGCCTCCAGCCACAGACCTGACTGGAGACCTGGTTTGCAACCTTGTTATGTGCCCTGGCAGGGGAATCGAACCTGCGACCTTTGGGTTCGCAGGCCGGCGCCTTAACCACTGTCCTACCAGCCAGGGCTAAAATATATTTTTTTAAGATTTTATTTATTACTTTTAGAGAGAGGGGAAGGGAAAGAGGCAGAGAGGGAGAGAGGCATCAACGTGTGGTTGCCTTTCACCTGCCTCCAGCTATGGACCTGGCTGAAGACCTGGCTTGCAACCTGGTTATGTGCTCTGGCAGAGAATTGAACCAGTGACCTTGGGGTTCACAGGCCAGCAAGGATTCTTTTTAAAGGCATATCCCTGACCGTACTATCAAATGAAGAAGGAATATTAGAATTCAAATATCACCATTTCAGAATCCCTAATGAATGAATGGGTTCAAATGTAAAAATTAATGGTCATGTTAATTACAAAAAGGGAGATAGCCAGATGTCATGTGCCTCATGTTGGAAGTATATGATGTCATCTTGCCAAGAAAACAAAGGAAAATAAAATTGAACCCAGACCAAGCTCTTAGATGTAATTTTTACCTGCAGGACACAGGCAGGACAGAGGAGTGTGGGAGCTATGCCATGGGGAGCACAATCAGGAAAGTCCATACTGGGGGAAACTCCATGGAACCAATGATTCAGTGTCTTCAACAAGTAAATTGCACAGAACAAGGAGATGGACAGGTCACTACTAGGTTACCTCAAAGTAGCCTGGGAGAGAGGGAAGTATAGACGAAAGAAGACTGGCCATGAGGCCCAGTTGGGTGATGAGTACTGGGCGGGTCACTGTACTACTTTTAATATGCTTGCAATATTTGATCATAAAAAAATTTTAAAAACTCATAAAAAATTAAAATTAGAGAGCAACAGCTCTCTAAATGATGATTTATAATCATCATTGCCATTTCTAGATTTCATCTGACTTAAGACATTCTCACTTGTAAAATGCACCATTATTTTATGCATTATCAAAAAAGAACAACAGAACAACATGCTCAATTAAGTGATATGCCATTGATGATAAAATATACCCCAATTTCAGAGCTATTAATGTAGAAACAACATGTGTCTTAGAATCAGTGCATATTATTAACTGTAGCTAGCATTTAAGAAGCATTTACAATGAGCTAAGCTCTCTCCAAACATCGCCTTTAACCTCATAACAATCCTGTGAAGAAGCTGATATCCTCACTTTATGAATGGGTAAACTGAGGCCCAGAGAAGCAAATTAACTTGCCCAGGTTCACACAGCCAACATGAAGCATAGTTGGGATTTGAACCCAGGATTGCCTAATCCAGAGCCTGCCCTCTTTCCTCCATAAAAGACCATTCCTGGGGAGCAAAAGGCATGATAAGACAGTTGCCTGTGCCAGGAGGCTGTTACCTTCCCCTAGGTCCACCTGCTGGGGCAGGGGTGAGGGGGGCAGAGGGCACTCACAGGGTCTGGATTGCCCGCAGGGATGTGAAGGTACCCTTGGCGAGACTCTGGATCTTGTTGTCGTACAGGGAGAGAAGCGAGAGGTTCTGCAGGTCCTGGAAGGCATCAGGCCGGATACAGTTGATCTTGTTGGCATTCAAGAGCCTGTGGACAGAGCCAGGGCTAGGTGGTAAGGGGGGAGGCACAGCACCAGCCTCATAAGCATGTCCTGAGCTCCTTTCTGGGTGCTGAGTGGGCACAGGGAACCTGGCCCCCTGAGTGCCCCCTCCACTCAGAGGAGCCAAGAACTCTGCCTTCTCCATGCAATGGGACCAGCTGAGCCACCCACTCATCTTTCTTTCTTTTCTCTTCTTTTTTCAAAAGATTTTATTTATTATTTTTAGAGGGAGGAGAAAAGAAGGAGGGAGAAAGGAAAAGAAGCATCAATGTATGGTTGTCTTTCACCTGCCTCCAGCTGGGATCTGGCTGGAGACGTGGCTTGCAACCTGGATATGTGCCCTGACTGGGAATCAACCAGCGACCCTTGGGTTCGAAGGCCAGTGATCAGTCCACTAAGCCACACCAGCCAGGGTTCATCTCTCTTTCAAGGAGCTGCTAGAGGTTCCCCACTGCATTCTCAGAAATCAGAGAGCACAGTCGTAAAGACACCCCTCAAAGGCCTTTGGGAGGCTCCTCCTTCCTAGAATTCATTTGGGTTCCCCAGGCAGCTGAGGTGGAGCTTGGGTTCCATGTCTCTTCGGTCTTGAGGGAAAACCCTTGCCTGAACCCCAATAGTTCAAGGAGGCTGAGCTGGGCCTGGGTGACCCCTGAGGAACAGGAGTCTCTCAGTGCAGGCCTCCTGCCATCAGCTCCGAGTCAACTCCCCTCCCTCTCTGGCCTCGGCAGAGCCCCAAAGCCTGTCACAGCCCTACTGTTCCTGCCATCCTTCAAGCTCCTTGCCTAAAGCAAGTCCCACACCCCAGAGAGGTCGCAAGGTCAGTCTGAAAGGCCAGTCTGAAAGGCCACAGGAATACTGGCTCCCGCCCTGGGCCCCACCCCAGCACCCCATCAGAGAGGTCCTTACAGGAGCTGTAGGGTGTACAGGCCTCCAAACACGCCCCGGGGAAGGTCTGTGATCTTGTTCCCATAGAGGACCCTGGAGAAAAGGCAGCACAAAGGGAGAGTTAGAGGACAGCCCACCAGGCTGGGCACCACCACTGAGCCATGGTAGCCGTGTAGGTTTGTTGCAACAAGTTGCCAGCAGATGGCAGTAAAGTGGTTAAGTTGCCTGGTCGTGTGCACAAAACTACCCTATGGGCTTGAGGTGGCCGCTATCCCCCATTCCTGCAGGCACAGCCCTCACTCTCAGTCCCCTACACGGGTCCCACAGAAGCCTGCAAGGCGGACCCTTCCCCTTCAAGGAAACTCATGGGACATTAACATGATCTAGGATCCAAAAGGAGGCTGTTCAAAGAAGAGGAAAATCTCATGGGCAAGAGTTGACATGAGCTCTATTATGTCACGCAAGTCTGTCCAGCACAGATCAAACACCCAGAAGAAACAGGCCAAGATGTTAGCTGCACTAAGATCCAAGTGGTGGGGTTTCAAGTGGGTTTTTTATACTTCTGTATTTTCAGTTTTCTACATTGAGCATGCATTCCATGTAATAAGGGGGGGAAAAGCAGAGGTTCAAAAGACAGGCAGGCAGGGATGAGTTCATACAGACAATGAAAGAGTCAAGGGGTTTGGGGAATGGGATGTGTTTCATTCCCAATATCACAAACGGCCCCTGCGACACCCCCACCCTCAACCCCACTGACACATTCCGTTTGAGCAAAAACAGTGTATGCTGTCCCTCCAAACATGGCTTCCAGGTCGTCCCAGGAGGTGGGCAAAGTCCCTGCAGTGGGAGGGCGCCCTGGTGTGGCTAGAATGGAGGAAACTAATGGGACAGAAGCTTAGATTTCACCCATCTAGCTCAGGAAGCTTCTGAGACATGGAAATGTTCCCAATTTAGAAGGTCATTGCATTATTTTTTCAAATAAATTTTCAATTTCTTTCTCTTCCTCTTCTCCTGGCATCTCTGTTATTCAGATGTTGGTACATTTGGAGATGTCCCAGGGGCTCCTTATACTGTCCTCACTTTGTGTGTGTGTGTATATGTGTGTGTGGGTGTGCACACAATATATCACAGAAGTGGTGTATTGCAGAACTCATTTTTTTTTAATTCTTTTTTCTTTTTTGTTCTGGTTGAATGCTTATTTCTTCCTTACATTTGAAATCATTGGTTTAAATCCTGGCTTCCTCCCCTCCATGAATGGTTCCTTTTATATTTTTCTTTATTTCACTTTATTTCCTTTAGTTTTTGGTCATAGTCTATGAGCTTTTGAGCATCCTGATCACAGTGTTTTGAACTCTGCATCTGATAGGTTGGTTACCTTTTTTCATGTAGTCTTTTTTTTTTTTTTTTTTTTTTTGGGGGGGGTGGGGTTGTTCTGTTCATTCAGTTGGGTCATATTTCTCTGTTTCTTCAACTTGGCAGCCTCCATGTGTTTGTTTCTATATATTAGGTAGAGCTGCTTTGACTCCCTGTCTTAGTAGCATGGCCTATTTTAGAGAAGGTACCTGTAAATTGTTTGGGGCGGAGCCTTAGGTAATCTCCAGGGCAGGGTAAACTGCTTCACTGTTCTGTGGCTTAGGTGGGAGAAAAGGGGGAGGACTCGGAGAGAGAACTGTACCACTGCCTTCTGGAGGTTTTCCCAACACTCACCCTGTTTCCAGTCACTTCACCCACTTTCCGTATGCAATTGCTCTTCCAGCTGTTGCCTTGGTGGTGAAAGAAAACTTCCCTAATTTGGTGAAGGAAATAGACATACAAGTCCAGGAAGCACCAAGAGTCCCAAACAAGTAGGACCCAAAGAGGACCACACCAAGACACATCATAATTAAAATGCCAAAGATTAAAGAGATAAAGAGAGCCTCTTAAAAGCAGCAAGAGAAAAGCAGAGAGTTACCTACATAGGAGTTCATATAAAGCTACAGCTGATTTCTCAAGAAACTTTGCAGGCTAGAAGGGACTGGCAAGAAATATTCAAAGTGATGAAAAGCAAGGACCTACAAGCAAGATTACTCTATCCAGCAAAGCTATCATTTAGAATGGAAAGGCAGATAAGGTGCTTCTTAGACAAGGTAAAGCTAAAGGAGTTCATCATCACCAAGCTCTTATTATATGAAATGTTAACGGGACTTATTTAAGAAAAAGATCAAAACTATGAACAGTAAAATGACAACAAACTTACAACTATTGACGACTGAATCTAAACAACAAACTAAACAAACAACTAGAACAGGAACAGAATCACAGATATAGAGATCATTTGGACAGTTATCATCAGGGAGCAGAAAGGGGGAGAATGGAGGAAAAGGTACAGGGAATAATGGGAAGGTACAAAATAGACAGGGGATTTTAAGAATAGTGTAGGAAATGCAGAAGCCAAAGAACTTACATGCACAAATGAGGGACATGAACTAAGGGTGGGGATTGCTGGAAGGAACAGAGTACTGGGTGGAGGGGGGCAAAGAGGGAAAAATTAGGACAACAATAATAGCATAATCAATAAAATACAGTTTATTTTTAAAAAGGTTCCCATTTGGAAAAATCCCTTGATCTGCTGTATGGGGAAAGGTATGGAGGGGACAGGAGTTGATGGAGGGAGACAGAGTCAGGGTCACCCGAAGTGGCCATTGTCAGTGAGATCTATTTGCATGACTTCACACAAAAGCTCCCATCTGATGGGGAGATGGCTGTAACTAGGTACCCAAGAGCAGCCGAAACCCACTTAGATGGGTTACTGTCACATCCAGTTTAGAAGAAGCTTCATCTACTTTTCCGAGGAAAAGCCCTGCATTTTGGCAGACTACCTCCAGAATCTGATCCCCTCAGCCAACAACGGTGACTCATTATCACCAGGCCGCCATGCACTGCTGTGTAGCAGCATACAGCACGGTGCCATTCACGGGAGCCATTCACGGGAGCCCACTGCCTAAGACTCGACTCTGAGAAGAGGAGGTGTACGTGAAAGGCATGACCTGGCCGCCTCCTGCACTCACCAATGGGGAGTTCCACACCATTCCACTTCCTAGCCTCCATGAGGCACGTGTCCATTGCTGCTGAGGGACAGGTGAAAACACTATTCCTAAGAGTAATGAAAGGTCCCTACCAATGGGGAGCTCACCTGACTCTAGGGCACCTTGAGCACAGTCTCTACAGAGACAAAATGCCGTGAGACCTCCCAGAGTGAGGGCTTGGAGAACAGGGGAGTAGGGTGGGATGGGGGCAAACAAGGGTTCTTGGAAAAAGAGAGATGAAGTCACATTTCCAAGATGAATTTTTTGGTGTTGCTAAATTTAATTTTCGTTTTTCCAAGATAAAGTTTTGATGCTACACGATGCTTTGCGGATGGACAAACCCCTCAGCAAACCCTTGAGAAAGGGAAATACTGGAGAAAGGTGGGGGGAAACACTATCTCTGTATCGCCCATCACAACTTGGGATCAGAACATGTTTGGGATGAAAGATACAGGTGTGGCAGATGTCACGACTGGAGCTGGTGGTTACTGCCATTGTTGGTGACCTGGGGAAGGCTCAAGAGCAGAGTGCTGGGCCTCTGTGAGGAAGGAGGGCCAACATGAAAGCGGGGCTGGGTCAGATGGCTGTTGCAAAGAATGCTGGGAAAATACCCACCATGGTGGAAGGATCATTGCAGTTGCCAGGGCAACAGCTCCACCCAGATTTTCCATGCACTCAGTCCTTGATTTCTCCCCACTCCCAGATGCAGAGGGTCTACCAGCGAAGAAGGAGATGCTGGACACACAGCAAGCCTGGACTTTGCAGCCAAAGGGAAACCTGCTGATGCTGGGATGGGGGTGCTGTGTTCTTCCTCCAGTGCCCACCAGAGGGGTCTCAGGCTCTGCTGGCCTCCTTGGGGGATACCCTGGGCCCTTTCCGGGGCCTTGGTGCTGCTACTCACAGTGAGTTCAGGGAGCGGAGGCCCTGGAAGGCATCAGGGGCGATCTCTGCGATCTGGTTGTTACTCAGGTCTCTGCACAGTGAGCAGGAGAGAAGGTGGCTGAATCCCTCAGCAGCCACCAAGCCCTGCCTGTCCCCTCTACCTCCCAGACGCTATGAGAGGGCAGGGGCTTCTTTAAAATTACAAAAGTGAGGGGCCCGTTCTCCCATTCATCAGAATAATCCATGGCCACTATTGCCCTGTACACGGAGGGGACACTCAGGCTTGGCTTGTTTTTGACAGATTTCCCCCACCTCCCAGCCATCTCCCACATCCCCTCTCATGTCCTCAGTGGCTCTTATTGGTGCCTAAGCTGAAATGGGAGGATGACAGCCAGTTCTGATCATCTGCCAGACTCAGATTCCACATTTAGGCCTCAAGACAAGCCTGCAAGGAGGTCACACCACTGTCATCCTCACATCACAGATGAGCCACCTAAGGGGCACGAATGCCAAGCAGCACCTTGCCCAGGGTGCCTCAGCCATCAGAGGCGAAGTCAGGACCTGCCAGGCTATGGCATGCCAGGCCCAGGGTCCTCCTCCTGCCCCATACCGACTCTCAGGAAGCAGGAGGCACTCACATCCGCCTCAGTTTTCTGTAGGGAGAGAAGGTTCCCGGGGGAATGGACTTGATTCCGTTGAGCTCTAGGCGGCTGCAGACAGAGAACAGAGGAGGAGCCAGGTCAGATCAGCCCAGTCCTGGCTGTTGCCTGCTGGGTTCAAGCCAGGCCCTTTGCCCCCTGCCCTGCTCCTACCCACTATCTAGAGTCAGTGAGCTGGCACAGGCAGAGAAGTGGGCAGCTGTGGTGTGAGCTCCATTATCGCAGCCCGGCATGGCTGAAGGGGCCTGTAAGTGATGCTAATACTAAGAAACCAATTCTAGCAAACTCACTCAGCTGAACTGGACAGAGGGACCACAGAGGAGCACCCCTTCCCAGCCCTCCAGAGCTGCCCAGCCTTGGGCAGAGCGCTCAGCCAGCCAAAGCACCACTGATAGGCCTTAGGGCAAGCCCTGGCATAGTGCCTGCTCCAGCTCTTCACTGGACCACCAGAGCCTGGCCCGGCCCCAGGGCCTGTGTCCCCACGCCTGCCCTGCCCTGTACTCACATCTCCGTCATGGTCTCAGGCAGGTTGGCGGGGATAGCGGTGAGGCCTTTGCCGCGACAGTCCACAATGCCATTGCTGCAGGTGCACATGGCCGGGCAGGAGCCGGAGGAGAGGGTGCAGGAAGGCACGTGCCCTGACTCCCCCTGGCCTGTGGAAACAGTGGGCTGTGACCTCAGGGTATCCAGTGTCAGCACCTCCTCCTGAGATGCACACTGATGAGTGTTTCTCTGGGTGAGGGTGAGCCAGAACTGAGTGAGCACTCACTCAGCCAGAACTCCAATGTATGTCTGTGGGCACCTGGCACATAGAGGTACCTGTTAGCTGTTTGCTGAGCTTGAATCTGAACCCAACTGTGCTGCACAAAAATGTGATTCATATGCTAGGAAACCCTGGCCTGAATTCTGAAGCTCCAGGTTCTCGTCCAAGCCGCTCAGCACTTTAAAGCCTGTCTCCTTGTCCTTCGCTGAAGGATGACAATTACTATGCTTGTATAGCACTTACTCTCAGCCACATGCTGAGAGTGTTTTACATGCAGTTTCTCCTTCAACCCTACTGTTCAACCTAGCGGGAGCCTGATATTACTGTGGCCTTTCTACAGGTGAGAAAACAGAGTCCTTGATATTGATTCATTTGTGGAAAATCCGACGGCTGATAGGTGCTACAACCAGGATGAAGCCCAGTGTCTGATAAGTTACTTAAAGTATAAGTTATACAGTGTGTACTGTCGTAAGTGTACAGCTGGTTGATTTCTGCTCGTGGATACACCACAGAACTGTCCTCCAAACATGGAGTATTTCTATCACCCAAGAAGGTTCACCTGCCCTGTCCCCAGTGTAACCATTATTCTGAGAGCTAGCACCAAAGATTTGTCGTGCTGGTTTGGGGCCTTCCCATAAACAAAACCACACAGCAGATTCTCTCGCACCTGGCTTCTTTTGCTCACTATAAAATCTTTGAGACTCGCCCATGTTGTGTATTATACAAACTACTGTGTATAATCAGTAGTTTGTTCTTTGGTAATGCTGAGTAGTATGCTATTGTATAGATAAGCCACAATTAGTGAATCTGCGCACTTGTTGGTGGGCATCTGTGTTGTGCCCAACTCTGGGCTATTATGAAGAAAGCTGCCTCGGATATCCTTGGGCACATGTGTTCACAGAACATATGCACGTACCCGGCAGTGGAGCTGCAGGGTCATGGGTGGACATATGCTGGGCTTTTGTGGATTCTGCTACACAGCTGTGGCAAGTGGCTGAGCCAATTTACACCCCCACCAGTGTTTTATTTTAACCCTCAGTCAAGGATATATTTATTGATTTTAGAGAGAGAAGAAGGGGGAGCAAGCAAGAGGGAAACATTGATGTGAGGGAGAAATATCTACGTTGCCTTTCCCACGCACTGCACCTGGAGGCGAAACCCACAGCCTAGGTGTGTGCCCTGACCCTCCTTTTCTGGTGTATAGGACGATGAACCAACCAACTGAACCACCCAGCCAGGCCCCACCAGAGTTTTAACCTCTGATCCCGTCCTTGGCTCCCCCAAATGGTGGGTGCCAAAACCAAAAAGGACAAGGTTATGAGGACTTCTGACAAGTTGTGGAAGTGCCCTTCTCAGGAGAGGGGTGGTCAGCATGAACAAACTCTGGAGGCAGAGGGGAGGAGGTGCTGCCTAATGATGGAAACCAAGGTTTTCTTTTCTTTTTTTAGTATTTTATTTATTTATTTTTAGAGAGAGGGAAAGGAAGAGAGGAAGAGAGGGAGAAAAACATCAATGGGTGGTTGCCTCCTGAGTGCCCCCGACGGGAGACCTGGCCTGCAGCCCAGGCATATGTCTTGACTGGGAACCAAACCAGTGACCCTTCAGTTCACAGGCTGGCACTCTATCTACTGAGCCACACCAGCCAAGGCAAAACCAAGGCTTTCTGAATGCAAAGAGAAAGGTTCTAAATTGTCCAAGTGAATTATCCATTCCCCTTCCTAAAACCTGAGGCGGCTGCAATTACTCAGAGGAGTAGCACCAGCACCAGCTCCCCTCACATATGTACATACCCGCGTGTGCACACATGCGCACACATGTACTCTCATGTGCCTATACTGGTACTCATGCACACTCACGCACACGCAGCAGCCCTGAGCACAGCAGGGTTCAGAGCGGTCCCAGGTGCTGCTGGGCTGAGCGAGGTGAGCCTCACACAGAGGAGGGAAGCCAACCCCAGTATGGGTTTGCCCTCAGAGCCCCACACACTGGCCCGCTCAGAGGCCACAGGGCCAGGAGAGATGGGTGTCCCTGGCCCTCTGTGGGGAACCTGAGGACTGTGCACTCACTCAGCAAGAAGGCAGGGGTTGGGGGAGGCACCTGCTCCAGGAAGGCGCAGAGGCGGGCCCAGCTGGGACATGCTGAGTAAAAGGCCTAAGGGTGGCAGGGAAACTAAGATGACCCCGTCCCAGTCTTGCAGTCTGGACTCTCCCAGGAGACCAAGGAGCCAGCGAGTACGAGGCAGCATGACCTGCCCAGACTTGGAGGTCCTTTTAGGTCTTCTTGGCAGCAGTATGGAGCTCAAAAGGGCCAGAGAGGCATGGGGGTGAGGGACAGGCAGGAGGCCCTCATGGGACCCCAGGTAGAAGATGGGGGGCACAGACTCCAGTGCCCACCTCATACCAAGCTGAGGTTTGCTGGGCTAGTTCAGTGACTTTTCAGGGTAGCAGAGGAGAGGCAATAGTCGGGGGGAAGAGGTGGTGATAGGAAGACGAGCAGGGGCACAGAAGGGGAGCAGGAAGTGCAGGCAGGAAGAGAAGGTGGGTTGGGGCAGGAGGGAAAAGGAGGGAAGGCCAGAGATGATTGTGGTGACAAAGGCAATGGTGAGAACAGGAGGTAACACATGGACAGGAGGGGGAGACAGGTGGGCACAGGAGATGACAGATAAGGACAGGATGTGAGGGGGAAAGAAAGGAGGTGATGCATAGGAACAGGAGGTGATGGATAAGGACAGGAGGCTGGGCGGCCCGCAAGGTAACATGTGGTGGTGACCGGAAGTAATGGAAGGAGGCAGGGGATGGGCAGTCGAGAGCCTGCACCCACCTGAGCAGCTGAACTTGCTCTTCTGGACCTCGGCCACGTTGAGGCCGCGCAGGCTGGCGGGGCCGGAGCACTGGGTGAAGAGCCCGATGGTTGGCCGCTGTCTCAGCCACTGTGAGAGCCAGGCCAGGTGGCAGTCGCAGAACAGGTGGTTGGAGTGCAGGCGGCTGCAGGAGGAACAGGGCCGCTCACAACCCATCTGAGCCCCCAGACCCCAGCCAAAGAGAGGGATCCCCTCTATGCAGGAGGGGCCAACCCCGGTGCTGCACTCAACCCAAGCACAGTGTATGCGCCGTCAGCCCCACCCAGCTCCAGTTGGGGGACTATGTGCAGCCGCAGGGAACCCCCCAGTGGCTGCCCATTCCCCACAGCATGCTTGGTGCACCCCAAAATGGCTGCATTTTGGCCAGCTCATGTCGATTCACCTCCCCAAACTCCTGCAGACCCACTGCCCCATATCACGTAACTCATTTTCAAACCCAGAAAGAAATCATTTGTTTTGCAAGGAAAAAAATTAAATATAAATGGCATTCAACACCCTTTCATTTTAGATGAACCCTCCTGACTCCAGCTCTAATCGGCCCACCCTAGCTGGCCACTGCAGGTGCCACCGACGGTGGAAGCCTCCAACTCCACAGCCCTGGAACCGGCCATGCGTGGAGCTGCACTCCCCGCCACCCAGGGCTGACTCACAAGGTCCGAAGCTTGGGCATGTGGTTGAAGCTGGATACGGGGATGGTGGTGATGTTGTTGTTGTTCAGCGTCCTGGCGGGGGAACCAGAGTCAGTTAGCCCCAGTCCCCAGGAACGTCCGTGGAGGGAGAGCAGGCCTTCTCTCTGACAAACAGGCAGACTCCCCGCTGTGTTCCATGGTCCACCTTCCAGCTGGACCAGTGCTGCGCTGGACCCAAAGAGCATGAGACACAGAGCCGCCCACCAGGGAAGCCCTGAGCTGAGGCGGTGAGCAGGGGCAGCTGCACTACCGACCCTGAGTCCGGCAGCCTTGGAGGAGGGGCAGGGAGAGGAAGGGGATGTGTGCAGGTGCAGGCTGGCTCAAGGCGGGGCGGGTGGGGTTAGACAGCACATGTAGAAACTCCTGGAAGATGCAGCCAGCTCTCTGGGGGTCACCATAAGCAGAATAAACCTGTAGCCCACAGTTATGGGCACGAGGGCTTCGTGGGCATAAGTCTAGAAGGGCCTGCAACCTGCCTCCAAGTCTCCTGCCTCCCGTGCTGTGCCGGGGCCCCAACTCCAGCTGCCTGGGCCCGGGCACCTGCTTCCCCTCCTGTTTTACTCACAGCACCTCCAGCCCCCGAAGCGCCCGGAAGGCCCCTTCCTCGATACAGCTGATCTGGTTCTTGTCCAGCTGTCTGCAACGCAGAGGGCGGGTGCAGAGGAGAGCACATCACTGAGAGCAGGGATGTCCAAACATTGATGTCCAAACATTTTTACCCAGCACGCCATGCACTTTTTTTCCTTTTAAAGTCCTGAGCCTCATCGTTTGTTCAGTACAAATGTGTCAGTCCAACGCGTGAGTAATGAGAGTTTAAATGATCCCCTGCTTTTAGTTAAAACAATAAACGTACGTAAAAGCTTCATTATATTCCTCTTCGTAAGCCTGCATATGTCCTGGGGACCAGGCGCCCTGCCCCATTTTGGAGACCACCTAGGGGGTCCTGGCAGCTGAAAAATGAGTCTGTCGCAGAAGCGGTGGCAGCCAGAGCTGGCAGGCAGCATTTCAGCCCAAAAGCCAAGGGAGACAGGCTTTCGGTGGCCACCTGGAGTTCTGTTCTCCAAACCACTGCCACTCGGGCCTGGGCTCCATGGGAAAGAATGCTGCAGCCAATTACCAGTGTCTGCTACAGGCACAGGGGCGGGGGGCGGGGAGTGAGAAGCGCGCCAGGCCTCTGCCATCCCCGCAGCAGGGAGGAGGTAGGCCTGGAGCAGGAAACGTGTGAATAAGAATAAACCATTAGGCCCTGGCTGGTAGCACAGTGGTTAAGGCGCCGGCCTGCGAACCCAGAAGTCGCAGGTTCGATTCCCCAGCCCGGGCACATAACAAGGTTGCAAACCAGGTCTCCAGTCAGGTCTGTGGCTGGAGGCAGGTGAAACGCAACCATACATTGCTAACTCTCTCCCTCTCTACCTCTCTCCCTTCCCCTCTTTCTAAAGATGATGAAATAAAAAAATCTTAAAAAAAAAAAAGAATAAACCATTACGCTGACATGGCACTGGACGGTGTGCCTGCCATATCTCATGCCACCCTTACAGCAAGCCTGTGAGGTAAGTGGGACAGCTTCATGTTCCCAAGCAACGGACTGAGGCTCGGTGAGATTAACTAACTGACTGTGGCGGCTTATATGATAACCGTCAGAAAGAGAAGATTCAAGCCCAGCTCTCCCAGTCTACTGAAGGGCCAGGGCAGAGGTGGTCCATGCGCGTGGACCTGATCATCACCTTAGGAGCCCACCGGTCAAGACGTTCCCTTCCACCTGGCCCTCCAAGGCTGCTTGTTCCCTCCGACTCCAGATTGTTCCAGAAGACCATGCTGGCACCAGCCCCCTCAGAGCCCAGCTCCTCGGCTGCACCCAGGGCTTGGGGACACCCACCAGGATCCTGCCAGGGGTGGCCCTGTGGCCCCAGCCCCCTCCGTCCCAGGTCTGTACTCACAAGTTTTTGAGGTCTGTGGCCCCACGGAAGGCCTTCCTGGGCACAGCCTGGATGGCATTCTCACTCAGGTCCCTGCACAGATCAAGCCAAAGGAGAGAACGCTGGTTAGAAGGGAGTTTTCCAGAGGGCCCTGATGGGTCAGGAGGGACAGGGGGCTGGACAGAGGGTCCAGCCATAGCTGCCTCCCAGGACCTGTGATGCTGCCTGGCACACGAAAGCCCAGGGTAAGTATTTGTTCAACGAAGGAAAGAATGAACGAACGAGCTGGAGCTTGGTGCCCAGCCACCTCCCATTCTCTAGGCAGAAGGGCTGCAACTGGAGGGAGAAGCTTGGGGCGCAGGTACCAGCTCTGCCCGACCCCAACCCTGCCTCCAAGCCCGCAGAGGTCAGCCCAGCCCCGGGGCTGCAAGGGAGAGGGCACAGGCGGGGTGGGCTCCTCGAAGGGCCCGCAGCCACCCTGGGACTGCGCCGAGTGCACCGAGAGCTCACTCTCTGGAAGAAAGCCTCTTCCCTAGCAGGTAGCCGCACAGCCTGAAACGCCAGGCTGGGTGCACCTCCAGATCCCTCGCTCTCAGGACGGTGAGCTCACCGCTCAGAGCCTGGCCCACACTCGGGGCTGGAGCACGCTGGCTAGGAGCTGCAGCACCACCTCCGGCCCTGAGGCTCGGATCACTGAGGACATCATCACCCGCCATTATAACGTCCCGATGTGATGGAGGAGGCATTGTAGGGACCGCAAATCCCTGGCCCCTGGGAGCCAAGGCGAGCTTCTGGAACCTTCTCCCAGCTCCTCTGGCAAGCCTGGGCCTCTGCAACTGCTCGCCTGCCTCTCTGTCCCTCTCTTGACCTCTTCACTACTGACATTTACAAAAGTCCCTTTCCTTCCCACAGTGGTGGGACCAGCTGCCCTGGGCTCTGAGTGTGTCCCCTGGGCCACTCCGCCCAGAGCGTCACATGTATGAGTACACCTGACCCTCACACGCACCATGGGCAAATGCTGTTACCACCCCCAGTTTGCAAGGAGGAAAGGGGGGTCAGAGAAGTTGAGCAGCTTCTTCAGGAGAACACAGCTGGTGGTTGGTGGCTTCAGCATCTGCACCCAGGCAGTCAGGTCCCAGAGCAGCTCTGGGAGTGGAAACCTTTATGTCACCCCTTTGCAGAGGAGGGAACTTAAGTTTTACCTAAGGCTGATGGATGGAGGCCCAGGCAGCCTGCCAGAGAACCCTGTATCAGACACCTCCCATGCCCGGGCTGACTGTCCCAACGGGGCACCCAAATGTCAGACAGTCTCACAGACCCCAGCCCTTTCTCCTAGGCCAGGCTCTCAGGGCTCAATCATCTTCCTCCCATCCCCCATTCACCCTGTGGGCCTCAGGCTTCACCGGGAGCCCTGAGAACACGGCCCCCGGGGCCCCCAGCATTGTCCCGTGGGCTGTGGGGGCTTCCATTACTCTGGGTTTTTCTGCTGAGACAAGGCAACAGAAGTGCTGCAGTCAAGTGCACAGGGCCTCGAGCTCAGAAAGCCCAGTTCAAGTCGCAGCTCCCCCAGCTCCTGGCTGTGCGTCTACATACAGGTCAACCCAATTTCTCTATGTTGCGCAAGTAATTGGCGCCATGGCCCAGCAGTCTGTACTGGGTCTATTGTTCGCTTGGCCTGTGGGCTTGTTCTCTCCTTCTTGTTCACTGGAAGGCTGGGCAGGGTCATTGGACAGGTGAATTATTTCACTGGGAGCAAGAGCTGTGCAGGTCACAGGGATAAATGAGCTGGCCTGCACCCAGGAGCTCAGAGTCATGGTAACTAGGGGCCAAGGCGGATGTGGGAGCCCCACACAGAACCAAACTGGCCTTGATGGAGCATCTACACACATCAATAGCAGCTGGACTCACGCATGCCCAGGTAACCACGGTGCACAGGCCCTAGCACACTCACAGCTGGTAGGGGACACACAGGAAACCAGTGAATGAAATTTCCATTTCTTCATTCAACAGGGGAATGCTGGGAGCTGGCTACCTGCTGTGGATACTACAAAGACTTCCACTGCAGCTCACAACAATCATTGGAAGGGCAGCATTTCCAAAGAGATGCAAAAGCTCGGGAACCCAGTGACCTACTCTACCTGAAGGATAGGAGAGTAACTCTGAAGCAAGTCCTGAAAAGTAAGTCAGAGCTTCCCAGACAGAAAAGGGAAATGAGGGAAACCCATTCTGAGCAGTGGGAACAGCACGTGCAAAAGCCCGGAGGCAGGAAGGGCAAGGCAAGTGGGCCAGGGGAGTGCCACAGTTCCCTATGGCTGCCAGGTGTCTATGGGAGCTTTGTGGTGGTTTTAAGGTTTGTCCACAAACTCTTTGACATTCCTCCTTTCAAACAATGGAGCTTAATTCTTCCCTTAATTGTGGGTGGTATGTAGGAACCATAGAGTACGACAGAAGGGATGGATAATTTTTGAGGTAAGATCATAGAAGATCCTTCTATGTAGCTTCCTCCTTACTCTCCCTCAGTTCGCTCTCTGGGAGGAGCCAGCCACGTGGCTGCAAGGGCACCAGCAGTTCTCTGGAGAGGCTCCCGTGAGGGGACCCCAGGCCTCCTGCCAGCAGTCAGGACTGGCAAGATGAGGGCGTCATGGTGGGAGTAGAGTCTCCAGCCCCAGCAAGCTTGCCGATGATGAGCCTGGTCTTGATGTTTGTGTTCCCATGCAAATTCAGAGGTTGACATTCTAACACCCAAAGTGATGGCATTGGGAAGCGGGGGCTTTGGAGGGTGCTCAGGTCATGAAGGTGAAGACCGAGCCCTCATGAATGGGGTTGGTGCCCTGATAAGGATTCTGAGCACATGCCTCTGCCAGGAAGCGAACCCTCCCCAAACACGGAGTCTGCCGGCACCTGGATCCCGGCCTTCCCAGCCTCCAGGACTGGGATAAGTAAATATTTGTTGTGTATCAGCTACCCAGTTTCTGGAATTCTTGCTAGAGTAGCTTCCACCTGCACCTTGACTGCAATCTCATGAAAGACCTAACCCAGGACCACCCAGCCACCTGTGGGAGCTGTGGGATAATAAGCATTTATTGCTCTTTTAGGCCACTCTATTTGGAGGTACTTGGCTACACAACAACCAAAGGCTAAAACAGGGGTACTTTGTGGGAAGGATCCATGAGGAGAGAGACTTAGAGGCAGTGCAGAGCATGGTGTGGACACGCAGGCACGGGGGTCCCCTGGGGGATTCTGAGGAGGGCAGGGCAATGTTCCTACTTGGCGTGAGTAAGCTGAAATAGGATGTCAGGGGCTCAGTTCCACCATGTCCCTCTTTGGGCCCCAGTTTCCTCACTTGTCAAATGCAGAGGCTGGGGAAGATGATGTCTGCCCTCCTCTCCAATGTGTGTGCACCACATGCCGAATACTCCGAGACGTGGCTAGCAAGGCGTTCGGCCCCTGGGGCATTTGAGATCCCAGGGAGCAGGGGAGGGGAAGGGACCCATTGCTGATAGTTTGGCTTCTACGAGAGTCAGGGTGAGAGAGGACAGACACACTACCCTCCTGCTCCTGCCCACAGGGAATCAGGGAGAAGATAGCACATGTACAGAGGGGACAAGACAAGGGCAGGGTGGACAGTGTCCTTGGAATGACCACAGAGTCAGAGAGACGAAGCCACACAGGGGCCAGGACCTCCAATGGGACCCTCAGCTTGGCCTCAGCCTGCCGTTGGCCCTTCAGGCACGTCTCAGGGGGAGACTGGGCTGGAACACACATCCATTATTCCGTTTAATCTCCACCACAGTGCTGCAAGGCAGGTTTTCTATTTGTATCGATTGTTTTATTGACTTAGGCCAACCTTGTTCCAGAAAGGCTTTGAGGTAGTTTATAGGGATTTATAAAGCAGCAAGAGAGCAGGAGTAAAATGTGGAACAAAGAAGAAAAATCAATGGTAGATGCCAAGAATGCAGCCCCATGTGACCCACACACCTGCCAGATCCAGGCAGTGCATGTGAAAAGGGGATACTGGTCAGCGAACAGTGCCCCCGATATGTGTATAAACTTAAAAGGATCATTTTCTCCAGTGTATAGCTTTTTGGAGCACTAAGACAAGACAAGAATTTCCCCAGGGGTCTTTGTAAAAAAATGACAGTGTGGCTTAATCAATACCATATAATAAATGGGCTTCAAGTGTGCTTTTTACAACAGCATCACATCTAAGTACTTTCAGGAAAAGCAATTCTGTAACAGCTCACACCAGGAGTGACATGGGGAGGGAGGGGCCAGAACAGCCTTTGAAAGGAGGCTGCAGGAGACATGGCAGAGTCTTAAAGGATCCAGGAGAGGAAGGAGCTAGGGAGAGATGTTGGCAGAAATGTAAGAAATGCAGGCTTTTGTCCCACCCAATGCTTTCCTAAGATTCGGACTATGTTTCTAGCATTTCCTCTAGGGGGCGCCAGAAGCCTTCCCTGGACTTGGATGTCCTCTCGCCATGGCCAGACAAAACAGTTATTCTCTTTTTATTTATTTTTTTGCTTCAGTTGACTTCCCACCTGCTCAAAATTGCTTTGTGTTTCCCAAACCATTTTAAATAAAGCTTCTCCTCTCCACTTTCACCCCGTTGGCATAGAAACCCAAAATTCACCACCTACGTATTTCCCCATCGCCTTTTCCTGATCCTCAAGTCTCCTCTCACGATGACCTTGTCGCAGGTCCTGAAGTGAGGAGTGTGACCAGGGTGTGTCAGGGCAAAAGGAGGTACACTGAGAGGCCCTCCTGGAGGAGAGGGAGCTCTGGAGCTGGAAGGACAGCAGCTGGTGGCCTGGTCCCAGCCAGGGGAAACGAAGGGCTCAGAACCATGGGGCAGGAGGGAGTCCCAGGCAGGACAGTGAATAGCAGATTCCCAGAGCAAGGATCCAGTTGCCAGACAAGGGACAGGACTGGACAGAGAAACACAGGCCTGGGACAGATTCTAGGGTACGGACAAGGTCCTAGATTGCTGACAGGTTCTATAGTGGATGCTGACACAGCTGGCCCAGCAAGGACACACTTCCTGGGCTTTCTCTTTAACAACTCAGAAAGATGCCAGGGTCACAATAAAAACGTGGGTTCAATAAGCTCTGACTCACTCTTAAATCATACTGTCTTAGGTGAATCAACTTCTTTGGCCTCAGTTTTCTCATCTGCAAAATGGGGGTGAGAAGTAGTACTTACTTTGCAGCATCTGATGTGAGAAGCACTGTGTGTCTTGCCCCTGCCTGCTCCTCCACTTATGCTGAGGTTCCTTCAGTTCCTCAAATCTTTCTGCCACAGGATCTTTGCACTTGCTGTTCCCCTGCCTAGACTAGTCATCCGCTCTTCACCCAGTAAACTTCTATTCACCCTTCATACCTCAGTCTACAAACACCTCCCCTGACAGCTCCCTTTCCTACAGGTTTTCAGGAAACTCTGATCTTCCTCCTCAGCACTAATCCAGAGTTGCAATGATATACTAGTGTATTGAAATTAATGAAATTCTGATGTTGGGTTAATTAACATCCTTCTCCCCCTCCAGACCATCATCACCTGAGGTCAGATGCTGTCTCTTGCTTTCCATCATCTCCCTGGACCTGGCACGTTACAGGGGCTCAGTCATTCTTAGCTGAATTGAACTAAACTGGATCCTTACACGATTCTCCTGCTCTAATCCCTCTGCATTTTCCTGACCCAAACTAGGAGTCAGGACAGGCTGTGCAGCTGAGAGAAGGCAGGGGCTTGGAGATGAGGGCTCTGAAAGAGAAGGGAAGCGCTGGAGAAGCACTTATTGCTGCCCATGTTGTTACAATCAGCCCTGCCTGTCCCTTCACTTGCCTTCATGGAACATTAATAACTGAGCATCCTCAGGTGGTTCTAAGTGGCACCTGCAGCACCAGCAGGGAGGCATGGGCAGCCCCTGAGGAAGGTGAGTAGCTCTTCTGGGAAGAAAGGGAGAGGGAACCCAGGCAAAGATCCCCAGGACGAACCTCACCACCCAAGATCAGGGACCTTGAGAGGTAAGCTGCTTCCAATAGCAGCCCCCCAGGGCTGGGAGCACTCAGGAGTCCCCAGCCAGGGCATTTCCCCTGAAGAGAAGGAAGCAGCCAGGCCTACACCCTGACGTGGGCAATCCCGGGCACCTCGCTCCTGTCCTCTCTTCCCGAGCCGCGCCAAGCTTTCCAGCCTCTGGCTCAGGCCTGGAAAGCTGAGGTCGAGACCCCATGTTCTCACTGTTAATCCCCTTCACGCTCTAACCAGATTGGGCCCTGCTGGCAGATCGGCCTCTAAGAGGATCATCGGGGGACTCAGCTGTGTGTGTGGCTGCTGGGCACCAGCCAAGACCAGACCGGGCCTGGGGCTCCTGCCACCTGCTCAGCCGCCCCACTGCAGACAGGGCTCAGGGCCTGCTCTGTGCGCCTCACAAGCCACGCAGCAGCCTGGCCTGTCCCCTCATCTGGCTGGTTACCCTAAGCCCACCCAATATGGGGCCTGGCCAGGAGGGAATCACTGTGGCCTGACAGTCCCAGGCCACCTCACCTGGGACCTCCTTGTCATGAGGCTGTCGGATTAAGGACTCAACCTGGAGCAGACAGAGCTGGCCACGTACCCCTCCCCAGGGGTCTCACACAAGTTTCCAAACCCCTGGAGCCTCAGTATCCCCACTGTAAAGTGGGAATAATCATGGGGTTGTGGGGCTTGACTGAGTCTGTATGTGGTACTCTTGTCAGGGCTGACAGAGTGGACTGCCATTGCTCATATCTTAATTGTCTTTATAAGGCTCTAAGGTGGCAGGGGATGGGGAGGGGGGTGTTGAAAAACCCAGGACTGGAAATCAGGAGGGTGCAGCCCAAGGCTGGCTCTGACACCAGCCACTGTGTGATGTTGGACATGACCTGCAGTTAACTCCCTGCACCTCCATCTCCCCTTCCAGCGAAACTGCCATCCCAGAGAGGTCAGAAGGACTCGGTTACACATGATGTGTGTCACCCTGGGCACCCAGCCTGACATGGCTGCTGCTAGTGAGCCCCACCCAGGGTCCCAGAGCGGGTGACTCAGCACCCATGTCTCTGGCACCTGTGTCAGCAGCAGTTGAGTCACCTGGGGCTTTGTCAGAGACATATGGGCTTCCTGGCTGCACTACTGAATAACACTCTGCATTTTAGCATATTGAAGTTTGAGACTGAGCGGAGGGAAGTTTACAAATGTTTTCTTGCCCCCATCTGGGGCTAAAGCAAACAGATGCAACCCCTGTCCCCGGCCAGAATTTCAAAGCAGGGAGCTGAGGCCCCTACTGCGATCTGTGGGGGTGGCAACACTAGGGAGACAACCCCAGTGGGTGCAGAGGGGAAAAGAGCATCCTCTTTTCTACCTTCATGGGAACAGCAGCAGCACTCATGGCGGAGGGAGGTGATCACAGTATTAACACCAATGTCCTCCCACCCACCCCACCGCATTCCTGATGGGGTGGGGAGCAGCTGAAGAGCCAGCTGTGCTAATCAGCTCTCCTGAGGTCAGAAGTCATTGGTGCAGGCCAGG
The DNA here is from genome assembly GCA_004026585.1 of Noctilio leporinus. NCBI lineage: Eukaryota > Metazoa > Chordata > Mammalia > Chiroptera > Noctilionidae > Noctilio > Noctilio leporinus. The sequence goes on from PVIW01002229.1 coordinate 222,476, forward strand.
GGCTGTAGAATGTACCTTCAGGAGAGAGGTTGGTGACACCCCCTGGGTGGGATGCCAGGGTGCACAACCTCTGAGATGCACCTGGGGACTAAGGGGACCCTCCCTCCCTTCTCTCTGCCCATCCTTCAGGCCTCCCCTCAAATCCTTCCTCTCCAACCAGGAGAGAAAGTAGTTCTACCATTACCCCTCCCTGCCCCACTCTCCCCAGCCCTCAGGATGACTTGCAGGTGCCCCAGGTCTTCCTTGTGTGGGCAAATTGCAGGTGCGTGCACCTGGCTTTAGATGACCTGAAGATGGGTTGGTGGGTGACAAGGACCTGAACTGGGCAGCCTCAACGCAGGGTCTAGGACTTGGTCCACTCACAAATCCCAGCTGTTCCCGGGAGATGCCAACTGACACCTGTCAGTGGCTGATTCTCAGAGTGAGTCTCTTGTGAATAAGTTTGTTTCATCATCTCCAGACGTCATTTCAAGTTTGGGTAGGGGGAAGGGGGAGCGTGCAGAAGAGACCAGGGAGTAGGACCAAAGGGACACACTGGTTAGGTGTAGAAGGATTGGTCCCACCAGCCACAGACCTAGTTTCCTTTGGTCTTGGGACCTGCCCCCTGCTTTTGTCACAGAAAAGGAACAGCTGACAGAGAGTTGCCTTTGCTTCCTCCCAGGGCCTCGTTCCACTTGCTCATCCTTGGGTGCCCTCCTGACCCCCTCTCCTCTGCTTCCCCGACAGCCAGAGTCAGACCACCTGGAGTATAAGTGGCAGGCCATCAGATAAGGCATTGTCCTCCAAGGGGGCCTCAGGAAGGGCCAGGCTCTGGCTGAGCAATAGACAGTCGGAGAGGAGACTTGAGTTCAAAGGTGAACTCAACCCAACCGGTTGCCTCCTTGAGCTTAAATTTTCCCACATGTAACAAAAGCTCGTAAAAGGAGTAAATAAGTGAAGGTGTGTGAAACTAGCCAGAAGACTGTCTGGCACACACTAGGTGACAACCTACTGTATTGCTGGCAAGGCTCCAAACTACCTGTACTAATTGCCAGGTAGTCCAGCGCTGTCCCCTCCCCTTCAATACCTCTCCCACTCCTAGGCAGGTTAGAAGATTCATGAAATTAAAGCTCCCACAAACTCTGTGAGGTCTTGAGATTTTTTAAATGCTTCAGCATCCAACATTTTCCCTGGCGCTGTAGGTGGTTTCGGAGGCTGACACCATGGGTGGTGGGATTTGACCTTCGCAGGAGAAATGGGCTGGTCTGAGCACCAGTGCTTGCCAGGTGCTGTAGGCTGGAGAGCTGCCTGCGCCCCCCTGCCCACAGGATGGCCTGAAGCCACGCGTCCTGCTGTGGCCACCCCTCCCTCCAGACCTGCAGAGTTAATGTTGCAGAAACCTCATTAGGAAGAGACATCAAGCAGCCCCGGATTCGGTGCCACACAACCACCATGGGTAACATTTCCGCACCGGACTGCTTCGTACGCAGCTTCCAAGCATCACTGCAGTCAATTCCCATGACGGAGATATCAGATGAGATGCGTGCACCCCACAAAGCAACCGCTGGGTCCTGCCAGGGAAAAGCTGCTCAGAAGCAGAGTGAGTGGCTCGGGGACAAACAGGAGACAAAAGCAGCAGGCACTGGTCTCAGCCACCATGGCAAGAGCCCAGTAATAGCCAGAGTGGATGAAGAAGGCAGGGAGTGGGGGGCATGAGGCAGGCCCCTGTTCATTTGAGTGCCAGGCAAGGCCTTCGCTGTATTTGATCATACTTGCTGGGCCCCCAGAAAGTCCCAGTTCCGCTGGTTCCTGAGCAGGGAGGTACCGGGGGGCGGATGGTGCGACAGGGCTCTGGTCCTAGATACCTATGAGTTCTGATAACTTCAGAGAGTCCCAGCCCAGACACATATGGTGGGGGCAAGGGGCTGAGGTGCAGCAGGAGAAAGAATAAAGACATAGAGGAAAGAACATGAGCTTTGGAGCCGGACAAACCTGCGTTTGACTCCATACTCCACCCTTTACTGCCTATTTGACTTGGAGCAACTTACTCACCCCTCTGAGTCTGCTTGTTCATGTGTAAAGGAGGGCTAATCACAGCTCCTTCTTGCTGAGCTATGGTAAGGATTAAACACACATGTACCATTTACACAAAGCACAGAAACAGGCAAAACGATTCTATGCCAATGGAAGCCAGGATCATGGATGCTCTTGCTTCTGAGAGCTTGTAATGTTTTACTTCTGGATCTGGTGCCGGGCTACACAAGTGTGCTCACTTTGTGAAAATTCGCAGAGTTCTGCATATGAAAAGACATAACACATATACAGGAAAGTTGTGCTTTTCTGTATATATGTTTCACTACCGTGAAAAGGTTTGGAAATGACACATGAAGCCCCAATTTCAGTGCGTTGCTTGTTAGACATGCAACAAATGCCAGCGCCTTCCCTCCCCCAAACCCCCACCAAAGAAGGAGACGAATGGAGGGGAAACCTTCCAGATGACAAACACCAGGAGAACGGGGGCTCACCATTCTTACAGTGAGGAAATAGCCGGATTGCACAAAGGTCAGTGTGGCAAAAAACAAAGCCCAACCCAAAGTGGCAAAGATGAGGATGAGGACCAACTAGCAGATGTAGAGGTGGGAAACCAGACACTGAGGGCCCCTTAGCATTTGGACGGTGCAGGTGAATGTGCTGCCTCCCCCAGGTAGGATGGTGACTGCCTCTAATGTGGTGGCTTGGGTTCCACGTCCCCCTGGAGAGCAGGTGCACTGCCCTGCTCTGGGACAAGGCCTCAGGGACAAGCGGGTGGGTTGAGATGCTGGCACTGGAAGGGGGAGGACGCAGGAGTAAGAGCAACAGGCCAACAGAATAGCCTTCAGCATAGGTATGAATTTCTTTTCTTGCTTTGCTTCAAGAAGAAATTAGGTGGCTTTAAGGATACATTATAAAAGGGAATAAGCTAACAGAAACCAAAAGAGTCAACAGTAGGTAAAAAGAGACAAAAGTGGTAGAAACCTCAAATAAGAGAGAGAGGCACGCCCTATAAAAGCCTTTGCATCTGCTACAGACAGGCCCTGGGCCTCTTCCAACCTCTGACAGCTGTGGAGACTGCGTGTTACAATGGCCAAGCCATCGATCGGAACAAGCCTGTGAGAAGCGTGGCTTTTTCTGGTTCTAAAACCAAGCACATGTGGCCTCCCACAGGTCCCATGAAGAGGAGGTCCCTAGGATAGGAAAGCAAGACCCTCAGCAGCATCCCCAAAGAAGGCCCAAGGATCCTTTGCAAGTCACTTCCCCAGAAGCCACATTATAGATCACCAGTTCTCAAAAGGTTAATTTGCTAAACTTCCTTATTTTCTTCACCCTTTTGATTTTAGTTGGATGGTTTCCCATTTGTCTTCACAACAGCTTTTTAGGATTGGTTGGCTTGTCCCAGTTCCCTGCTTCCTGAAGTCACAGCAAGACACTGGGACAGTTTTGCAGAGGTTCAAACTCCAGGAGTGGGGGCAGAGACAAATGGAACAGCCCTTAAAATGCTGTAATAAAGACAAAATGCAAACCAGTCGACTCACACCACATTGTTAAAGGAGGTAAATCAATTTGATGAATCGGTCATTTGACAAATTGGTCATTCAGCGAATTGACTTTTGGCAAAATGGCTTTTAGCAAAGTGACAGTGGTAAATTGGTCTGCTTCTGACACGGCAATGTGTTTCAAAGAACAATTACTTACACTCTCACGCCTGGTAGCAAAGCTCAGGAGAGGTCATTCTGTACATAGGTGCACCCCATACCATCCAGTACACTGCTCTTCACTGGCTGCCTTAAAATAGGGGGGATTTTAGGATATTTTGAGCGATGCATGTGCTACACATATCACTTTTCTCAGTTCAACTTAGCTAGACTCTCAGGGAAGACTCTTTGGCTTCTCCCAGATAAGGAGAGAAACAGTATTCATATGGTTTGGGAAGAGAGAGAACCAGGGAGGAGGTAACAGGGCTAGGCAAGTAGAATCCAGGCGATGCTTGGGGAGGGGGCTCTACTAAGGGCAGGTGATCAAGTTGCCAGCCTGAGCTGCTTCAGGGAAAAGTCATGGGCCTGGTCAATGCGCAGGGCAGCCAAGTGCCAGGACAGACACCTGACTGAAGTCCATGGCAGGAGTGGTCCTCCAAGGAGTCCCCAGGGCATCCACAATCCTCTTTCCTGTGCTCCAAGAGGGAAGCAGGGCCCATTTCTTTACCAGAGACCAGTCTCCCTACCCGCTGCAGAGCAGTACAGGCGCTGCCTGAGTTCGGTCTCCAGAGTTTCTCAGAAGAAAAGTGGAGTTTAAGGGATTGGAATGGCAAAAGGTCAGCTCTGGCACATCTGAAACCCCTCATGTCCCCCGACATCTGCACCCAGGGATACCCAAAGGGCATAAGACCCATAACATCCTCACAGGCAGACAGACAGAGCTCTGCCATGTTGTCGGGCAAGCAAGGTTTCTAGTTGGCTGAGTGTGGTCAGCGAGTGATCACCGCCAGGAAAGCCCCGCTGAGAGCCGCTGCTGGCTGGGGAGCTGTCCGTGGTGCTGAACCCCGTGGGCCACTCTTCTCCTCAGGGCTAAAGACACACCTTGGATCCTAGCCACCAGCAATGCTGTCCAGTTGGCCCATGCATCAGACCTTGTCCATTCAGCTGATTTTTTCCTTTGCCAGCTCACAGGCAGACTGGCTCATAGCATGCACACAGATGGTTAGGAAAACACCATTATGGAGCTCAAGGTTCCCACTCTCAGACTCAAAGCGAGGCATGTGCTGAGCACAATCATGCAACTAAGCTACTTCTAGAGAGGGGTAAAACTTGATCCTGCCCCACTTCTCCAAAAGCCAGACTTCCTACAGCCTGGACACAGCCCCAAGCACTGAGAAGTCGTCTGGCCTTGCCCCAAACAACTGTCCCCAGATCCTCACACAAAAGCCACTCACTTTACTCCTAGGATTTTAATAATTGTTATAGACTCATATTACACACAACTAGTGTGATTAATATTGATAATGATGATGATGATAGTTATATGAAGATTTGTTGTGTGCTTGGCACTATGCTAGGTATTTTATGTTTAATAGACATTAACTTACTAATCCTTAAACAATCTTCTGAAGAAATATTCCCATCACTCTGGTGTAGACACTGACAGTGGGATGTGTGGGTGGCAAAGAGTATATAGGAACTCTCTGTACTTTCCACCTAATTTTGCTGTGAACTTAAAATTGCTCTAAAAAATAAAGTCAGCTTTTTAAAAAATGCTCTCACCATACCTACTTTCCAGATAATGTAACTGAGGTATGTTAACTTTCCCAGGCTGTCTGACTGCAGAGCTCACAGCTAATCCACCATGTTATGTGGGCTCAGCACATTAGAATCATCAGAGTGATGCATGGAGGAGGGGGGGTCTAGAAGCATACTCATGTCACTAGTGACATTTGATAGGTGAACTTAGAGGGAAGAGGTGAAAACCTAAAAAGCAGAGTATGAAAATGAACATTCATAATGTTGACATTGAATCATCAAGAGAAAGATTAGGTTCAGGACCCTTGGTCTTAGATCTTAGATAATTGTGTAATTAATTTTAGACATAGACTCACCAAAAACAGCATGAAGTTTGCATGTTTTCCCTGAGCAGCCATGCCATGGTGAGAGAGGAATGTTAGCCCCAGCCTGGAACGAGCGTTGTCTGGGCACCTCCCTTTATGCCTGAATTCCTACAAGTATCTCAGAAACGGTCACTCTACCCAAGCCCCCATAAGTTTGAAAGACAAAAAAGTGAGTTTTGGGATCCTGTGGTAGGGAGCTTCAGTCATAAGTCAGTACAAAGAGGCAGCATCCCTGGACCTCTGAGAAGGAAGGGGTCCTGGTGGGGGGAGCCTGAAGGGAGGATTGAAGGCCATCAACCACTGGCTTCTCATGGAGACTCAGGCACACCCTCCAGTCCACCACCCATGAGCTCCCAGCAGAATGAACCACCACTAAGACTCCTGCCCTCAGCCTCCACCTTGGTGTGGAAATGAGTCTAATTCTGCAACACCTGGAGCACAGAGGACACCTAGACCTCCTGTGTGGCAACTGTGCCAACTTCTGGGAGAGACAGGAGTGGGGGTGAGGGGCTCTGACCACCAGTGTGAACACCAGACACCAGGAACTGATGTTTGGGTGCAGAAACTTTCATCTGGGCATCAAAGCTGGACCAATTCCTGATTCTCTAGGAGGGATGGAAATGCTGTTCAGCTTTTAGGAGGCCAGCTCCAGCAGGTCTGCTCTTCCCCCGTGAATGGCTGGTGCTCCAGGCATCCTGCTGTTCCTCCTCATTCTCTCCACCACAGACCCCTCTGGGCTGTGGAGTCTAGAGGGCGATATACTTGTTGCAATAGCTGGGCATCCTTATTCACCCCTAGCACTGTCTGCAGACTCAATGGGTTAGTCAGGACTTTGGGCTTCATCTCTCTGAGCCTTATTTTCCTTGTCTGTAAATGGATACTATACAAGGCATTATCTCAGAAAGGTGCCACAAGGATTAGATAGTGGATTGGCAGCTTAAGGCCCAAAAAATGGGAGTTGTTGCTACAGCTCTTTTTCTTATCCCTCTGAGGTCAGAGAAGAGGCTGCTGTGATAAATGCAATACAGTCCATTAAATGAGCTGCTGAAGGTCTCCTTCAAAAACCTGGTATGCTTTCTCAGTCACCTCATAACTTCTGAGCACTTACCATAGTTTCAGCCAATCAATTATTCAGGGACTTATTTAATTACTGTTTATCCCCTCAATTAAATCATACATTCCATGAGATGAGGGCCACGTCTGTTTACTGTACTCCTAGCAAAGGGGTGAGACTCATTAAATATTTAATTAGTTTAGCTACTCACAAGATCAAACTAGCATTGAGGTGGGGAGGTTATCTGTGATATTTTGACATTAAAAAATAGGTCCCCCTTGGGATTGATGGAATAGAGATCTGAGACCCCCTAACTGTGAACCACACACATCTAGTTGTGTGTCCTCCAAGGGGCTGTTCTTCAGCAAAGGGCAGAGGCTATGAGCTGGGTCCAGATTGCCTGTATGCCAGTGTCAAGCAGAAAGGGCACAACCCCTAGGCTGAAGGTCCTCTCCAAGTTCCCCTCTTGCCATGTCCCTGGGTCCACCGTGCTGTTCCATCCTTCCCACCATCTACCCACTTCTTTATGTTATCACAATACCTTCCACTCTCTCCATCATTGCACTTGTCACATTGTCTAAGAGTCTCTCACCTCCTGATAACAATGACAGCACACCTGCCCTCTGCCTGCCTCCTGGAGAAAGACACACTAACATGAGGAAACAGGTGGGCTATTGCTGGGCCACATCTACGAGTGGGCACAGCCATACTGCAACAGAAAGGACTGGCAGACACACAAATGCACCCCTAAAAGCACCCCTCTCTAACCCCCACCTGTGTGCTAGCTTGCTGGTCATGGCTTTCAGTTCCTGTGCCTAGCATCTAGCCAGAAGACTGTAACACCAGGTCTGATTCCTGCATGGGGAACTTGAGCCCCAGATGTAACCTTGTGCTCTATTCAGGTTTACCAGAGCTCTGCACTGGGAGGGTTGTATGGGTCAGCCGGGCCAGTATTTCCCATTTCTCACCTTTCACTGTTTGAGAACAAAGCCAGGTTGGAGAACAAGCAGTGCAAACCACAGCCTTGCTACTCAAAGTGTGATCAGCAGATGTGCAGGAATGGCACTGACAGAAAAGCAGACTCTCAGGCCCCACCTCTGACCTGTAGGATCCGAATCTGCATTTAATAAGGTGATTTGCATGCATATTCAAGTTGTAAAACGCTGACTGGGGAGAGAAGTAGTTCTCAAACTTAGCCACACATTGGAACCACCTAGGGAGCTTTAAAACATTCTGGCCCTGGCTGGTGGCTCAGTGGATAAGGTGCTGGCCTGCGAACCCAAAGGTCGCTGGTTTGATTCCCAGCCAGGGCACATAACCAGGTTGCAAGCCAAATCTCCAGCCAGGTCTGTAGCTGGAGGCAGGTGAAAGGCAACCATACATGGATGTTTCTCTCCCTCTCTGCCTCTCTCCCTTCCCCTCTCTCTGAAAATAATAAAATATTTAAAAACAAACAAACAAACAAAAACATTCTGATGCTTAGGCTCCACCTCAGAGATTCTGATTCACTGGTTAGGGGTGTAGCTGCCGGGCACTGGGATTTTTCAAAGTTCCCCAAGAGATTCCAATGTGGAGCCAGGATGCAAAGTCCTTATTCTACATACGTTGCCTTTAATCCTGTCATCTCTGCCCCTCAGACCCATCTCCTTGTCCTACCCCACCCAGCACCTGCCCCCTTACAGTGCTGCTTCCTTTCCCAACCCTTTCTTTTTTACTAGTCTTCCAGATAGCTGATGCTCATTAGGGGTTAAGGAAAGTGGATCGGAAGAATAGTTCATACTACATGGTGAATGACTAACAGCCTGACTTCCATTTTAAAAAGAGGAGGATTCCTGACGCGGTCTTCATCATTGGTGACATCCAATCAGTCCAAGGAATGTAAACAACACACTTTGGGCAGAAAGAGCCTTTCTAGGGGCCCTGAAAGGAGCCTTTCCTATGCAGCCAAATTTATTACACAGGAAGACAGCTATTTATAGCATGGGTGAAAATCTGCTACTAAATTCAAATGGTTAGACAAAGATACATGAGTGTCTCTTACTGCTGTTGGGCTGTCCCAGGCCATTTTTGGTAGGAATGAGAAAGAAGTAAAGGGGAGAGTAAGAGGCCGCCTTAGAAGCCTGGAGCAAGGGCTGGAGGCCGAGGCTTCGGGTGGGAGGATTAGAAGGTGATGATCTCCATGAAAGGAACAAAGTGCCATATCCACCACACCTCCATGATGACTCTGGTGTCAATGTCTCTGCACACATACACACGCCTCACCCTCAGGGGCGGCCAGGGGGAGGGTCCGGAGACCAGGAGTGGGTAAAAGCAGGACCCAGCTTATCTACCAGATGAGCAATAAAGCCCTGGGTGGAAGCCAGAGTCCAAGCCACGTGCTCTGAGCCCACAAGGGCAGCACCCTGAGGAAGTCACTGCAGGGAAGCAACAGGCTGCAGCCCTGGTGGAACTGCCAAGCAGCAGCCAACTGCCAGGCTCAGGGCATATGCAAAGCCACCTGGTAGACAGGCAAGGAACCCAGGGACAGAAATGGAAATGAGAGGCCAATGAAGAGAAACAGACAAAGGAGAATAAAGAAGGAGGGGGATGGGAAGCAAGTGGAAGAGATTAACCAAAGAACATATATGCATGTAAGTGTAGCCCAGGGACACAGACAACAATGTGGTGAAGGCCAGGTTGTGGGTGCAGGGGCTGGGTGAAGGGGTCAAAGTGTGTGTGGGGGGGGTGGATTGGGGGCATCTGAAATAGTGTCAACAATAAAAAGAGAGAACGAAGAAGAAAAGAAGCTACACAAGAGATAAAAAGAGCAAAACTAACAACAAGCAAAACAGAACCAAATATATGAATACAATGA
>PVIW01002230.1:0-135211 GCA_004026585.1 Noctilio leporinus
TGCGTTTGCCCTCGCTGCCCGCACTTCACTGCTGAGACTTCCAGTCGCCAGGGAGCCTGAAACTGGCCCCAGTCAAACGCGCCCCTCTGGGCAGAGCCGCCCCTGCCCAGAGCCGACCTCGGCCCGCCGGCCGGTCGGTCGGGAACGCCTCACCTACTGTCCCGCTGGCCTCCTCTGCCTCTGGGCTCTGCTCCCCTGTATCCAGATGCTGTCCGTTCCAATCCCTAGGGTCCTGAAGACTTCTCACGCTCCTTATCCTGTCCTCTAGCTGGTTTGGTACTTGAGAACACCATCAGCACTGCTCTCTACTCTGTCGCCATCTTCCCTCCTCAAGATTGAAGTTTTGATGTACATTACATGTTAGGCTAAGGAGGACAGATATATCTGCTGTATGATGGCAGCTGTTGAAAGAGTTTAGGTTTTCACTTTAGATAACTCCTTCTGGTTTCTGATTACATCATGTAGAACTTACCAACTGTCTGATCTATGAAAAGCAAGTTGGGTGATGTAAATAAATAAATAATAAAAAATATATAAGATATGATGGGTCTTCCTGGAACAAGAAACACTTGTCATCACTCAATAGTATAAGTTAAGTTTACACCCACATTATGGCTGAATAAGCTATAGAGATGGTCCAGCCATTCAATAGGTATTGATAACACTGCTCAGTCATATATAATACTTTATTATATACATTGGAAGAAGTTGCTATCAAGCATAGTTAAGCTAGGAAGAAATTTCCCATCTGTGTTAATCTCTTTATACATTTTTGCTTCTCATACTTGATTTTCTTCTGCATGTTCAAGCATCCTACTCACATGCCTGAGAGAGAGATCTTTTCATAAAGAATCTGTCCATATCCTTTACCTAAGATGACATTGTCTAATTTCTCTGATCTTTCCCCTCCTCTTTCTCTATTAAAAGCAATCACCCCCTGGACTGATAGTCAAAGATAAGCTCTTAGAAATTGTTGTTGGTTCTAGTGGAGGTGAAGATAGGTTCAGATTTTGGACATTGCTATCATTTATTATTTGCCTAGGAAAGTCTAGGTAGCTAAAAACATGTAAAATATGCTATGTAGTGCAACCAAATTTACAGTCCTTAATTTATTTTAAAGACATGAGACTTAGAACAACATGGCACCAAGCCAATGATTTAATCTTCATTGTTGCTGTCTCATTGGGATTTATTTATTTACTTACTTACTTTTGAGTTCCAAATGCCTAAACTGATTTCACAGAGAAAGCTACTTAATGGACAGTCCCAAGTAGGGTTTACAAGACAGTCTTAAAAACTTTTATAAGCAGTTATCTCTGACCCATTTTGTCAGGGCAGCCTTGCTTAAAGAAATCACACCCAGAGACTGATGTGGAATCAAGGCATGAGTTTATTGGGGGAAGGAAAACAGGGAACAGGAAAAAGGGGAGCAGCAAGGGAAGAGACTTTTAGAGAAGTCATCTTCGATTTGACATCACGGGGATGGGATTTTGATCCTAGTGGCTACTGCAATTTCACAGGAACATTAGTTCATTAACCAAAATCTATTAACCAGGAAGAGTTAAGTGGGTTTATCTGTTGGGACATCTGCTTTATTATCACTTCACTAGGGAGCTTGGGACAAGCTAACTTCATCAACTCATTCCCAAGAGTTTTCCCGCAGGTCCCATTATCACATTCTGGCCAGTCTAAGTATGTAAACATTGACTCTTACAGTTTTAACTGAAGCCCGGGTACAATATAAGTTCAAAGGTATGTGCTGCCTCCATGTTAGCTGCCCCTGTATCCTGACATATTTCACCAGCAGAAGCTTAGGAATATCGAAGTTATTGGTGTGGTTGTTTTAAATAATCTGCCAGCTATGCGTCTCCTTTCTCACAGTTGATTCTTGTATTCTTTTCAAAATTAAATTCTCCGGAAATGATAGGCTCTGAACTCAATCAAGATGATATGAATCATTAGCTGGGTTGCATATCTATCTGCCTGAGTAAACAGAACAAATACATGCACAGATATATCTGCTGCATTTATACTGCATACAACAAACACACACTCCACTTTATCTTTTCACAGCACGATAGTTCAGCATCGCCTCAGAATCTAAGTCAGTACTTTATTAAAAGACATTCTTTTTTTTTTCCGGAGACATCATTATATCCAAAGATAGAACACTGATAGGTGCCTGAGGGTGGGCTTCCGCAGTTCCATGCCCAGTGGTCCTGCCTGACCCCCAGCCCTTCCTTCCCAGAAGAAGAAGCTTCCTGACTAGGAGCTCCAGCACCTCTGGTTTCCAATTTCTTCTTCAAGCAGCAAAAGCTGTTGCCTGTCTGGCAGGCTTTCTCTTGTCAAGAACTTGCCTTGAGGCAGACCTGTCTAGTTATCTGCCTGCCTTTTGAAGCTACACTGCACACAGCTGCTTTTTCCTAAATTTCAACTCTTATCTGCCTGGAAGGGACTCCAGCTGGTAAGCCCTGACCGGGGAGCCTGAAGAGTTATTTACCTGGGATGTGAATCTCTCCACAGGCACCCAGGGAGTCAATTTGCACACCAAGCTTTTTATCACTTAAGGTGATTTCTCCGGTTCAGATGTCTAAGGCTAAAACAGAGAAAAAATATTTTTGTAGTAGGAGAAACATCCTTTTCACCACTTGACTAGGGTAAGGCTCTTACAACAGGAAATTGGCATGAAAACTGCTGGTTCGCAGTGCTACAGGCATGATAAAGGAAAGCAACAACTACACTGAAAACTGCCTATAACCTGGGGCAACGGAGGAAAATTTGGAGGTGGGGCAAGGTTGGCCACATTCGTAAGGCTATTAAAAAAGGAGCAAACTCAAATTAATTTTGGAGAGTTTGCATTGTTTGTAAGCACAGATAATTCTGCTCAAGCTGAAAAATGCAGTGAATGGCCAAACAGGATACGCAAGCAGTGCTTAGATGTTGCATGAAGTGGGATAACGTAAGTAGGTTGAATAGAAGGAATGCTTTAAAACACCGAAGTGCCCTCCTAAGTGAGTCACACAGCTGTGGACTGCTTAGAAACAGCAGGATCATCCAGACAAGGCTGGCTTGCAGCCCGGAGGTCAAGGGATAATACGTTCAACCTCCTGTGCACCCAGGAATAAATGCTGCTAGTTGCAACACTGACTCATCCACACAGCCAGCGTCCGTCTCGGTGGGGCCAGGAGGCCAATGGACTGGGCCTGCCCCACAGTCAACAGGCTCAAATTTAGACTTTCAGCCTTACCTTCAAATGAGGTTATGCATACTACCTCAGAGAGTCATGAAGGACTGAAAAAATGTGTTGTAAACTATGAAACTTTTGTCTCATTGCATACAGTGCTTCTATGGCTTGGCAGATTCATGTTTTTGTTTTTTAAATCCATTTGGAAAAATGTGCTATGAATCTGATGGTGGTCCATTTATTAATTTATTAATGCCTATTATTTCTGTGAATATCCAAGCTCCTAGATGTATATTTAAGTCAGAGTGGTAATTTAAAAGCCCAAAGATCACATTAACGCTTTAAGCTCCTTCGGTGGCCTCCTCACTAGCTGCCCTTTGAATGTCTAATGTCTAGAAGCTCTTGTGTCTTTCCAGCTCTTTTCATGTCAACCATCCTCCTTTTTCTTTTCATTTCAGCCACATTGTTTGTCTTCTGGTTATTTTCTTGCTACAGTTTATCTCCCTTGGGTTTTGCACATACAATTCTCTCTCTGGAAACCTCTTTCACTGGATGGCTCAGCTTAACAACTGTGAAAGACCCCTGAACATTTTCAACTCCTATACTAGTTCACATCATCCTGGGTTACCAGCCAAGTGGCACCCACTCTCATAACTACCATCACATGTGGTTGAAATGACTTACTCAGCAGTACATCTCGCCCCTAAGACTAAGTTTCATGAGGGCAGGGATTGATTGTTCTGTCTTCTTCAAAACTGCTATCGCCCTGCAGGTTGTTCAGCTGGCTAAGAAATAGGTAAATTAATAAATTGTTCCTGTGAAGACAGACATGCCAATTCTTAGCTTAATGCTATGAATACTTACTAGTTATAAAAGGGAACCATGGTACTTAAAAAAAGAGTATTAATGCTGTAGAGAAATATACCATTCAGCTTTAAAGATTAGTATTTGTGAAAGAGCACACATTTTTATTTCATCTGTCTCTAATAGCTGTTGGATCTGTGAAAAGAGTTGAATGAAAAATGTCATTTTAGCCAGAGATCACTGAGTCCAAGGGCATTCATGTAAATTAATGCTGGGTGAGCTCTAATTTTTCAAGAGATGCAGAAAATCCTGTGGCCTGAGGTCACATCTTAAAATTTTGAAAGTGTTTGAAAATAATTTCAAAATTTTAAAATATCTTGTTTACTAGACAAAATAATTCTGCTGGGACAAAACACAGCTTGCAAGCTACAAATAAAAAACATAATCATTAGATTGAGATCAGAACTATTGAGACAGTTGGCTGATGCATGAGTAAATGATGTATGGTTATATAACCAATGAACAACTGATGCATAAGTAATAAATCAAAGAACTTTAGAATGAGAGGAGCCATTAGAACCATCTCATGAACACCTTCCTTTAGATTACAGATGAAAAGTCTCAGATCCACAAAAACTGAATTGGAGGGGTTTGAACTCAGCTGCACAAAATTAAGTAACATGGATTTAAATCCAGGTATTTTGATGCTTTGCTTTTCTCACTATTCCAAGAAACTGTGTGTGTGTGTGTGTGTGTGTGTGTGTGTGTGTGTGTTCTGCTATAAGTAAGTGGAATGGAATATGGTGGACTATGCCAGGGCTTTTCAAATTTTACTGTGTATATGGATCAATTGGGGATCTTATTAAAACGCAAGTTTCATTCAGCAGGTTGGGGATAGGACTCAAGCTTCTGTGTCTCTTAAGTTCTCAGGTGTTCCCAGTCACAGGACCAAACTCTGTAGTAAGGTCCGTCCTGCAAGAATTAGTCTGGATGCCTGGAATGCACTTAACTCCCCAGAATAGGATGTGTTCTTTGTTTTTTCTTTCCAGTCAATGCTCTGCTAATATTTCCTCTCCCCAATTCTGAATCTTTGACAAGTAAAATATACTAAATTAAATGCTAAATCCATATAACAGGAAAGTAGTTAACTAAATGAATGGAAACAGAAGTGGTAAGGAAAACAAAAAGAACTCCAATATGAATCAAAAGTCTCTGTGATGCAAAATGCACTGATCCTCACATCTTGTTTTGTAGATAGGTATTAGTTCTGGTAAATTGCTGGGGAATTCTTGAGTTGTTTTATAACTAAAAGTAATGAAAATAACATCTGGAAAATAAAGGAGAAAAGTATTTCAGAATAGAACAACAAACATTCCACAAGATGGCAGTAAATTCCTATGCTTTGTAATTTTCTTGCTGTTACCATCAGTGGGAGTTTTTCTGAAAAAAAAAAAAATGTATATATATAAATCACACACACATAGATATATAGTTTATGATAAAACTAAACTGAAGTATATATATATATTTGATATATCTATGAGATATATATAGTGATAAAACTAAACCGAATATATATATATTCAGCCCAAGGACAATGACTATATATTTTATCATACTTTGTCTTATATTAGAATGACATATTAATGTCATCCATTTAATTTTCAGGTTCCCATTTAAGACTTTCTAAGTAGAATTTATTTTCATTAAATATTGAAATGCATGTACCACTAGGTAGATAATTAAATTCAAACACATTTTCCAACTTTTAAGTTCAGTCATTTATTTTTATTTAAGAAAGTTCTTTTAAGAGTCAACCTAATATTTAAGATAGAAAGGATAAAAAAATGAATTCTTCATTGTGTTAAGACTAACAGTAATCGTATTTTAATGCACATTACATCATTCAACTATAACTATTAAAGAAATCACATTTCTATGACATGTCTATAAGCTCCTTATTTCTAAATCAGTCTCAGGAGATTAAAAAAGGCATGCATGGAATAAGGAAAAGAAAACATAATAGGTTTTTAAAAGCTTGTTTTGTTATGTGAATAAGAACAAATGGGCAGTTACTGACTCACAGATATTCATATACATGTGCCTATGTGTCATCCTTAATATTGCAGCAATGCTGGCAAAATTAAGTGTTATCTTATTTTTATCACTGGACCTGTATGTGACCTAGGATGATTCACCAAGTGGCTTTGAGACCCAGTATAAAATAGAATATATAAATTAGTTGATTTCATTTCCAAATCCTTGTATGTTTCTTAGGAGAAAATATAACTAAGATGAGCATCATTTTAAAGAAAGTACACGGTGACTACAGGTTACAAGATCTTTAGAATATTTTGTATTTTATTTTATTTTTCTTTATGTATTCTAGTCTGCTCCTAGAATTCCTTGTTTTAAAATGGCTCAAAAAAGGCTGGTAAGACAGAGTACTGGATCAACACTGAGAGGGCTGGGGCTGTTGTCTATATTCCAGAAATAGTTTTATTATGAATCTCTTTTCTTCCTCCATAATTTTCATTTCATTAGGTCCTTAAAATAATAAAGGGAAGAGTTGACAACTAGAAAAATGATTTGCACTTAGCAGATAGTGCAAGAATATTAGAGGGAACTTGGAACATAAAAATAGCTAAGTTGTGAGAATGTGATGCTAACTGATGACTCTGGCAATGCTGGCTTCCTCCTTTTGCCTGCCTTCCTTTCCTGTGTGCCCCCCCCCACCCCCTTTTTCTTTCTTCTTTCTGTTCTCTTCCTCACCCTCCTGGCCCCCAAGCCCTTATTTCCCAGCCCATCTTGTTTTAAGCACACCTTTCAGTCCTTTGGACACATGCAGATCTATCTGCCACAGAGCATCTGGTTGTCAATTACCTCTTCTGGCCCAGGTGGTGTTTTACTTCACTTTTATCTTAGCTTGGCTGAGGACAGAAATATTTTACTGTTTTGTGCCTAAGCAAGTAGAGATTCCTCCTCTTTTCCCAAATAAACATTGGCTGACAGCACCATCAGTTTAGCTGGAGCCACTTAAAATCATTATGTTTCTAAGCATTTGCCACTTGATAAGTAGCATCAGTGCTGAATGACAGGGCTTTGACAGAATGACTGCTGAACCAGCTCCGATGCTCAACTCTCCTCCATGTACCTTTCATACATACACTCGCAATATGGCTCCAGGTTTTTTGAATGTATTAAGGATATCAAACAGGAATAATAAACTCAGTTTTCTTTCAGGATCTCAAATTTTAGACCATTAGGCACTTGTAGGTGTGCCCAATAATTAATGATGATCTAAATCTGGAATTAGAATCCAAACGCTCATTTAGAATTGGCTTAAACTCTTTGTCTGAAAAAGGTAGCAAGACCATTAAGGTGGATAGGAAAGGATTTGGTCTTGGCCTCCCAATTTAATTCCCAGCCAGCTGCATGCACATCTTGTCCTTTTCACCATGTTACCTTAGAGTTCTGGTTCAATGACAAACATCATATTCAAATTTAATGACTTGGACTGATCCTTGAAGAAATATAAAATGGGAAAAGATTATTTTCAAGGTTCTTCAACTCTCCCCTCACAGTTTCCATGTCTGGTGTTGGTACCTATCTTTCTGGTCTGGTGCTGCCTTGGTGGTCTAGTTTCCCTAATATCCTGCTAACAATTAAAACAAGATGATGGATTCTGAGTTTTGAAATATTTTTCTTACTTAACAGTGATTTTTTCTCCTCTGAACTCTTGTCAAGTTTAACTAATGGGTCTTAGGAGCTGGGTACAGAACATAAAATGTGGGCATGCCGACAATGAGCAATTGGCCCAGTCAGTCTTCACCACACCCTGGAGGTAAATCCTATTAATACAACTACTTTTAGAATAATCCCAAAGTAATGCAATTATTGGAAACATTTTTAGATGGTATGATTTAGTAACTGAAAGGACCAGGATATTTGGACCTTAAGCTTTTGATCTTTTTAGGCTCATCATTTTAGGGATCATATTAGATGAAATCTTTAACATTCTTATCTACTTCTCAGAAGTGCTTATTTATGGCTAATTGCTTTAAGGAGTATCTCCGAAGATGCATTTCCAGACTTTCAGAACCTGACAAAGTCTGGGAGACACTGATTTTACAATTGTACACACAAGTTGCAGCCCCGAACAGGATGGTGTTTAAAATAGATGACAAGAAGAAAAGCAGGATTGAATGAAGTTTGGAAAGAATAGCTATATTGTTTTGATATTCAGGCAAACCTGCAATATGTAATCATGAAGAAACAGTGGTGAACAGAAGCAATTAATTTGATGACTGTTGATATCATTTCTAACTATAAATTGATACTCTGTATTATGAAATATTTTAGTTATTTATTTGTTCAAGAATAACTTTATTTGTTGAATACATTTACATTGAGAGCTTAGTTTTTCATGAGACAATACCTTAATTAGATAAAGAGTGAATCAAAGCATCTCAAGCATTTCATTCAGGAAAAAATAAAGTTAAAATCATGTTTTATTTCTTCTAAATAAAAAAATTGTAAAAGATCTTATGAAATACACAACAATTTTAGTCCAAGTCCTTAATTTTACATGGTCAAAATCTAGGGGTTGTATTATTTGCCACAAGACCTCTAGTTATTCGAACTTAATTTTGCAACTAAAACCTTCATACTTCTATTTCCTTCCTGGTGTGCTTTTTACTATACCCCACTGGTACTACTTTCACTGATCCTCAAAACAACTCTCCAATAAAGCCTAAACTTTAGGACTTAGGCTCCAACTCAGGCTCTTTTTATGAGGCCATCCTCAGTTTTCCATCTGTGCTATCAATGTTTTTCCCAGGAAGTAGCCAGTTTATACATCCTTAGCCTGCAATCATGGCAAACCTGCAACAAACAACTGCCCCCAAAAGTGCCCAATTTTCTTTCCTGAGGAAACCAGGATAATCATAGTGTGGAGACCTGATGTTGAAGTTAGGAGGTTTGTGCTCGAAGTTCACTTCTGCCCCAGGTGACCTTGGCAAGGTCATCCCTAAAGCCAGCAACTTACTTGATTGACTTTTCATTGATTTTCATTTACTGTCTTTGTGTCAGGAATCCACAGTTCACTAGATACTCAGGAAATAAAGGTTTCTCTGAGGGTATTTGAAGAGGGAGCCTATTTTCTGCCAATTATTTTGTTTTAATAAGCTCTACCAACACTTTGGCATAAATATTCAACACAAGCAAGTAGCTTTGCTACTTGACTGACCTCAGATAAGTGGTTGATTGTGATTGTTACTACAACCCATAGACTCTCCTATGAAATGGCAACTGTACCTCAAAGCATACATGTATTTTAGTTTATAGCAGAAGGTATTTAACTTTCCGTAACAGTGTCAAAATGACTGGATTTGATGTTTCTCAACAAATTTGCATTTTAATATAAAATGTCAGTGTCAAAATTCAGTTATAATAAAATTCTTCACAAAGCACTGTAAGTCACATTCCACAAAATAACTGGGGAAAGAAAGTGTTAGTCAGTAGTAGTGCAAACTGCTAATTGCAATATTTCAAAGAAAATCTTTTTTTTCTCTCAAAACCTGTAAGTCTATTAATCTTAGAATTGTGATTTATCCCAAGGGCATTTTAGCACAAGCTCAAAAATATAATGTCTGTAATATAATTAGTAAGCCAATAAAATATTTTGTTCTAAATTATTTAATAAATGTACTATCTAAGTAATAATATCCTTCAAATGAATTCCAGGACAGTTCTTCAGTTTCTTCTTTCAGAATAATTGCATATAATTCTAAAAAATATATTGGGGATCAAAAGACTGCTGGTTCTATTTTGTTGAATTAGACAGCACACAGGCTAATGATAGTTCATAATGAAACTGCCTGATGTTGAGGTAGAAAGTGATAAAGAACAGAGCTTAAAAGCTTCCAGAAGTGCAGTTGAGTGAAAATCCTCACACTGTGCCTTTTAGTCTCCATTTTACCACAACTAGTAGATCATCCACAGAATATGATCTGTTTTCCCTCCCATCACTATCAAGCTGTCATTCTAATTCCTCATTAAATAGATAAACATGTTTCTAAGCTTAAATGGCAAAGTCCTATCAATAGCCAATGCTCAACTCAATACCAAGAATCCATTAATTCTTCTAAGTGTCCTCTATTTTTATGCTGACTTATTTTGCTTATTCATTTTCAGACTCCAGGACGGGAAAGACATAAGCTTTCCCATCTGAAAATTCTCAAAGGATTGGGGGGCTGGTAGTAAGCTTGTGTCATTATGCTGAGAGGCAGTGAGTGTCTCCCTACATGAGAGAGAATGTAGAGGCATTCATTTACTTTTACTTCACAGATTTAGAGTTGCTTGATTTGTTTCATAAGACATCCCTAAAAAAAGGGGTGCAATTTGAGGAATTTAGCCTAAATACTGGTCAGTTTTTACTAGAGACATTTTAGTGCTCATCTTTTAGATATTTCTTTTAATGTTGTCAATATTTACAATGGAACAGCACAAGCATAATTTCACCACTGAAAATCAATTTCATGTGAATGTCGTTCCCTCCTAGTGCTGCTGATGAAAGATCCTTCTCCAAAGTCTCCCTCCTTGCCTATTACACTGCTTTTCTCTGCAGTTTATTACCTGTGCCTTCAGCCACACAGACATTTGGGAGAATGAGAACTATTTGGTGTGCCAATTAGTCTCAGAAAAATCTTTCTTTAAGATTGCCTATAAATGTTAGAAATGATCATTTTTAAAAGAGATTCCTAACATAGACTGAGTTTATCACCTCTGATCTTATATGGTGTCAACTGAAAAATAGTACTGACTAGGTGTTTCACCATCAAAAAGGAAAAAGAAAGTGTAAGGTCATCCTTTCTCAGAGAAATCATACCCTGAGACGGTTGTAGAATCAAACAAAAGGTTTGTTGGGGGAACAGGAGAAAAGAGGAATGAGAAAGATTGGTAGCAGCAAGGGAAGAGATTTTAGAGAAGCCATCTTCAGCCTGACATCTCTAGGTTGGGGTATTTATCCTAGTGAATATGTGCATTCTTACAGATACCTAGATTAAAGGAAGGTTAGCTTATTACCCTAATTTCATGAGCAAAGAAATGCTAAGAGGGTCTATCTGATGGAGCCAGTAGCTTTATTAACATCTCCCCAGGGATTCCCGGACAAGCTAACTTCATTAACTCATCCTTAAGAGTTCCCTGTCCAATTCCATTATCACATTTCTGCCAGGTTAGATATGTAAACATTAACTGTTAGAGTTTTTAAAAAAGATTTTATTTATTATTTTTAGAGTGAGGGGAAGGGAGAGAGGGAGAGAGACATCAATGTATGGTTGCTTTTCATCTGCCTCCAGCTACAGACCTGGCTGGAGACATGGCTTGCAATCTGGTTATGTGCCCTGGCTGGGAATTGAACCAGCAACATTTGGGTTTTCAGGCTGGCACCTTATGCACTATGCCACCAGCCAGGTAACTGTTAAAATTGAACAGTTAAAGTTCAAATATATGTACTATCTCCAGGTTGTCTGCCCCTGCATCCTAACAGAAAGGGTTGCAACCCAGTACATGCCAAGATGGAAGGGTATTTATAGAAAGGAAAAAGAAAGAGGAATTTAGAATCAGAGTTTTATTATAAACATATAGATCTTCCTGTAAGGTTATCACATGCAGTGTTCTTGTGATTGTACAGAGATGAGAAATTCCATAAGCCCTGGCTCCTCCCATAGACCCTTCTGACTGATCACATTTGCTTAAAGATTCACTTGTTATTTATCAATGGTCATTCATAATGAAGAGTTGTTCAAGCTCCTGTCACCTTATTATTTCTATTACAGTACAATTAGAGGCCAGAGGGGAAATAAAGGCAGGGCCCACATCATAGCAATCTAATAAAGAACTAACTATTGGAGGCTAGAAACAAAGGCACCCTAGACCCTCTCATCCTGAACCCAGTTCGATAAGGCTGCAACATATTCTGAACAACACATAATGCAGGGGGAAGCTCTTAAAAGTCTGTGTCATCTCCACTAGCTGGGAAAAGGAAAACCTTGAGACTGGGTATTCATCTCAAGGCCTGCAGGGGAGAAGGGGAGAGGGGCCACAGGGCCCAAAGATAAGCCCATAAAACAGCTTTGGTTCATTGCCTGCTTCCCATCATGCATACAAAATTAACAAGTACTTTATAGTGTGCAACAAGATAAGGACTCAGGCTAACCAACCCTCATACATACCTTCACTTGGGTCATCATGTCTTGGGGGAAAGTTGGCACCACCTTTATTCATCAATCAAAGCATAACTTCTTCACCCCCTCCTTGCCAACTACATATATAGGTCCTCAGAACAAAGGAAATGCTCTCTTAGCCTCTTGGCCTCTTGACCCTTTGGCTTTCTTGATACACAGGGGAGGGACCCCTGGCCCGCTGGCCTCTGGTAGGTGTGATGGGGTGGGCTTCTGGCTATCCAACCTCTGGCCACCTGGGTGCTGGTCACCCAGCCTCTGGTCACTGAGCTCTTGCCACCCGAGCTTTTGCTCACCTATTAGAACTTAGAATAAACTTTGCTTGCACACTAATAGCCTTGCTGGTCTGTAATTCTTGACCGTTTTGGCAAGAAGAACAGAGTTTCTGGGGAGTTTCTCCTATAACATTTCTAGTCAAATATTTTCACTTTATTGTGCATCAAACATGTTGTATTTCTAGCTGGCCTGCCTCTACTCTGCAACATGTAATGCTGACCCCACTTTCTCTTCCTTTCTTTGCTCTTTTTGTTCTTCGGAAGTAAATTTTTCTTAACAATTAGCTTTGATAAACATTACCTGTCCTCCAAGGGCCAGCTCTGGTTTACTTTCTTTTGGGAAACCCTTCTAGATTACTCTTAAAAAGTGCCTTATACTTGACTATAACACATGTCTTTACTTGGGTTGCCTTCAATAATATGAGATCCTGGAGCTCTATCTGTAAGGTAGGATCTGATTGTATGGTAATGATTTTATGCTATGAATATCTACCCACAATTTTAAGATTTGAGAAAAGTACAACTCTCTTTTATCTCTTATAATTAGTCAGTTTTCTTTTTTTTACCAATGCATTGGGTGGGCAGCATACAACACCAGTGAAGATTTATCTTGTCTCATTCCCCACAGTTTTGTCCAAATTCTAGAGGACTCAATACCAAAGCCTTGGAAAATGCTTTGGTGGATATTGGGACATTAGATCCTTGAGGTTCTGTAGTAAAATTCAAGTCCACTAAGATATTTTGCCCTATCAAGTCCTTGGTCATTCAATTGTAGAGGAGGAAAAATAATTTTATTCTACCCTTCTAAATTCTTGGCTGAGACTCCTGTAATAAAAGACGATTAGTAAGAGAAAAACAAACAAAAGTTGATTAACGTGTATCTCTCATGTATGTATACATGGAAGATACACAGAGAAAAATGAATAACTCCTTGAGGCAGCTTAGAATTCAAGCTTAAATCTTCTCTTAATATGGAAAGGGCAGGGATTATAAAGGACTCAAAGTGGTGATTAACTTATTTTTAGAATAAACAAATTAGCTGCCTTAATATGATGCTGAGTGTTATTCTCCACTCCTTATCATAAGAGCCACTCATCCCTGGTTGATGAAACTTCTGAAAGAGAATTTATGACAACTGGGTTTCTCGTGAAAGACCTGTTTTCAGGCAAATAAGAGTAAATCAGAGAAAGCCCTTCCCTTTATTTGTTGTTTTTTAAATGTCTACAGCTAAAAATAATCAGTATGCCAAAATGACATATTTGGGGGTGGCAAGTCCTAAACCCCTACAGTCATATTTTGCGGTGGCATATTCTGCTACCCTTCATATCTAATTAGGGTGCTTTGCAGATGTATCCACATCTTATCAGTATGGTCCTCAGAGGTTCATTGTTCATTCTGCTGTCTCTATGTCATGCTTGGGTATAAGGCATTCTGTGCTCCGGTGAGTTTTTTGGAAGCAGGTGAGTTTTGGGAAGCAGTGAGTTTTGGGAAGCAGTGAGTTTTGGGAAGCTGCACCTATGTGCAACAGGTGACTATTTTTCTCCCCTGTCTTGATCTGTGAAGGAGTCCCACTTGCTCCCTGTGTCTTTCTCTGAGAAGTAAGGTCAGTTCTCTTGCTTTCTGATCCCATGAGCCTTTCTAGAATATCTTAATATCTTTTATACAGGAAAGAGAATCATTTTTTGTTGCAATGCATCAATATTTATGCCCTTGTCAGTTCCCTTCAGTTTCTTCCTCCCTGTCCTAGTACTTGGTATTCTATTCTAATCTGGATGGCTGAGGACTGGGAGCAGTGCAGGCTTACTCTTTATTGTGATGCTTTTGCAAAATCATTTGTCTCTGTATGAATCTTTTGCATTCTCCCAAGTTCTAGTTTTTTAAAATCAAAAGTCTAAAGAGAAATGTATTTTTCTTTGAATTAATATTGCCAATCTCATATATAAAGTGAAAATCATAAGTATTTAAACTTAGCTAAATATTTAAATATGGAGGTAAGATTAGAAGGAGAGGAGAAATGGTGGAAAATGTGTTTAAAAACCTCTAGATTTATTCTGCCTGAAGTATTCTGATACATTATTTTTTTACTTCTCAAATACCCAATACAGTTTTAGGAAAAGACAGGCAGACTTAGTATTGTTGAACTACTGTAATGCTCAGGACCATGACACACATACAATAGGGATTTGTTAAATTCATGCTAAATGATTGACTGATAGTTAAACATTTGTGTTTTAATAAATGCAGTTAATTTCTAAATTATTAGAAGAATGTACACTTTGTAAGAGGACTTATTATTTATTATGTCTTAATGTAACAATAAGTTACATAGAACTCAACTACAAACCAAGTGTGCTGAACCTATTTGCTATTGGGGAAATGTATTAGCTTCTGAAATATATATATGCTGCTTGCCATGTGCAATGAAATTAAGCTTAAAAAACTTTATGTTCAGAAACCATTTCTTTAATTAAGAAAACTGAGGAATCATAAAAAAAAGTGAAAGATAAAGCATTTAGTAGTGTGGTTTTGATAAAGCAGCAAAATGTGCCTAGGACTGTGAAGGTAGACCTAAGTGCAGTCATTTTAAAATGGAGCCAGGGCAGCCTTTCCAGACTTGCATGTCTTGCTCCTTTAACCTTTGGACTGTTTGAATTGGGCCAGAATTTTGGACTGGGCCAAACCAATATTGTCTTCCAAACAACTTTTTGTGAAACTAACAGGAAAGCAGACATCTTGACCACAAGGACCAATGATTGTGGACTATTTATATGAAGATAGAGTTAGCAACTAGAAATGTATAACTAAAGAGTAACTGCGTTTGTTGCAAAAGGTAGGAGCTCCTTCTTTCTTTTTGCTGTATAGTATTCCATTGTGTAAATGTACCAAAGTTTTTTGATCCATTCATCCACTGATGGACACTTAGGCTGTTTCCAGCACTTGGCTATTGTAAATAGTGCTGCTATGAACACAGGGGTACATAGGTCCTTTTGAATTGGTGCTTCAGGGTTCTTAGGATATAATCCTAGCAATGGAATTGCTGGATCAAAAGGCAGTTCCATTTTCAGCTTTTTGAAGAAATTCCATACTGTTTTCCATAGTGGCTGCATTGGTCTACAGTCCTACCAACAGTGCACCAGCGTTCCCTTTTCCCCACTTCCTCACCAACATTGATTTGTTTGTTGATTTGTTGATGAATACCATTCTGACTTTTGCAACAACATGGATAGAACTGGAAAGTATTATGCTTAATGAAATAAGCCAGTCAGTGAAAGATAAGTACCATCTGATCTCACCCAATACAGAACACTAATGAACAAAACAAACAAGCAAAACAGAACTAGATACATGAATACAAGGAATAGACCTTCAGTGGGCAGAGGGGATGTGGAGGGGGGCAAAGGAAGCAAAGAAGGGGGGTGGCTTAGTAAAGGAACTAGCATGGAAGATCCATGGACATGGACAACAAGTGGGGACTGACTTTGGAGGAGATTGGATGGGTGGGGAAGGGGAGAGAAGGGAGGGAAAATGGGATGAATGTAATACAACAATAATAAAATTATTGTTAAGTTTGTTAACACAAATAGAAAATGTCTTTCTTCTGTTCATGTAAATACTCTTTTCCTTCTCTCATAAAAACCTTGTACCCTCACCCTGTAAGTGGAACACTATTTGGGTTTCTGTCTGAATCTGTGCTTGCAGAATTATAATTCATTGACCCTGAATAAACACTTGTTGATTTTCACTTTGGCTTTTTATTTTTAGGTTGATAAGGCTTATGTGTAAACCTTTCATAAATAAATTCCTAACACTTCGAATACAAATGTTAAAAAACATTTTTTCTCTAGGTTTGGGAAATTTTCCCTTCACATTACAAAAACAAATTTGCTGCATAGAGTCATTCATGGAGATTGTTCTCCCCAAGTAATAAAATCAGATACATTCACACCTTAGATAATTAGGCAAGATGAAAATAGATTATTTTTTATGCTTTTAGCAATTTTGAATTTTATTTTTTTGGGCCATCATAATGTAGTGATTTGGCAAGCTTTAATGAGAGGAATGCCTCTGATATTAGCTAAAATCTCTTCTAAATTTGGTCCCTGTTTAATTATTTGACAATGAGCAGCATAATGACCTCTGCAAGCAGATATTGTGTTTAGTAAAGATGTTGGATTTTGATAAACTAACATGTTTTCATAGGATTCTTTGATTATGCTGGCTGCTTATTTCAGTTATGTCCACCTCACTATTAAGCCAGGACTCATACAAGGGTTTGATCACTGAATTGACCACTTATGTGAACATTGTTCCATAGGCAGAGGACACACCATTGAACCCTAGTAATCAGAAGTCCAGAGAAGGAGAATGCAGATAATACCAGGAAAATCAAACTTCCTACTGCTGAAACAATCCTAGATGCAAGAGGTGGTAGGCAATTAGGAACTTCAGACAGGAAGGACAATCTATATTTATATTAAATGATTGTAAATCACTGATGCATGAATGCAGCAGTTTAAAGTCCTTTTTAAAATTGATTGATTGATTGATTGATTGAGAAAGATCAGTTTGTTGTTCCACTTATTCATACATTCATTGGTTGATTCTTGTATCTGCCTTACAGGGATCAAATCCACAACTTTGGTATATTGGGACTAACCAATGTAGCTACCCAGCCAGGGCTCAAAGTCGTTAATACAGGACATTCAGGAATCTATTTCATTTGTAGAAAACCATAAGTATTGAATAGTGGATGCTGAGAGGCTTAAACGCTTATGCTAGGAGTTCAGAGAAGCTTAGGTAGTACAGTATCTTCATATGCGTTCAGGAATTCAGGGAAGAGTTTATGAAGAATATATTTGGAAGAACAATGTTTGGTTGTTGCATACTATATTATAATAATACTTACCTTTTGATCTTGCCCTTTAAATAATGGTGCATGTGAGGGGTGAAGCTTGTATTCTATACCTAACAACATCCCCAAAATGTTAGTATTTTATCTTCCCTTTCTTTTTCTTCCCATTATTTGGAATGACCCTCATTTCTTACTAGTTTACATGACCATTTACTGCATTTGCCATCCTGCTTAGATGATCCTTTTTATTTCTTTTCTCAGAAATCATTGTCCTCTTCTTTGGTTCCTGGCAAAGGTGATGCATTTTATAGTCTAAGGGGAGGAACTTTCACTCAATAGATCTGCATAATAAATCCTCCCCACCAAATGACTTGACCTCTGATGAGCTTCAGGACAGGCTGCCCCAAAATATGAGGGGGGACCAAAAAACCCTGAAACGTATTTATTGAAAATCATGTATTTATTCTTACATGTTTAAATTTCAGTCAGCTTCAAAATACTCTCCATTTGATGCAACACATCTATCAAGATGGTTTTTCCCCAGCTCAAAACAGCTTTTGACTTGTTGATTTTGATGCCTTCTAGTGCTTCTGCTGTTTTTTGTTTCACCTCATCATCACTTAAACATTTCCCTTTTTAGACATTTTTTCATCTGGAGAAAAAAAAGTTTCTGATTATTTAAAATCCTTCTTTGCTTTTTATTTTTATTATATGTATATAAATATATATATTTATATATTTATTGTTATTCTATTACAGTTGTGCCAATTTTCCACACTTTGCCTTCTTCTACCCAGCCCATCACCTGCTCCAACAGTCAATCTCCACACTTGTCCATGTCTGTAGGTCATTCATACATACTCTTTGAATAGTCCCTTCCCCTTCTTTCCCTCATTATACTCCTTCCCGTCTCCTCTGGCCACTGTCAGGCTGTTCCATGTTTTTACGTCTCTGGTTCTATTTTGCTCGTTAGTTTATCTTGTTCATTATATTCCAGTTATAAGTGAGATCATATGGTATTTGTCTTTCACTGACTGGCTTATTTCACTAAACATAATATTCTCCCGTTCCATCCATGTTGCCCCAAAAGGTTGGAGCTTCTTCTTTCTTTCTGCTGCATAGTATTCCATTGTGTAAATGTACCACAGGTTTTTGATACATTCATCTACTGATAGGCATTTAGGCTGTTTTTTAGCATTTGGCTATTATAAATAACACTGCCATGAACATAGGGGTGCATAAGTTCTTTTGAATTGGTGTTTTAGGGTTCTTAGGGTATAATCCTAGCAGTGGAATCACTGGGTCAAAAGGCGGTTTCATTTTTAGTTTTTTGAGGAAATTCCATTCTGTTTTCCACAGTGGCTGTACCAGTCTGCATTCCCACCAATAGTGCACTAGGGTTCCCTTTTATCCACATTCCCCCAACACTTGATATTTGTTAATTAATTAATGATAACCATTCTGACAGGTGTGTGTGTGTGTGTGTGTGTGTGTGTGTGTTTGAACAACAGATTGATCTGCTTTGACTCCCTATTTTGTGAGGTAGCCTTCTGTAGTAGGGTAGCCTTCCGTAGTAGGGGTCCTATGGGACTCAGATGTACAGTCTTCCTGAACCCCTGAGCCGGATACTCCAGGGAGCCCTTTATCTAGTTCATGTGAGCTCTCTTGTTGTCTTTGGGTTTTGGTTGTTGTTGGCTCATTCTTTGGTGGATTCTCCTCTCCATCTCTCTTACTCAGAGTTACAACTCCAACCACATCTTGCATGCTGTTGTACAGAAGCTGCCAAAGCAAAACCAAACCTGCACCAGCAAAACTACCTCCAACCACTACCACAATAGCAACAACTAATGAGACAAGATTTATAAAGGTGTAAAGGGAATAAAAGTATTATATGAATGGAAAAAAAAATATGAGGTGCCTAATGGAAATGATCTTGAGAGGGTATGGGAAGGAGAAATTGTAAGATTAGGGAATAGAAACAAGGAAAAGAAAAGGAGAAAATAAAATTTACCATGCAAATAAAATAGGGAGGAAATAGGACAAATAGGAGTAAGACTAGGGAAGGGTACAATATAAGGTTTTTGTAAGAACAATATAGGGAAAAATAGGAAACATCTTGAAGAAAAACAACCACCACAGTTATATCCATGACAAAGGAGCAGACTGATACAGATGGAAAGATAAAAAAGATTGTGAGGTGTCTCAAGGAAATAAAAATGATTTTGAGAGGATGGGAGGATGATTAGAGTAAGGGTTAGAACTGAGGATAAAAGAGGGAGAAAATAAAATTGAAAATAAGACAGGGCAGGAAGAACACAAAGTGGAGTGGGACAGAGGAACAGTAAAATATGATATTTAAAATAAAAGGAAAATAGTGAACCCCCAGGGATTAAATTTTTTAAAAATTCAGCAACACCAATATCAATGACAGCCAAGTAAATATTAATAAAGATGGGATGACAATAAGAACATTATAAGTGTCAGAATACAGGGGCAGCCAGGGTGGAATATGCTAATGAATCTGGTTAAAACTACAGGATGCATGGGAATTCACTTCAGATAAACACTTGTCACACTTGCATTATGTGTTGATAGTGACCAAGGGACAATATCCTATCAGACAGCTGATGCTACAGCTGCTGCAGCTTGCAAGCTTAAAAACCCACCAAATAAAGTCGTCAGTGGGACTCCTACAGGCCTGCTAGGGCTGGGAGTCTCCATTCCCCTGCTCCATGGCCTCTTGAGGTGTTCTTGGAGCAGCCCTTCCCTCTCCGCCCCCAATGAACCTGTTGCCTGCTTCCACATGGGTCTCCAGGTGATCTCTCACAGTATGGCTGGCTAACAGATGGGACCCCACAATCTCTTTGCCAGGCAGACTTCTACTCTTCCTCACCAGCTGGGTTCAGTGGGCATGAACCATGCTTTGAATCTGGCCCCTTTGCTGACAGGTGAGTCATGCACTTAGGCTCCTTGCTCAGCCACACCTCAGCTCCCCTCTTTTAAAAAGTTCTTATGTGGCACACAAACTTCAGCTCAGAGCTTCTGCCTGGCTCTCTGTGCCCTCCACCTCCCCAAAAGGCAGTAAGTTTCTCTCGGTCAGGGCTGGCCACAGGCTTCTGGTGCCGCCAATAGTCTTAGGAGCCAGGATTTCTCTCCTGGGCATTTCTGGCTGGTGCTATGGTCATGAACACGGTGCTCATTCTGTGTGTGCAGGCTGAGTCTCCCAGGCTCCATATATGTTCCCAAGACTTTCCTAGTTAGGGTTGGGGGTTCCTTGTGTGAAGCTGGGTCCCCTTCTCTGGGAGGGGTAGGAGCAACTAAGCAGCACTTTCTCTCCTCTGCTCTCTCTTCTGCTGCAGGCACTTCATGCAGGGTATTTCCCTTTCAACTTGTAAAATCTCTTACCAGGCAGCGCAAAGCCTCCTCTGCATTCCTTGGCTTCAAAAATTCATATTAACTAAGGTTCTAGTGATTGCTTTAGGTCAGTTACTGGAAGATCAGTTGAAAATCCGAGCTGGGAGCATAAATGGGTTCAGCTTCCACCAACTTGGCCACCATATTTTGAGTGATTATTTTAAATTTAAGTTACTTAAGAAACAGCTAGTATAAGGGCACTCTGACCTCCTTTGTCCCTGTGAAAGCAGAAAATAAATCTCTTACATGACTGCTTTCTTCCCTGCATGGTGATTTCCTAATCACCAGAGATGGGGAATTAAGAAACACTGAAAACTGTATAAACAACCTTGTTTATTCTTCACTAGTTTACTACACAAGCTCAAATCCTTTGTTAGGTCTGGTCAATTCTTCACAAATTTATTGTTTCCTTTTCTAAATGGTATAAAAGCTGTCTGCCTTACAGGTGTATATTTGAAAATGAGTAATATTTTAGTGTCTTTTCATATAATTGTAGATATTTTCTTTTGATATGACACTAAAACTCAATAAGTGGTAATTTCTTATAGACTAATTGAAATGTGAGGTTTGAAATGCTAAAAGTGAACTTTTTCATTCTCTGTTTTATAATGATCAACTAGTCTATCTTAAACTTTGAGTAGCTCACGCATAATTTTATAGTATCACATGTTGATTATTTCTTCTAAACATTGACACATTTTATTATATAATATCCCCCCCCCCAAAAAAAAAAAAATAAAAAAACCCCAACAAACTAATATCACCACTTATCTCATCAGGAAAAGTCTTTAAGTATGGGGAAGCTGTCAAGATCAGTGTGGATACATGTTTTCCAAAATTCTAATGTTCAACTGAAAATTTTCTTACTTGAAACACATACTGTCAGTTGTTTCCCATGATGTGAAAGTCTTACTTCATTCATTTTAATTGCTAAATACCCAAATCTAAATAATCATAGTTGTTTGTCATTTGGTATTTCAAGTAGAAATAGTTTTACATGAAATAATCAACTATTGTAGAAGAATCCACAACCCAATCACACCAGTGCTTTTACTTGAGATAATCATTGCGCTTGGTTAAGTAGCATAAGTGCTTATAGGTACTTCTCATTTTATCACACAAAATAAGAAAAAGATATGTATTCAAGTGACAGGATTTAGTAAAACTTATTGCTACTTCTTGAGCAAAAAAATGAAGCTAGCATTATTTTTATTTATTTATTTATGTATATTCATGCAACTGTCTTGTGGGGAAAAATACCACAACTTCTAATGGAGTTTGGTGCCAATGACTTGATTCTTGCTAAGGCTGCAGTGGTTTTACACACCATTGTTTTCACATGGACAATGGATAGTCAACACAATGAAAAGGCAATTAACTTCTTAGTATTACTATAAAATGATTTTGATCTTATGGTCCCCTAAAAAAGTCTCAGGAACTCCCAGGAGTCCATGGGACAAACTTGGATCTCTTGCTTGAAGTATTTTGTTTTGTTACATTCTTTTATTGAAAGTGGTAACATCTTTTAGCTGAGGCTCACACCAAGACCAAGACACACAATACTTAAAATGTAAAAGGTTAAAAACAAAGAAAAACTAACCTATTCTTCTCAAACTTACAAAAACTTCAAGAGGATGGAAGACTCCAAGGCTCTTTTTACAAGTCCAGCACTATTTTAAGTCAAAAACCAAATAAAGACACTACAAAAAGAAAAATTATAGGAAAACATCCTTGATGAACATAAAGGCTAAAATCTCAACAAAATATTAGTAAATTGGATTCAGCAATACATTAAAAAGATTGTACATTATGATCAAGTGGGATTTAATCTAGGAATACAATATCTCAAATTAATAAACATGACACACAACATTAACAAAATGAAAGATTAAAACCACATGATCATATCAATAACTGCAGAAAAAAAAAAAAAAACATGTAATACATTCCAGTACCCATGATGCAGGGGAGAACAATGGAGAGGGGGGGAATGAGACTACTATAATACAACAATAAATTAATTTTTAAAAATTCCAGCATCATTTATGCTAAAAACTCTCAGCAAAGTGGGACCAGAAGGAGCATACCTAAATATAATAAAGGCTATATATGACAAACCCACTGCCAGTATCATACTCAACAGGCAAAAACTAAAAGCCTTCCCCTTAAGACTGGGAACAAGATAGGGATGTTTGCTTTCACCACTCTTATTCAACATAGTACTGGAAGTCCTAGCCATAGCAATCAAACAAGAAGAAGAAATAAAAGGCATCCAAAATGAAAAACAAGAAGTAAAACTGTCTTTATTTGCAGATGAAATGATAATGTATATAAAGAGCCCTAATGATTCCACCAGAAACCACTAGTACTGATAAATGAATTAAGTAAATAGCAGGATACAAAATAAATATCCAGAAAGGAAAACTGAAAAACAATCCCATCTACTATTGCTTCCAAAAATAAAATACCTAATAATAAAAACAGTTCTAAAAACAATTCTAAAACATTAAAGAAAGATATTGAAGAAAATACAAATCCATGAAAGCATATACCATGTTCATGGATAGGAAAAATTAATATCATTAAAACATTTATACTACTCAAAGAAATTTGAAGATTTAACCTAATATTTTTCATGATACCAATGGAATATTTCACAGAATGAGAATAAATATTTCAAAAATGTATATGGAATCACAAAAGGCCCTGCATAGCAACAGCAATCTTGAGAAAGAAGAACAAAGAGGAATCATGCTACCTAGTATCAAACTATACTATAAAGCTGTAGTAATCAAAATAGCACAGTTTGGCATAAAACCAGATATGTAGATCAATTGAACAGAACAGAGAGCCCAGAAATAAACTTACTTCTTTATAGTCAATTAATATTTGACAAAGAAGGCAAAAACATACAATGGAGTAAGTAGTCTATCTAGTGAAGAAATGATATTGGGAATATTGGAGAGATAGCTACAAAAAATAATAAATAAATAAAACTAGACTACCTTCTTACACCATAGATAAGAGTAAACTTAAAATGGATTAAAGAATTAAATGTTATACACAAAACTATAAAAATCCTAGAAGAAAATATAGGCAATAAAATATTGAACATTTCTTATACCAATATTTTTTCCTGATATATCTCTTTGGGCAAGGGAAATAAAAGAAACAAAACAAAACAAAACAAATGGGACTATATCAAATTTAAAAAGTTTTTTGCACAGGAAAGAAAATCATGAATGAAACAAAAATACAACTTACTAAATGGGAGAATATATTCACCTATTATACATCTGATAAAGGATTACTATTCAAAATTTATAAAGAACTTTTAAAACTTAATACCAAAGAAAAAGCAACAGTCCAATTTAAAAAACTGGGCAAGGAATCTGGATAGACACTTCTCCAGAGAAGACTTACAGATAACCAATAGACATGAAAAGGTGGTCAATGTGATTAAGTATCAGCAAAATGCAAATTAAAACTGCTATGAGATATAACTTCACACTTGTAATAATAACTGTCATCAATAAATAAACAAACAACAAATGCTGATTATGATGTGGGAAAAAAAAAAAAAAGAACCCTCTTGCACTGTTGGCGGGAATGTAGACTCTATGAAAAACTGTATGAAATTTCTTCAAAAAAATTAAAAAATGGAACTGCCCTTTGACCCAGTAATACAATTCTGGGAATATATTCAACAAAAACCAAAACACTAATTTGAAAACATATATGCAACCCTGTGTTCATTGCAGTGTAATTTACAATAGCCAAAATTTAGAAGCAGCCCCAGTGCTCATTGGTAGAAGGGTGGATAAAAGAGCTGTGGTACATTTATCCAATGGAATACTACTTGGCTGTAAAAGAGAATTATATCTTACCATTTATGGCTGCTTAGGTGAACCTGAAGAGTATTATGCTAAATGAAATAAACCAGTCAGAAGCTTGGGAAAATCCCTCCCATTGACCTGTCTAAAGCAACCAAGGATCAACTAAAAGAGAAGGGTCTACTCAACCCACATGAAGGGCACAACTTGACTACCTAGCTTGGGTGATAGGAGCATCTGTATCATTGAACCCTACCAGGCACATACTATATTGGGCCATGTCACCAAGACAGGAACTCATAGCTGCTCTACTTAATATGTAGAAACAAACACAGGGAGGCTGCCAAAATGAAGAGACAGAGAAACATGGCCCAAATGAAATAACAGGTCCAAATTCCAGAAACAGAACTAAACAAAATAGAGATAAGCAATCTATCAGTGGCAGAGTTTAAAACACTGCTTATAAGGATGCTCAAGGAACTTAGTGAGGACCTCAATAGCATAAAAAGATCTGGTCAGAAATGAAGGATTCACTAATTGAAATAAAGAACAATTTACAGGGAACACAACAGTAGAGTGGATGAAACCAAGAATCAAATCAATAATTTGAAACATAAAGAAGCAAAAAACAACCAATCATAATTAAAATAAAAAAAAAAATCCAAAAAATAGAAGACAGTATAAACAGCCTCCGGGATAACTTCAAGCATTCCAACATTTGCATCATAGGGAGGGTGCCAGACGGAGAAAATAAAGAGCAAGAAATTGAAAATATATTTGATAAAATAATAAAATAAAACTTTCCTAATTTGTAAAGGAACCATGGACATGGACAACAGGTGGGATTGACTTTGGGGGGAAAGGGTGGGTGGGGAGGGGGACAGAGGGGAGCAAAAAAGGGATGGATGTAATACAACAACAATAAAATTTAAAAAAAAAGAAAAAGAAAAAAAAAAAAACTTTCCTAATTTGGTGGAGGAAATAAACCTTCAAGTCCAAGAAGAACAGAGAGTCCCAAAAAGATGGTTGCAAAGAAGCCCACTCCAAGATACATCATAATTAAAATGCTAAAAGTTAAGGATAAAGAAATAATCTTAAAAGCAGCAAGAGAAAAGAAAAGCAGTTATTATCTATAGAGGAGTTCCCATAAGACTGTACACTGATTTTTCTAAAGAAACTTTGCAGGCTAAAATAGATTGGCAAGAAATATTCAGTCATGAAAAACAGGAACCTACATCCAAGATTGCTCTATCTAGCAAATATATCGTTTGGAATTGAACAGCAGATGAAGGGCTTCCCAGACAAGAAAAAAACTAAAAGGGTTCATCATCTCCAAACTATTATTACATGAAATGTTAAAGGAACTTATTTAAGAAAAAGAAGATCAAAACTATGAATAATAAAATGGCCATGATTATTTATCTATCAACAATTGAATCTAAAAAATAAACTAAAATACAAACTAAGCAAATAAGAAGAACAGAGACAGAGTCATGGATACAGATAGTGTTTTAATGGTTACCAGATGGGAGGGGTGGGAAGGGGAATTTATAAAGAAATGAGAGGATTAACAATTATAAATAGGTAGTTATAGATTAGTCATGGGGATGCATAGTACAGTACAGGAAATAGAGTAGCCAAAGAACCTATACATGACCCATGGACATGAACAATTGTGTGATAGATTGCTTGAGGAGTGGGGAATCTGGGTGGGTGGGTGGGGGCAAAGGGGAAAAGATTGGGACAATTGTAATAGCGTAATCAATAAAATATTATTTAAAAAAAATGAGACAGAGAAATCCAAGTATCATCAAGTTTTACTTATATGTGGAATCTAATAAACAAAATAAACTAACAAACAAAACAGAAGCAGACTCAAGTTACAGGGAACAGACAGACAGCTATCAGAAACAAGAGAGATTGGTGGGTCGGGTGAAGGAATTAAGAAATAAAAAAAAAGAGAAAGAAAACCTCATACACATGGACAACAGTATGGGGATTATCAGAAGAAAAAGGGGGAAGATGACAAGGGAAGTAGAAGAGGATAAAGGGGGAGCAAGTGGTGATGGAAGGAGACTTGACCTGGGGTGGTGAACACAGTACAATATGCAGATGATGTATTGTAAAGTTGTACAACTGAAAGTATATAAGTTTATGAGCCAATGTTATCCCAATAAATTGAGTTAAAAAAAGAAACAAGGAACTCAGTTTTTTCTTGCGGTAGACTCATAGATCAGTGCTTTGGGAAAACATTTGCCTGGAATATTGTTTTATTATTGACTTGTTTGGGAACATGCATTCTGGGAATATCCTTTGTAATTTTTGTCTCCGTAATACACCCATCAATTCAAACAACCACAAAATAAAATCTAATTTTCTGAGGCATCTGATGTGTATGAAGTAATGAACTCAGATTGTAACAAAGCTGGGGGAATCATCAAATTTCCCACAACTCCACATTTTGGGAATGGAAAAGGAGCTAATACAGCTTTTAAGGTACTTTGCATAT
This sequence comes from Noctilio leporinus, assembly GCA_004026585.1. Lineage (NCBI taxonomy): Eukaryota > Metazoa > Chordata > Mammalia > Chiroptera > Noctilionidae > Noctilio > Noctilio leporinus. The sequence continues at coordinate 27,118 of PVIW01002230.1, forward strand.
CTATAGCCAACTGATAGCTATGCTGCAGCCCAGGGCAAAAGGTCAGACCGAGGCATAAATCACTTTGACAAGGCCCTGGCTGGTAGCACAGTGGATAAGGCTCCGGCCTTCGAACCCAAAGGTCTCAGATTCAATTCCCCAGCCAGGGCACATAACAAGGTTGCAAACCAGGTCTCTAGTCAGGTCTGTGGCTGGAGGCAGGTGAAGAGCAACCATACATTGATGTCTCTCTCCCTCCCCCTCTTTCTAAAAATAATGAAATAAAAATCTTAAAAAAAAAAAAAGACACCTTGACAAGGTGATAGCTGAGCTTTTCCTAAAGAGAAGCTATGTTGCCCTCAGGTAAAAGAGCAGATAATAGGCTTAAGGTACTTTCCATAACAAAGGCAATGTGATAGCCAAGGCTTACTTGAAGGGGAGCTATGCTGCCCTCAGATAAAAAGGTGGATGGTAGGCTTAACATACTTTCATAACAAAGGCCTATGGTGCTCTGGGTCAGCATTTAAAATTAGGGAGAGCTATGAGAATGTAGAGAGAAGCCATTTGGTCTGAAAGTGGGTAAGTGGGAGTCAGCTTGGAGGTCTGGTGTGTAAGGGGGAAGCCACATGGTTTGGAGTGAGTCTGCCATGAGGTCTGGAGTTAGAAGGAGGAGACCCACTGGCAAACCTGCATGGCTGCACAGCTGATGAGGCTAGAATTTCAGGGACCGGCCTAACCAAGCATGGATTATTGGGAGATGCCTGGAATGCTGAATTGTGACCCAGAATAAAGAGCCATAGACTTTTGCTTTTTGGAAATATGGTACCTCTCTCTCTGACTGGTGTATTCTGAAATAGATCTGGTTTGGCAGGGGAGGCAGTACTAAGAGTTTTGGGGTGTTTTAAAGGGAGTGGGACATAACAGTAGAAACCTGCTGTTATTCTGAATCTGTAAAACCTTTAAATAACCCCCCTTTCCTTTTTCCACCAAACTTTTGTTTTGAGAGTCATGCTTCTTGGAGGCAGCAGTTGGACCTCCCAGCTGTTCCAGAACAGCATAGGCGGGGCTCCTGTAACAGCATGAGAAATAGAATCTGGTATAAAGCCTAAATTTGAAGCTGTGCATGATTTCCTATATTTCTTTCTTGCTCTGAGAAGTCATTTTATTATGAATCAGTCATAGTTTAAATACTAAAACTTTTTCTTCGGAGATAAACTCTAGGAGATGATGTCTATTTAGTCCGTTATCACAGAACAATTTAGAAACTGATTAAACTGGCTGCTAAGAGGAGACAGATCCTTTCTGATAGACTTGTTATATTCATACTCCACTCTGACTATGCTAAATGCTGAGATAAAGAGGGCATTGATGCAAAAGGTGAGACTCTACTTCAGGCACTAGAGACCAGGGGCTGACTTGCAGAAAGGTGTGAGCAGACGGGGTGGCTTTTACGCTCTCCATGTCTCCTTGTCTCCTAGGTGAAAAATTTTAACATTCTGAAAGAACTTAATCCTTACAGATCATCTAGTAACATGAATCTCTGTACAGTTTTATCTACAGAGCTCAGAGACTGAATTTCTTAATTCCACTCTAAAAGCAAAACAGGAAAGATTTTTAGCAGGGAACAATGACACAGCTCTGGCCCTGTGATGACCACCTTCTTAAGGAAGAACCTGACTTTGCTCTCCCTCTTTGAAGACTAAGTAGTTTTGTTATTTTGTAGATACAGCTAGCAGGTTGCTTAAATTTAAGTTGATTGAGGGCAGTTGAGCATGACTTTTTTTTTCCTGGAATCCTCCAATGGCACCTTGAAAATGATTCTGTACATTATGAATATGTGTAGATTTGATATTCCTGGGTTATAATGTTAGTTTTAATTTCAAGTGCATGCTCTCCTATAATTAACTTTGTTAGTTTATTAAAAATTCAGATTTTCCCAATGAAAAGCACAATAAAGCTAATTGCATACACTTAAAAAACAAAAAAACAGTTTCATGACCTATTGCAGAGATTCTAATTGGGAAGGTTTAGCAATGGAGTCCAAGAATGTGAATTTTATTTAGTTTTTTAAATTAAAATTTTTATTTATTTATTTTCAGTAGAGGGGAAGGGAGGGAGAAAAAGAGGGAGCGAAATATCAATGTGTGTCGGCCTCTCATGCACCCCCAATTGGGGACCTAGCTTGCAACCCAGGCATATGCCTTGACTGGGAATTGAACGAGTGATCCTTTTGTTCACAGGCTGATGCACAATCCACTGAGCCACAGTGGGCAGGGCAGAATGTGAATTTTAATTAAGCAGTTGTGGTAAAACTTCTGCAAGTGGCCCATGGACTGCTATCAGAGAAATGCTGCCCTAGATAGTAAACTATGCCTTGCCTAGACAGGGAATAAAAAATCATTTCTGCCTTCTATGAGTTTGGTGCAAAGACTTCTTGAAATTTGGACATTAAGAATGACCACATAAACTTAATCATCATCGAGGTACACTCCAACTTAGATATTGCTCCTGACTATGGATCTGTGGTTCAGGCTTTTTGCTTCTTCTGACCTGGAGTCTAGTGTACCTTTTCCCACTCAGAGATTTATGGCTTTGATGGCAAACCTCAAGCTATTTCACTTATTTCCTGTAATTTTGGTGCCCATTACAGAGCCCTTCTCATAGTAGCACTTACTAAATGTCTAAGAAGAGCGAAATGAGTGACAGTAATTTCAATTTAGTGAATTAGCATTTTGATAAAAAATCTTGGAAAGATTCTGGCTATGCCAAAAACCACTGACAGGCAGTTAGAGGAAGAACATTTGGAATTGTCATCACTCAACTGGGATTTGACATGAAAACTCAAAGAAACTGCTCTACTAAAAATCTTGCAACAGATCTCCATCCAACTATATTAAAATATATCAAAGAGAGAGTATCTTCTCTTCTGATTTTCCTTTTTTCTGTTAACTGAATACTTGTAAAATTCATGGTGATGTGTATCTTACCTGTTACCTGGAGAAAACAAAATTACTTGAATATTTTTGAAAGCTTCTTTACTTTGTAAGATGTATCCAGAGAGCTTATAAAGTTCATTAGAAGACCTGAAAAAATGTAAAAATACTTCTATGGGCCTTTTCCTTCCTTTCTCAAATTACTTTGGAAATTTTAGATAGGAGTATGAATAAATAAATGGAAAGCTCAGCTAAACAAAAGTTGATTTGTATTTTTCAGAAGCATATGAGGGGAATTGAATCTATTAATTTCTCTGTAGTTAGGCTCACCCTTCGTTAGTGTCCATAATCAATGCTGACTTGGAGTAGGAGGTTTTTGAGAAAAAAACAAAGATACCATCTATAATGATAGATAGCCTCTTTCTCTATATTGCTAGAATATCCTTATGATTAACATTATATCAATTATAATGTCTTTTTATGAATGGTAAGGGTTAATAACTTTTATTGTGCCATTTTCTAGGTAAGGTGCACAGGCATTTGCTCACTGAATTCTCACTATACTATTATAAAGTTAGTACTAACAATATCCCACATTATTATAATCAAGAGGATAAAGAATATATATCTTCCTAGGGCATTCAGCTGGTCAGGATGGAAGCAAATAGTGTAGGAGGGGCTATTCCTCTGTCCTGTCCCTGGGATTAGAGATTTTGGTGGAGGCAAGATAGGGGCTCTGGACCTCCAGGAAATTCTAACAATGATTGAGTTCTAACAATGGTCTTTTGTTACAGAGTTAGAGGAGGGATGGGGGAAATAAAAGAAATGAAAAACTTTTTGCTTTCTCTTTTCTTGTTGTTTTGTAAGGCTATAGTTTTATTCAATGATGATGATAATGATGATGTTAATGGTGATAATAAAAATAAACAACCTTGTGTGGTGGCCATGTTCTTACTACACCTTCCATGGGGCATTAAGTCCATTTCTGTAGCACCTTGTGAGCCTTCATTTGGCTGTCTAACTTCTATTGTTGACCTTTTCTAATTACTCCTAAGACTAAGAAATGAGCCATTTCCTGGCAGAAAACCAAAGTAACTCCTTTGAGTGATAAAACACAGCCTTGGTTATGTGGGTGGACCTCTGAAATAAAATTCTTTGATGTTTCTGGTAGGCCTCAAATTGGGTTTTAATTCTAGAACTTGCATCCTCTGGAGGCAGGGCTGACTGAGAAATGTACGCTTAGCTGGCAAGTTCGTACCATTGCTTCTGGCAGAAAAAGAGGATATAGGTAATGACAGGGAGATGAGATAAGTATCACTTACCCTTCAGATGATCCTTTTACTTGACCTAGAAGACATGTTCCTCTCAGATGAAGTTTAAATGAATATGCAGGCATTTTGAAGGGCTTTCTTCCTTGATGTTGCTTCCGGATAATCAAAATATTGTTAGAATTATTCTGGGCACAGATTCAAAGTGTGAAAGGCTAAAATATTGCCAACGTGGTAATTTACACAATATAATAGCAGGGGAAAATAAATTATCCACAACTTACTGCAAGGCCCTCTGAGCAGAAAGCCTGTTGGAGCACACAAAAATTATATCTACAATATATCAGTAACATGAAGCCCAGGATTATAAGAATCAGATTCAAGTTCTTGAAAAACTAGTGGAATTTTCATTTTGCCCTCACTTTAGAAATTGGAAAGTCATAATAAGTGGACACAGTCAGTGTTGATACAAGAGTGATTGGATTACATATTCCATCCTCTTTGTCATTTCGTACCTTATATCCTCAGAGGGCTGTGTCCTCATGCTTCTAGTCAACTACGGAGACTTGGTAGTGTTCTCATGTTTTCTGCAAGGGAACTGAAGCATTGGAAAGTGGGTTTCTTTCAAGGTCATGTCATTAATCTGAGTCAAAGTTGTAATGGAACTGAGAGCTATGAAATCCCTATCTTGGGGCTGACAAGGGTTTGTGATTTGGACCAGATTTTCAGAGCCACAGAGGATCAAAGAATAAAGGCAATTGGATGTGCTGGGGATTCAGACTTTGAATGAACTTTTAATTAAAATCACTGGCCTTCTTAGGAACCTTTTGTCCCCCTGAGTTTTGAATAAAAGTTCCCTTTGCTTCTTGGTCATTGCTTTTGGGGACACAATGTTCCCTTGCTGTGGAATTACATGACTGCTAATTCCTAGGAGATTTTACCTCAGAACCTAGTTTAGGTTTAAGCATTATGATCCCCAATTGAATCATATGTAAAAAGAGCAATTGTATTTTATGAAGATCACAGAAAAGTAGGAGAGAATTAATAGCAGAATAAAAGAAGCAAAGAAGGAAGAGCTAACTTTGTATTTTTAAGAACAGAGAGAACAAGAACCTAGTATAAAGGAACCATGGACATGGACAACAGGTGGGATTGATTTTGTGGGGGGAATGGGTGAGAGGGGAAGAGGACAGAGGGGAGCAAAAAGGGGATGGGTGTAATACAACAACAATAAAATTATATTAAAAATTAATTAAAAAAAAAAAAAAGAACAGAGAGAATAGGCAGGGGAAATATTTTGGTGCAGGGAAGGTTTCATGACCACCAGTAAGAGAGGAAATTCAGCCTGGATTCTCTCTCACTCTATGTTGTCCATGTCTGACCTTTAAAACCAACATGCACACCATTCTTTCTCTGAAACTTCTGCCTTTGTAATGAATGAAAAATAGCACCATCTGCTTCAGGTATCAAAGAGGGCTTGGTAAGGGAATTGAGTAAGTTTTTCTTTTTTCTTTTTTCTTTTTTTTCACTTCTGTTTAACTTATAGCAGCAGCCTCCTAAGCTCCTAAGTCCCACTCTGTGGTCTTTCCTCATTCTTAGGTAGGATAGATAGCAAATCAAGGCAGGGAGGAGGCAGGAGACTTGTCTCACCCACTAACTCAGCAGTTCTGAGCTTGGTGTGTTAATATTGCCTGTATTCCAATATGACAAAACACCATGCTAGCATAGGAAGAAGGCAGTCCTTGAAATTCTATGTACCATTTCCGTTACTTGGGAAAGAAAGCCTTTGAAATGGTGTATTCATCACAAGGCCTGAAAGTTGGGAAAGGGTCCACAGTGCCCAAAGGAAGAAGCCCATAAAATAACCTTGGTTAATTGCCTACGTCTGGTCACTGTTTGTTTTATGAGGGAATCCCTAATGTTTAGGAAAAAGCCCATAAATAATTTTGGGTAACTTCCCTAACTTTAATTGCTTCTTGTCGTGTATCTGTTTTACAACAAGATGAACAAATGGAGCAAGATAAGGATTCAGTCTAACCTCCACATATACCTAAATTTGGGCAGTTACATCCCCCTGGGAGGGCTGGTACCACCTTTACCTGTCAATCATTATGTAATTTCTTAATCCCCATCCATCCAGCTCTACAAATTCTCAGAACAAAGGACTGGCTCTCTTGTCTCTTTCTGGCTGCCCAACGTCAGGACAGCCCTGCTCCTGTTCCCGTGATTGCCACCCCAGCTTTTAGCCACCCTTACTTTTGCCACCTTTACCTTGCTTTGCCTACACCTTCTACCCTACTTTAGCTAGACCTGTTCTCTTCCAAGAATGGATCACCAATAAACCCTGTGCTAATGGACTTTCTGATCTATAGTTGTTTAGGTGGTGGTGAGAAGTTTCTGGGAGTTTCTTTCATTACAATTCCAGTTCTGTTTTCACCACGCGTGGATAATAATTTTAACTGAAATTCTGATCACAGTACTTTGAAGACCTTTGATCACCTTTTCCTGCTCCCATCCCCCAATATAAAGTTAACTGATTAGAGCTCAAATTCTCACATCCCTCCACTGTCTGATAGCTAATTTTCTATGTTAAACCTCTTTTACCTTGTATCACAGTTTCTGTTAATTCTTAGTTAAAACTAAAGTTTAAAAAAAACAAACAAACCAGTTGCCTTCTGAGCAAATCTCAAAGTTTCTGTATTTGCATCATTCTTTATTCTTTCTTAGAGAAAATATCTGTTTTCTCTCTGATCCATCTCTGCATCTGTTGGCCTCCTTCTTGTCCTTCAAGGCTCACCTTATTATACCACTTGATTGCATTTTTATTTCTTTATTAAAAATTGCTCATATTAAAAAAAAATTGCCCATATTATGATTATTTTTCTGATCCTCTCCCCCTGCTGAATTATGAAGTCATTAAGATGAAGGTCTTAGTTATTTTTGTAGTTTTCTTTCTGCTCTTCTGCTTCAAACCTGTCTTGATGCTGTATTACAGAAACAACTGAATAAGTGAATAATAAATATATTATTCAGTAAAAAACAGAATGAATAATATGAGCTCTAGAGAAATAAAGAAATGTAGTATGGGATCTCTGTACTTAAAGGGATAATATTTAAAAGGAGAGATATATAGCCCTTCTCCTTAAAATATGAAAACTTAATGTTTGTGTATTTAAGTATTATGTGATTCTCTAGAACAAATGTACCACAAAGTACATTGAAACTGTGGAGATCAGTGACTTCTTAGAAAAGTTGAGACTTAGAAAAGTTGAGCTGAATCAGATGTATGCATAGCAATAAGGTAAGTTAAGACTAAGAAACTGTTTATTCTACTCTCATGTTATGTATGACTTTTGATAACTAATTGTGTATATGCCTATTTCTGCAGCAGGAATGCTAAAATTTGAAGGGAAAGACACTTTTCTTTTCTTTCTTTCTTTCTTTTTTTTTAAGATCGATATGTGCATCTCCTGCAGTACTTACCATGTGCCTGGCACATGGGACATGCTCAAGAAAACTTTTATAAGTAGGGATGTTGAGCATTTCAGGCAAAGCAAATGGATGAGCAAAACAAGCAAATAAACATATTCACAAGGCTGTTTAAAAAATTGAGGAGAATGATTCAATTGGTTCCTAGGGATACAGTCTGATAAAATTGGAAATAAGGGAGTTACTTTTATTTAAAAAGTGTTTAGTGTTTCTCTAAGATTTGACTTTAATGGCAACCTTAGATGGGCTTTGAGATGTGAAATGGCCATCCCATGTGTGTGTTGGAGGAACAGTTCTCTGGGAGCTGTATACGTGAGAATATAGATTGTGGCATACATTCAGTTAGCTATACCAAAAGCAACTGCCCTACTATTTATCCTCCAGTATTTTTCAGAAATTCCTTGGTTTCAAGAAAGCCAGACCCAATCCCAGGTTTAAGGGTAAGCATATAACCTAGTTGTTGCCACAAAGATGTTAGCTGAAAGCTTGCTGGTGAATTCCTGAGAAAGTATTTCTCTCCAATCCATACTTACTACCACATCATCTTGACATTATGACTGGGTGCCAATATCATTGTAGGGATGTTAACTCAGACTTTCAACATCCTTAAGGAACTAAATCACACTAATAATTGCCTACCATTATGGGAGGAAAAATAATATATTTCTTAGGTATTAATCAATCTTTCTGCTTTTCATTACAAAGAAGAAAAACAGTCCCCTCCTTCTCTTCCTCTCTTTCTTTTGCTCCCTCATCTCTCTTTCTGTGTCTGTCACACACACACACACACACACACACACACACATCATTAATATATATTTAGTAGTAGCAGGTGGAATGCATAAGAGGTTTGTCCGGAAAGTATTGAGCCAACATCAATATAATTTAAACAGTTTGCTTGGTCAATACTTTTGGGACAGACCTCAAACACTGGAGGATGTAAGAATAAGAATCACTGAAAAGTGCCTTAGAGGTCATCTAGTTTAATGCCCTAATTTTTCAGGAAAGGACACTGAAGCCCACACAGAAAGGAAAAGTGACTTGCTTGCAGTAATGCAGCAACCTGTTTCTGATCAGAACCCATTCCTTCAGTCCTAGATCAGAGCTCTTCCTAGCTTCTTCCCATATAGCAAAACATGTGGTCTTAAGGATTCATAAAGACATAAGAAATTTACCTGAGAAAATTATTGCTTCTTTGTCTGCTTATGAAAAATTTAACTTTCGAAACAGAAAGAACAAGCTTCAAATCTTAAACTAGAGTTTGAAGGTATTTAGTGAATTGGATAAGCTATTTATCTTCTCTATATCACCATTTCCTGATCTATAAAACAGAAATTACAGAAGGATTTAGTGCATAGAGTTCTTGTAAAAAAAAAAATACAAGTGAATTTATATGAAATGCTGAGAATTGTGCCCCGTATTGATTCAAAAGTGTTAGTTTTCACTTTTCTCCTTACAGGAACCTCAGAACGCTGGCCCAACAATCACAGGTGGTACTTATTTAATTCTATTCTAGTCATCAGAGGCATTGCGGATAAAATATGTGAGTAACTGAAAGAAAAACATAGCATCATTTTTCCAGTGTATGATGTATTGACCTTTTTATTGGAAATGTTGTGGAGAGATAGAGCCTGCAAAAACTCAGATGATGAATGGAAAGCAATAAGAAAAATGAATAAAAAGCTGTTTGAGAGTAGTTTTTTTTTTCCAAAACCAATTAAATCAGAATCATAATTTTAGATGCAATGTGGTGAAGGCTAGGATGAAAATAGTAGATGAAATGCAAAGAACAGATTTTAGAGGTATAATGATGAAAACAAATAACCTGACAACATACTTCATACATTATGAAGGCTGGTGAGGCTGAGAGAACCAAAAACTATGGCAAGTTACAGCTAATCATTAGTATTTTCCTGCTTCTGTCAGTGATCATGAACTTTTTGTGCTGTGTAAGAGATTCTGAGTATCTTGTATGTACCCAGAGGGCATGACTGCAATTGTGGTTGTAATTACACTGAGAGTGAGTTTTGCTGTGTTTTTAAAATGAAAAGCAAGGATGGACATTTCCCAGCATTTATAAGCACCGTGAAGTAGGCTAATTTTGGAGGAGCATTTCTGGAAAATTCCTTGTAGTTAAATTTTCTCAAAGATCTTCATGATAGAGGTTAAACAGCAGGAATAGGGCATTAATATTTCCATTAAGATTTTATTTATTTAAAAAAAATATTTTATTTATTATTTTTTAGAGAGAGGGGAAGGGAGAGAGGCAGAAAGGGAGAGACATCAATGTATGGTTGCCTTTCACCTGCCTCCAGCTATGGACATGGCTGGAGACCTAGCTTGCAACCTGATTATGTGCCCTGGTTGGGAATCGAACCAGCGACCTTTGGGCTTGCAGGCTGGCACTTTATCTACTGTGTCACCAGCCAGGGCTTCCATTAAGATTTTTAAATGCAGAATCGATAAACTGAAGGGCCTGAGGAAGACCTGCATAGTTTGCACTGTACCCATCTCCATTGCACTCAATTCCTTGTTCACAGGCCATTTACAGTGTCCATGTTTTTCAAACCTAGCGGACTGTGAATGGAGGACTCAGGTTGGATTAACTGTACAATTCCCCTTAAAAGCCTCTGATGAGACAACCTGATTGGAAACTACTCTGATGAGAATTTCTCTTTGTGATGTGGAAAAGGATCTACTCAGAACTCACTGAGACCTCAACTCTATTACTCCAAATACTCCTCTGAGCCAGGCCCTTCCATTAGATACAAAAGATAACCTAGAAGGTTATAATAAAGTAGAATACAGAATCTGATCCTTAGCCTAGATTTCAATCAGATCTTGATTTAGTTTGCTAGGGTTGCCATAAAAAGATACAGTTTCCCCCCACAATTTAAAAGCAGAGGATTCTTATAAAATCTGTCTTTAATCAAAATGGTATAAAGCAACAAAGTTATTTTAGAAATCCACCATTTTGTTTTCTCAATGTTTCAGTTACTCACAGTCAACCATGTTCCAAAAATATTAAATTTCAGAAATAATTGATTTGTAAGTGTTGAGTGCTGTGTTGAGTCATGTGATGCAGTCTCGCGTGATCTTACCTGGTCTACCTGGGACCTAACTCATCCCCTTGCCCAGTGTCTCCACATTTTATAGGTTCCTGCCCCTTAGTCACTTAGTGCCTCTTGGTTATCACATGGATTGTCCTGGTAGGTAGAGCTTGTGTCCAGATAACCTTTATTTTACTTCTTAATGGCCCCAACACACAAAAGTAGTGCTATACTAGCAATTTTGATATGATGAAGAGAAGCCAAAAAGTGCTTCTTCTTTTTCTTTTTTTTAAAGATTTTATTTATTATTTTTAGAGAGGGGGGCAGGGAGAGAGGCAAAGAGGGAGGGAAACATCAATGTATGGTTGCCTTTCATCTGCCTCCAGCTACAGAGCTGTCTGGAGTCCTGGCTTGCAACCTGGTTATGTGCCCTGGCTGGGGAATCGAACCAGCAACCTTTGGGTTTACAGGCTGGTGTCTTATCCACTGTGCTACCAGCCAGGGTTACAGTATATTGTTATGATTGTTCTATATTATTATTAGTTATGGTTGTTAATCTTATACTGTGCCTAATTTATAAATTAAACTCTATCATAGGTAAGTACATATAGGGAAAAAACAGGGTTCCATACTATCTGTGATTTTAGGCATTTACTGGGCATCTTGGAATGAACATATCCCCCACAGATAAGAGTGGGACTACTCTACTATTAATTTTTATAAAAATTTTGGGCATTCACAGACCCAAATATTAAGCTACCAACTCATACCAAATAATACATAAAAGCTAAAATAATAGTAACATATAGTGAAGGTAGAAACAAGATGATGATACACAGCCGCATAAAGTAAAACCATATGTACATGTCATTTTCATTTACCTGTACCCACTGCTTCTAAATGGCTCATTGCAAAGCAAATATGGTATTTAGTTTTCACCTTTTTTCATAAAAATAAAAAGTCTCTTAGGATTTCTTGTCATTAGTAAAAACAGGTACTAAAGTGGTCTTTTGGAAAAGCAAAGTAGTATAAAGCAAACTTTTCATAGGTGGGGTATTCCTGTACCACAGACTGTGGCTTAACAACAGAAATATATTTTCTCAGAGTTCTGGAAGCTGGAAGGCCAGATCAAGGTGTTAGTAGGTTTGAATTCTTCTGAGGACTCTATCCTTGGCTGGTGGATGGCTGCCTTTCTCACTGTCCTCATATGGTCTTTCTCCTATGTGTACAATCCCTGGTATCTCTCTGGATGCACTGCCAAATACAATCACATCCTGAGGTTAAGCCTTCAACATACACATTTTGGGTAGACACAGATTAGCCCCTAACACTCTTCCCTCTGGATCCCCCAAATTCATGTGACTCTCACATGCAAAATACATACATTCATTCCCATCCCAATAGCTCAAAAGTCTTAATCCATTCCATCACTGACCTACTCTAAGTCCAAAATTGCTTGCTTATCATCTAAATCAGACATAGGTGAGATTCGAGGCATGAGTCACCTGAGGCAATGTTTTTCTCCAGTTGGGAACCTCTGAAACATGAGACAAGTTATTTACTTCCAAAACACAATTGTGGGAAAGGAATAGGATAGACATTCTAATTCAAAAGGGAGAAATTGAAAAAAAGAAAAGAGGTTATGGGTTCCAAGCCAGCCTATAACATAGCAGCCAAGTTTCATTAGATTTAAGTCTTGAGAACAATCCTTTTTTGGCTAATGCTCTGTTCCTTGGGCCCACTGGCGTGGCATCCTCACCCTTGGATGGTGGCAGCCTAGCTTGCTGAAACAGAGGTGGTGCCCCTTCCCCACTCACTCCCCCACCTCTTCTAATGGAGGTCCCCTGGGCCTGTCCGCTTTGGGTCCCAGGATGCATGGCAGCTCTGCCAATCTCTGAATCCCTTTTGGATAATTCTTCCCTTTTGTGGAAGGATAGAATGTTCACAGATGATATCTCTATTGCTAAGCATGATGGCCTTTTCTCATTTTGTCCTGCCTCTGTCTCCTTTAGTCCAAGCTGCCAGTTTATGCTGAGATGGTTAATTGGATCCAGAGTCCCTATGATGCTAAGCTCTTTATCAGGTGGTTGTCTGGCCACATTGTAAGTGTTCTCTTTAGAACACACTTTCTTATTTTTTAACAGTATAGGTAGGGTGATAATTTTCCTTTTTACTTAACAATTCATTCTTCCATTTATCTCTCTTCTCTCACGCTTTACCATAAGCAGGTCTCACCTTCAACGTTTTGCTTAGAAATCTGTGCTAAATATCTATGTTCATCATAATTTATAAGTTATATCCTTCACAAAGCACTAGGATACAATTCAGGCAAGTTCTTCACCACTTTATAGCAAAGGCTGCCTTTCCTCCAGTGTCAAATAACATTTCCCATTTACACCTGAGGCCTTCACCGAGTGTATTTCAACACCTTTCATACATGCACCTTGCATATGTATTTAAACATATGAACATATTTCTACCAACAGTATCTTTAAGGCAATTTGGGCTTTTTCTAACTTGCACTTCAAAACTCTTTCAGCCTCTAATTATTACCCAGGTTGACAGCCAATTCTGCATTTTCAGGTACTTGTTATAAGAGCACTCCATTTCATGGGAGAAAAATCTGTAATAGTTTGCTAGGATCACCACCCCAAAGTCCCACAAACCGGGTGGGTGACTTAAACAACAAATTTATTTTCTCACAGTTCTGGAGCCTAGCAGTCTGACATAAAGGTATTGTAAGTTTGCTTCTTTCTAGAGGCTCTGAGGGAGAATGTTTTCTCACCTGTTTCTAGCTTCTGGCAGTGACTGTCACCCTTGGCTTTCCTTGGTTTACAGCTGCATCACTCCAAATCACTTCAAATCTGCTCCCGTCAGCACATAAAGCATTCTACCTGAGTGTTTCTTTGCTCCTCATCTTCATCTGACCTTCTTGTAAGGACAACAGTCATGAGATTTAGGTTCCATCAAAATCCAGTAGGACTTCATCATAACTATATTACATCCTCAAAAATTCTTTTTCCAAATAAGGTCTCAATCACAGGTGCCAAGAGTAAGAACATCAACATAGCTTTTTACACCCACAACATGAAGCAACACTTTTTGTTTATTCCTCTGTGATTAAAGGTGACTAGAAGGGATTGTTGGATTCGAAATATTCCTGTTCTGTAAAGTGTTTTCATTATTTGTTCAGGACACACTATATTGATAGAATTGACAGGATATGGGGAATAATTTGAAAAAGGTGGAGATAAATGCAGAGTTAGATGACTTCAAGGTGTGATGACCATCTTAAAAGCACTGGCAATCCCTTAGGCAGGCGTGGAAGTGATTATTGCAAAGTTCATAGATGAGGTGCTCTCTCTAGCAACCCCTCTATTCAAGCAAGGCATCATCCTAGGACTATATGGTCCTGTCCTCAAGCATAAAATTACAATTACTATGGTTGAAAGTCCTTAAGTGAATTAGCCTACCTACTTCTGCATACTCAATTCCTGCCTCTTTTTTTTTCTCCTGTGAGAAAATTACTTGTCATATAAATATACATTTTTCTTTCCAATTAAAAAGTAAAACAAAACAAAACAAACAAACAAACAAAAAAACCCCCAAAAAACAACAAACAGACAAATTAAAGTTTCCTGCTGGAATTTTCTAGTCTCTCTTGCAGTTAGACTAGCCATTTGACTTTTATTCCGGTCATTGGGATGTATTTATTGTGTTGGCTTTCAGGAAGCATCTCTGAAAGGAGAGCAGAGATCCTTTTCATCCCTCACTGCATCCATCCAAAGCTGGAATTCAGCTGTGAGACCTGGAGCTCATGTGGCCATTTTTGATCACAAGGAGAATGATAAAGCCACAACTCTTGTGACTTCCCCGGTAAATTTACATTTCTGAATTTACCTAAGAATGCAAGCCTCAATACTATACTTACTTCTGCATGTTTTTGAATGTTGAATAAATGGAATAAGATAGTATGTATTCTTTGACTTTAAATATATTTTATTTTTCAATTATAGTTGATATATAATCTTATATTAGTTTCAGGGGTATAATCCAGTAATTAGTCCCTGTATGATTTACTAAGTGATCACCCCGATAAATCTAGTAACAATCTGACATGATACATAGTTATTATGATAGTATTGACATTTTATTTTTGTCTCTTCATTTTGGTTGCCTTAATGCCTTTGTTTTTAGGTTTAGGAAGAGCCACTATGTCTCCTGGGCTTGGTAGGATGGCCTTATGTGTAAGTGTCTGTGTCCGCCCTCTAGTGGCACAGCCTGAATGATCACCTGAGGAGCCTGCCTCCCCTGCACACCATGTGGTTCTGAATCATACTACTTTACTTGAGCCTTGATTGCTGTTGGCACATCAGTGGGAGGGAATTATGCCCAGGCTTATAGGCTAACAGGACTGGCTGCAACTACCATGGAGGTATAGGGACTCACCCCAGAGAGCGGGTCTTACTTCAGTGGGGTTATGGTACCCACTGAGTTTGCCTCTGGAACGTGACACTTGTGGATGTAGCTGGGCGGTGCTTCAACATGACCTGAAGCTGTTCACTTGGTGGATTGGCTCTGGGTCCTCTTGGGAGGTGCAGGCCTAGGTCAGCTGCTTCCTGTGTTCTGCCCAGAGCCCCCTGGCATGAGATACAAAACAATCTGCAGATGGGTGTTAGTTCTGCTGGGCTTGGAGGTGCCCAGGAGAGGCCAAACTGCGAACCGAAGCTGGCTGCTGTTAGTGCTGGGCCTGGGGCCACTTAATGAGAGGTATGGAGCATGCCGTGGGTAGATGCTACTTGTTTCAGAGATTTTAGGAAAGTCTAAAATATGAGGCAAGATAGGACATTTCTATGGGAAAGTCACTGGAGACAGTTTGGGTGGGCAATAAGTTGTTATGTCCATAGTCTGGCTTTTAAAGAGGAACTACTGGGACTCTACAGCCTTCTGTCTCTCCCAGCCACATTCCCTACTGGTTTTTACAGTCAAAAGTTATGGGGACTCCTTTTCCTAGTGACACCAGTACTTGGGGACCTGGTGTGGGGCTGGGACCCCTAACCCCTCACCCCTCAGAGGGGACCTCTGCAGCTGAGACATCATCCAGATTTTTATCCACCACATGTGAGTATGGGGCCAGCCCATTTCATGTCGTTGCCCTTGCTACCCGTCTTGATACGGCTTTTTCTTTATACCTTTAACTGTAGACTTCTCTTCAGCTAGATTTCAGGCAGTTCTGAATGATGGTTGATCTGTACTTTAGTTGTAATTTTGATGGGGTTGTAAGAGGATTTGACTACTGCATTTACCAATGCTGTCATCTTGATCAGAATTCTGGACTGATAGTATGTATTCCTTAAAGTCTGATATCTTTCACTCAAAATTGTATATTTGAAAGATTACCTACATTGTTGTATATGTCTGCAGTTATTCCTTTTAGTTGGAGTTCAGCATTACAAACTATAATAAATATAATTACAATTTATCCAGTTGATTCTTGATGAACATTTTTTCCCCAATGTGGGGATATTACAAATAATGCCACCATTCTTATTCTTGTGTCTCTTAGAGCACAAGTATACCCATTTTGAGGGGGAGTATATCCTTAAAAGTGGATATGCATATCATGAACTTTATTAGATAACCCTAAAATGTTTCTAAAAGTATTTAACCCTTGTTACTCCTTCTGGCAGTGTAGGAAACTTCATCTTCTTTCATATCCTTACCAAGATATGCTTTTTTTACAATAAAGTTTGTTATCATTAAATTGGCTTTTTTCATATTCAAAATAAAACTTAAAATGTATGACAGGCTAGGGAAATAATAGTTACTTAAGGAAAACAAAGAGTGTCATTTAATTAAAATGAATTTAAGAAAGTGAATATAATAGCTGTTAGTATTATAGAAAGATAACTACACTGAAGTGTGAAGAGACCCAGTGTATCTGATTACCTTCAGCACCTTAGGGCAGTCATTATTTTATGTAACAGCAATGAGGCACTCAGAGTGTTGTTATCAAATTCCTCTAGCACTATAGCTAAACACATTAAGTGAGATCTTTGCCAACTATGAAATTCAAGGGGATTAATCTGCCCTTTCTTAATATATAACTGATAGTCAAAATATTTTTGGAATATATTTTATATTTTTTCAAGGTTGTAAGAAAAAGTTGTTATTATAAAAATCTAGAATAGAGAATTTTATTAGCTGACAAATGAAACCAAAATCTATAAATATGTCTCCAAAAGGATGGATTGAGAAGGTTAAAGAAAAGATGATAAGGATTCCTATTATGTTTACATTCATAGAATTTAAATGCTTCCTCAAACAAATGCAAAGACTTTTATCAATGTTTTTCTCTCAACAATGTTGGTTGAGAGATGACTTGGAGGCAGAGAGTTTAATATGTATTTAAATTTTTCTGTTTATGTTTCTTTTACAATTATAGCATGTAATCTTTATTTTGTGCTTTCCAATAAAAAAGTTATCTTCTGTGTTCTTTCAATTTTGTTTCCTCTGAGAAAAAGTTCACTTATAAATACTTTTTCTCCTTAGATTATTATGTGTAATTTTATGATTATGAAAATAATAATAGCCATCATTTATTGAGTCTTTACTAGTCACTGATATTTTGCAAAATGCTTTGTTTAGATTGACATTTGGGTTTATGATCCTTGCAAGGCTCAGAAATGTCCTAGGCCTTGCAAAGTGCATAGCATCAGGGCTATGAACACATGCCTAACTCTTGCAGGGACAGCAGTTGTGGTTTTCCACCACAGTTCCAAAGGGCCCAATAGGGACCAAAGACCTATTATCTGTGGATTCTTCTGTTTCCCCCACAGGCCTGTGAGCCCTTCAGTAGTAGTATTCACTTTGTATCTTTTAAACATCTCATGCACATATATAGACATTTAGGGAACATTTCTTGAATGTTTACTAAGTATTAAAATTGAAAAAAAGACACATCAAGATAAGATAACTTTAGAGGAGAGAATGCCATGGAGAAAATTGTTTGGAGGTGACTTACTTACTTGAAAGGGTTATTTTGGCACACAAACACCCAATGAAGTTAACTTTGAGACTATCCTGGTCCACAGTATTAGGATCTTAATATTGTCTCTCTTTTTTGTTTTGTCTCATTTATTGAATGTTTACAATATGCTGGGGATTGTTTGAATTGTGAACTATTTTATATGTATTATCTTATTTAACAATTCAATGAAGTTATTACTCACATTTTATAGATGAGGCTATTAAGATTTGAGAGATTAATAAACTTTCCCACAGTCATACAACTGGTAAATTCATCCAGGCCTGTATGACATTAGAATCCACATTTTAATAAATTGAATTATAGTTTCATATTATTTTGGGGTCCTGGAAGAACTGAATCATCCCTAAGGCGTATCCATCCATATATGTTTTACCATCACCCTTGCTTCAGGTAGGTGACTTCCAGTTAGCCCTGTTAAGTAATTGCTCCTTAGACTTTCCTTTCTAAATCACCAGCTTTCCTTCTGTGAGATTTAGAGAACCCAGCTCAAATCCCGAGACAGCTCTCAGAAATTGGGGAAACTACCCATATGGAGTAGTAGGCTAGTTGCAAACTAAGCAA
This sequence comes from Noctilio leporinus, assembly GCA_004026585.1. NCBI lineage: Eukaryota > Metazoa > Chordata > Mammalia > Chiroptera > Noctilionidae > Noctilio > Noctilio leporinus. The sequence goes on from PVIW01002230.1 coordinate 45,449, forward strand.
AGTCTTAGGACACACTCAGCCTGGTCACTAGTCTGTCCAACAAACAGTGATCATGTCAAAGGATGGTTCTTCCTAAAGCCAATCAGAAGGAAAGCATCTATAGCTCTTACTACAGGTAATGCAATCAACTCACAGCAGGAGGTCTGGCAGCTGGTAAACTCTGTCTCCTCTAGCATGCTTCCTGAAAGCATGGGGTCCCAGTGGTCCATAGATTTTGAATTTGCTCTTCTGTAGACTCTGCTCAGATCTTATCCTCTCATTGCTGGACCTGTCAACTAATTTCTTTCTTTTTCATGTCCCATCCAACTGTCCCTATTCTCACAATTATTAGGAATCATTTATTACTCTTGGTAAAGAGTGGAAAGCTTTTCTCTTTCTGATCATTTCCTTTCATTCTTTTGTTTTTATACTGTAAATATTCTCCATTCCTTTGATTGTGTTTACCTTCATTATTTCTGCTATCATCACTTCCTTGATGCAAGGAATGCCCAAGAAACTGAATGGAGAAAGGGACCCAAGGATAGAAGGAAATAACTTGGAAACAGACACATGAGATTAGTAATATAACAATAATATATTGACACACACCCAGACGTGGGAGCTGATTCCCTCAAATGGAATATATTCAAGTATCCGCTGACGTTTTGCAGGGAGAAATTCAGCTTCTATCAGTGCTCTGGAAGAGACAGGGTTACGAAGTATGTTCATGTGACATCAGGTAGTCTTCTACTTGGACACCATTTAGGAGGACCCCAGTTTAGGTTTGCCAGATTTAGCAAATAAAAATACAGCACTCTTCATTTCAGATAAATAAGGTCATTTTTTAGTATAAGTATTGTATAGCCCATGCAATACTTGGTACATACTTTTATTGTTGATTGTTGTTTACCTAAAAGCCAAATTAAATTTGGTAGTCTGTATTTTACTTGACAAGTCTATTTCGGGTTTATCTGATTAAAAATAAGTTTGTTGCTCTAGTTGATCAGTTATTAGGTTTGTCCTGAAAGTTTCAAGCCAATGTCAATATAATTAAAACAATTTGTGCAGCTGTTACTTTTGGGATAGACCTTGCTCATATAACCAGTTATAACTCATATTACCTGTAGGTTTAACATGTTTTCCCTGTTTTATTTACTGTGCTGCCTTCAACTGGGACTCTCATGATATTGTTGGCATCAGTCTTACTGCACTCCAAGCCTGCTCTGGCTCTTGAATGTCCTTACCTTCCCATCTAATATAATTATCAATTAAAAACCATTTCTAAACTAATTATACCTGTCACACGAGCCCCACAATCATTCACAACCTAAGCAAGCGTTCAGCTAGTTGTCTTCATTACTCCTGTATCTCGTTGGCCCCAGACCTAACTGAATGCCCTCTGTCAACATGACCCAACTAAAGGTAGTCACGGATGGAGTGCTTGGAAATTATAAATTGCATGCATCAGTGATCTAAGCGATAATGCTGAGTAACAACCACAAAATCCTAGTGACATGCAACAATAAAAAAATGATCATGTAGTTCCTGAGGCTGTGAGGTGCATCTGATCTAGTCTGCTCATTGGAATCTGATCTGGCTTGGACAAGTATAGGCAGCCTGTTGTGCCTCTGCAGGATGCAGCTGTTTTTTAGCTGGCTGTGAGCAGAACTAAACTGGTTTCACCTGGGAAAGCTGAAATATCTTACATCTTTCTTCTTGTAGACTGGCCTGGGCATGTTCTCCTATTACCAGCAGAGAGCAAGATGGAACAGAAATGCAAGGGAACTTTTTTAAAATCGAGCGTCAGTCAAGTTAACATTCAGTCTATTAACATTCTGTTGGCTGGAAAAAAGTCACCGGTCAGTCGAAATTCAAGGAGTGGGGAAACAGGCTGAGGTTGTATTAGGAGGTTCTGAAAGTAACATTGCAAAAAGTATAGAGAGAAAGTGAGGTGAAAAACTTTACTATCAAGCCCTGGCTGGTAGCACAGTGGTTAAGGCGCCGGCCTGCGAACCCAAAGGTCGCAGGTTCGATTCCCCAGCCAGGGCACATAACCAGGTTGCAAACCAGGTCTCCAGTCAGGTCTGTGGCTGGAGGCAGGTGAAACGCAACCATACATTGATTCTCCCTGTCTGCCTCTCTCCCTTCCCCTTTCTAAAAATAATGAAATAAAATATTAAAAAAAAAAAAAAACAAACAACTTTACTATCGATGAAATTAGATTATTATAGATAGCATTTTACAAACTCAAGTAACTTAGAAGAAGAAAACAGATCTATCTAAGACAGGCAACATTGAGAAATGCCCTGAGGCAGAATATGAGAAACAGAATATGGCACTGGAAAAAGACCTGAGTGGGCGAAGTGAGATTTAGGGTGGGGAGTGGGCACACAATTGGAGATAAGGCTGGAGAGTTAGAAAGGGGCCAGACAGTACAGGTCTTGCAGGCCTAAAATTTAAAAAAAAAAAAAAAAAAAAAATCAATCTTTCTTGTTTTGTAGTCACATTACTAAATTCATGGCAGTTTGGTCACTTACCATTTGGTCATTATGTTCTTTAACTGTACACATTTATATTTTTTACTTAGTTCTTAAGACATTTGAGTGGAAAGTCCTCAGAGAACTTAAAAATTATCTTTGAGCTTTATATTTCTCATTATAAAAGTATGGGTGGAACTAATTAGAGGGATAAAACAATGTAGGTAAAAAAAGGTTTACATAGTACTGAAATGCCACTGAAATAAGAAAAATCTGAGTCTGGTAGTGGAACAACTAAACTAAGTTGATTAAGTAAGGAAGCCAATATTATGGGGACCAACATGACAAAAGGATTCTTGTCTATTTACTTGTTGCAGGAGACAAAAAATACTGATAAATATAAGTGACTATGCTGTGTAGAAATTATAACTAACTGAAAGGGTCAGGGAATGTTCTGTTACTGAAATTTTTTTCTTTTAACTTCATTTTAATTCTACATTTCTTAAGAATTCTGTATTGTAATCACTTTGAAGTAAATGCCATATGTCTTTGAATAAGGACCTATATGCAGAGATGAAGCAAAAGATTCTTGCTATCTCAAATTATACTCTCCATATGTGAGAACATATGTTTTAGGTGTAACAGATTTCAGGGAATTATCTTAGGCCTGGTGTGCTAGAGGCATATCAGGATTGAAACTTGTAAAAGGTGCAAACTTGCATGTCTATATGTTGTTGGCTAGACCAGCAAATTTGTCACAAACTTTTATCTTCAGAGTTTCCTACCATAGAGTATGTAACTGCATCTGTTATACAAACCAATGGAAAGATCAGGAGAGGATTTCAATCTAGAGGATCTCAGCTTATAGTGAGGTCAAAATCATATTAAAGTGCAGGTTTAATTTACATTTGCTTGCTCTTAAAAGATGTGGAGTCCACTTACTTTCTCTTGGTAAAATGGAAAGCAGCTAAGACAAATTTGAAAGGAAGGAGAACATTGTGGCCACTGCATTTTGAGAATCAGGAAGAAATGCTAAGGTTCCTCCCATTTTCACATATAAATAATAACTGCAATCATTGAGAAGTAAATTATTAAAAAACTGAGCTTACTTGATAGTTTGAAATTGAAAACTAAAGCAAGTAAGAATCAAAATTAGGACCTTTCAAAGACAGGACTGGGAACACCATGCAGGGCAGGTGGGACCAATTTATTAATTCACTGCTAAATGTAAAGATTTTGTTTCTATAAATGAAGTGGCTTACATCCAGGAACACTGCCTTTAAAAGAATACTTTCATTTATTTTTTTCCTTTTAACATCACCAAAGGAATTATAAGGTTACTAGTTGAGTGACTGGCACATAACAGACACACAATAGGTATTTTTGAGCAAAAACCTAAAATTATTGATTGTGGAAATGCAGAGAAGCCTAAAGAAAAAGCAAAACATAACCCATCATTGTCAATATTTTGATTTAAAATGAGTAATACTATTGCATAATGTTTGCTATTTTTTTCCTGAATCTATTTCCATGCCACTAAATTGTGCTTTGAAAAACTATTTTTGTCTACTGAATAATGATATTATATTGTTTCCAGACAGATACTCATAATTGCATATAATCTCTAAGCCTATTACTTATTTTTACATTTTTTCATTGCCTCCAGGTTTTATTTGTTTTCAAAATTCTAAGAGTATTCTGATAATGCAAAGAATATATGTTTGTTGAAAAATCTTCAGTGGATTTTTTTCTTAATTATAAGGTAGTATCAATGGAAAGTCATGCTAATATTAAAAACAGTTCTTAGGAAAAAAATTCCATTACCTGAGCCTATCAATTGTAAAATATAATCTTATTTTAGAAGCAGTGGAAAAATACATCTCAGAATTGAGGGTTATAGTATTAATCATAGTGAGCAGTGTGGAAAATTACAAATGTATCAAATGGTGCCAATCACCATCATAGCCTTATGAGGAAGATGTGTGGCACTTTTATTATGATTCATATTTTAAAGAGAAGGAAATTTAAGCTTAGAGATATTAAAAATATGGGGGTAGAAGTTTAGGCCCAGTCCAATTTAAGCAAGAAATTATTTTAATTATGGTAACAAATATACATACATATATATATATATATATATATATATATATATTACACTAATGTATAAATAACATATAGTACATTATTACACATAATATATGTAACAACATATATGTTATACATAGCACATATGTTAGAAGAATTAGATAAATATACATTATTTCTAATATATATTTATTATAAAATATATATCACACAAAACATTATACATAATACAGTATATAATATATAAGAAACATACTATGCAATATCATTTATATACAAATATAGGGCATAAAATTTGCCATTGTAGTTATTTAAAGTTTTAAATTTAGAGAGAGAAGAAGGGAGGGAGAATGAGAGCAAGAACCTTGATATGAGTGACAAACATTGATCTGTTGCCTCTTGTCCTACTGGGGACCAAACCCAGAACCTAAGCAGGTACCCTGATTGGAATTGAACCAGCTATCTTTGGTTTTGCAGAATAATACCCAACCTATTTTAAACATTCTCAAGTGCACCATTCAGTGGTGATAATTACACATACAATATTGTGCAGATATGATTACTAGGCATTTCTGAAAAATTTTTATCACCCCAAGTAGAAATTTGCTAACCACTGAGTAATAACTCTCCTTTCCCTCCCCTCTCAGTCCTTGGTAATCAGTAATCCATTTTTTATTTTAATGAATTTGCCTATTATAGCTATTTCATATAAGTGGAATCGTTCACTATTTATTATTGTGTGGCCTAGTTCATTTAGCAAAATGTTTTAAAGATTCATTGGTATTGTAGCATTTAATGGCACTTTATCTTTTAATAGCTTAATAATCCATTATATATGTATCTATGCATATTTTATTTATCCATTCATCTCTTGACAGATGCTTGGGTTTTTTCTATATTTGGGATATTTTGAATAATGCTACTATAAGAATAAATATTTGTATAGCCTATTTTAATTATTTTGTGCATATACCTATGATTGGTATTGCTGAGACACATGGTAATTGTATGTTTAATTTTTCAAGGAAACACTTAGATGTGTCTTCAGGTGCTACATCATTTTATTTTACCACCAAAAATGTAGAGGGTTCCAATTTTTCTACATCCATGACAATACTTGTTACTTTCTATTTTCTGGATCATAACCATTCTGGTATTTGTGAAATGGTATCATGGTTTTGATTCATATTGTCCTAAAGACAAATGATATTGAACATTTTTTTTTAATTTTTAAAATTTATTATTTCCACAGAAAGGAAGAGAGAGAGAGAGAAACATCAATGTATGGTTGCCTTTCACCTGCCTCCAGCCATGGACCTGGCTGGGGAATCGAACCAGTGACCTTTGGGTTCACAGGCCGGCGCCTTATCCACTGTGCTACCAGCCAGGGCTTTGAACATCTTTTGATGTGCTTATTGGCTATATGTATATCTTCTTTGAAGAAATGTCTATTGAAGTCTTATGCTTATTTTTTCACCTAGTTGTTTTGCTTATTTTTGTAAAATTGTAGGAGTCCTTTATATATTTTGGACAATAAACTTCCATTTGATGCATAATTTGCAAATATTTTCTCTCAATCTGTAGGTTGTCTTTTCACTATCTTGATGAACCTTCAGTGCACAAAAGTTTTAAATTTTGGTAAATCTGAACTTATCTGTCTTTTGTTAATTGTACTTTTGATATCATATCTAAGAATCCATTGCTAAGTATAAGTCCATAAATTTTACCCTCTTTTAAAATGAGTTTTATAGTTTTAGCTCTTTTTTTGGGGGGTGGGGAGTAGGCCATTTATCAATTCTGAATTAATTTTTGTATATGATGTGATGGAGGGGCCAACTTCATTCTTTTACATGTGGAAATCCAGTTGTCCAGCACCATTTGCAGAATGAGATTATTCTCTTCTTATTAAATGGGCTTGGCACCCTTGCTGAAAAATCATTTGTTTATAGCTATGAGGTTTTTATAGACTCTCAACTTTAATACATTAATCTGTGTATTTGTTATTATTCCAGTACCATACTATTTTGATTACTGTAGTTTTGTATAATTTTTAAAATCTGAAAGTGTGATGCCTCCAATTTTGTCATTTTTAAAATTGTTTTTGCTTTTCAAGCCCCTTGCAATTTTATACAAATTTGAATTTTGGCATTTCCATTTCTGCAAAATGTATGTGAGAATTTTGATAGGGTTTGTATTAAATATATAAGCTCTGGCTGGTGGCTCAGTGAATAGGCACTAGCCTGTAAACCCAAAGGTCGCCAGTTCGGTTCCCAGCCAGGGTACATAACCAGGTTGCAAGCCAGGTCTCCAGCCAAGTCTATAACTGGAGGCAGGTGAAAGTCAATCACACATTGATTTTTTTTCCTTTTCTTCCTCCCTCCCTGCCCTTCTCTCTAAAAATAATTTAAAAACTTATTTTAAAAAATTAAAATAATAAAGACATAGATTATTTTGTGTAGTATAGACATTTTTTACAATATTTAGTTATCCAATCCATGAATCTGGCATATATTTTCTTTATTTCAGTCTTTTTTCCATTTCTTTCAGGATTTATTTATTTATTTAATTACTTTATTTAAAGATTTTTTATTCATTATTTTTAAAGAGAGGGGTAAGGAGGGAGGAAGAAAGGGAGAGAAACATCCATGTATGGTTGCCTTTCATCTGCCTCCAGCTACGGACCTGGCTGGAGACCTGGCTTGTAACCTGGTTATGTGCCCTGAATGGAATCAAATCAGGGACCTTTGGGTTCACAGGCCAGCACCAATCCACTGAGCCACACCAGCCAGTCAGGGCTCCTTCAGCAATTTTAAAAAAATGTACAAATGTCACCTCTTTGTTAAATTATTCCTAAGTGTTTGATTATTTTAGGTAACATATATGAAATTGCTTTTTTAATTTCCTGCTTGAAATGCTCATTGCTTGTGTACATAAATATAACTGACTTTATGTTTTGATCCTATAACCTACAATTATGTTAAATTTGTTTATTAGCACTAGTGTCTTTCTTGTATTCTGCTGTATTTTCTAATGTAGACTATTATTATCTATAAATAGAGATAACTTACTTCTCCCTTTCCAGTTTGAATGCTTCTGTGTTTTTAATGAATGTACTATTACTTTTCAAGAAAATAAATTCTACCCTAATCATCACTCAGGGATAATTGCTGATAGTTTGATAGGTATCTTTCTATCAAATGGATGCTATTTTGCTCCATTTATTCGTCTTTCATTCTCTTACCCAAATTTCTTTTTAATTATTATATAATACATATATATTACATACAATATCTGTTATATATTATGCATATTTATTTTTAGAAAATTATTCATTTTATTTATTATTGCAATTACATATTTGTACATGACAGAGTTTTATGAAAACCTTCAATGAACCATGTATAATATGATTTTTTTCTAATGCATCAGTATTTATTTTGTTGTATTCTTCCCACTTACCTCTAATTTTTATAACTTCATGATTTAAATGTTAATATTTATATGTATTTTGTTTAAAAATTATATATCTTTAAAAATTTTTTTGGTCTTTTTGTCAGTTTAATGGAAACATGTAGTTTTCTTATTGTAGGTACATTTTCTTAACCAATAATTACATTGTACTTCTACTTGGACTCATGAATTATTTGGGCTGTTTAGTTACTCTTGGTAAACCTTTCATTTGTAAGTAGAGATGAAGTATTTAGGCTATACAATTTATGGCAATTTGTAGATTTGTTTCTCTTTCACTGTAATTTCATTAAATGCCATATTAAAAGATGTTGCTTATGCAATCAATCACTCAAGAGTCTTTCTGGCATCCCTCTGATCTACTGAGGTAGCATTTTTTTCCTACTCCCAACTTACACCTGAATTTTACAATTTTCATCATGTTCTAAGGATTTCTCTATTTTTACCTCCACTTAAAATACAAGTATTGACTATTATCCTCTGGTACCACCAATCAGCATTCAGTTCTTGTCTGGTAACTATATGAGAGTTGAAGCCTTTCAGCAGTGCAGCTAATACAACTACCAAAGGTGGGTGAGAGGGCAGAAGATGATGGTACAGTGTCAGTCTCATATCACATGAACCAACCAATGCAGAGATGAGTACAATTCCTCTGTTGACACTACCCTGAGTTTTTGACTTGGGGACTATATGATGATGGGAAAAAATAAGATAGTCTCTTTTTGTGAGGCATTCTGCATTTTGTGAAAGGAACCCAAGATATGGGACAGCCTAAAGAACATGTTGATCCATTTGTGAATCTGTCTAACAGTCTTATATTTAGATATTAGACAAAATTTCCTCATCTTAAATTTCCCTCTTCCTTTTGGAAGAAATTTAGTGAGCAATTTCAAGATGCAACCAACACCAAGTTTCAGCTGCCTGCCACTATGAAAGCTGAACTCTTGAGTCAGGTGCTGTTGAAAAGGAAAATGATTTATTCAGGTGCTGGCAGTCTGACAAGATGGCAAGTTTATGCCTCAATCCATCTTAACATCTCAGAGTAGACACAGCATTTTATAGGGAGGGAGAGGAAAAGCAGGACAAAGAGATCAGGGTGAGGAGTTGTGGATATGCAGGCAGTGTCCATGTTGGTCCCAATATGGATCTCAAATGTCAGTATACCATAACTGGTCAGTGCTAGACAAATCCTACAGCTGGTGATCTGCATCAACCAAAGTCATGGTCAAAGCCGTTTCTCATACAAGCAGAAACTGGAACTGCTGATATTTATAATATGCTTATAAGGAAGCTTCCAACGTATGAGCACTTTTTATTAGTTTGTTAGTACATTTTTATTCTAATTTCACTTCATGATTAATCAGAGTAATGTGAAGTTTTCATTTCCTATTACAATGAGGCTATAAAAAGGTAACCATTGGAAATACATTTTTGAACTTGAAGATATATCAGAGAGCTTAGAAGTACTGTATATCTCAGACTCTGAAAGTAAATACAGCATCCACATGGTAGGTGCATCTAGAAAAATCCAAATAGCACAAAATAACTGAAGCAGTTTAACAATGCTCTTGACACTCAATGCCAATTATCAAAATAATTAGTATCTACTCTAAGAATCCTGAAACACCAATTCAAAAGAATCTATGCACCCCAATGCTCATAGCAGTATTACTTACAATAACCAAGTCCTGAAAATAGCCGAAGTGTCCATTAGTAGATGAATGGATCAAAAAACTGTGGTACATTTACACAATGGAATACTATGAAGCAGAAAGAAAGAAGGAATTTCTCTGCCTATTGCAGCAGTATGGATGGAACTTGAGGGTAGAGTGCTCTGTGAAAGAAGCCAGATGGCAAAAGGCAAACACCATATGAAATCACCTGTAAGTGGAACCTAATGAATATAACAAACAAATGAGAAAAATAAACCAGACATGAAAATAAGGAACAAACTGACAGAGATCGGAAGGGACGGGAGAGGGGGATACCAGGGAAAAGAAAGGGAAAGTTCTATTTAAGAAACGAGTATAGCCCTGGCTGGTGGCTCAGTGGATAGGCTCTGGCTTGTGAACCCAAAGGTCACTGGTTCAATTTCCAATCAGGGTACATAACTAGGTTGCAAGCCAGGTCTCCAGCCAGGTCCTTAGCTGGAGGCAGGTGAAAGGCAACCATACATTGATGTATCTCTCCCTTTCTTCCTCCCTCCCTGCCCCTCTCTAAAAAATAGTGAATAAAAAAAATCTTTAAGAAAAAACAAGTATAAAGGATCCATGGACATGGACAACAGAGTGGGAATTGACTCTGGAAGAGGGGGCAGAGGGTGGGTGGGGCAAGGGACAGCAATAGGGGGAATATTGAGACAACTGTAATTGAACAAAATAAGAAAATGAAAAAATAAAAACTTACACAATGGAATACTGTTAGTATTCCATTTGCTCTCCTTCAAAAAATAGTTTATATCATGTAAAGATGGTTAGGATAAGAGTATAACTATTGTATGACTAAAATTAGAATGTTAAAATACATACTAGTTTCCACGGATAAATATATAATTATGTTTTAATCAGGTTAAAGGTAAGTAATTCTTATTTATATAAAATAAGGTAATTATTAGTTTGGTGGACAGAAATAATTTAAACAGTGACTAAAGATTTTAATAAATCTTTAAGTGAACATTGCTACTCTTTAAATATAATATATTTTCAGAAAGTTTCCCTGTTTATAGATTTTCAAGAAAAGATTTATGTCAGATTGTATTTTTCAAAAATGGGAAAAAGATTATTTCATATCACCCCACTTACCTCTTACAATATGGTTTTGATACTCGTTGGGTTCTATGATTGTTTCCCTTTAAATAGGGCAGAATTGTGATATGGAAATAATGATGTTATGTGACATCTAAGACTAAGTTATAAAAGACAATGTAATTTGCACCTAGTCCTCGTAAGTTGCTTGCTCTGGAAACGTAGCCACCAGGCTGTTAGGAAGCTGGTCATTGGCAGAAGCAGGAACATCACCACTTCGCTCTTCAGTACACTCTAAGGGGAAGTGGATTTATTATGTTGTATTTCCACATAAAATCCAAAGTTTGTATTCAAGTTTCTCATGAGGTAGGCTAGTAAGCTAGGACCAGTGGAATAGGGAAACTGAGTTAGATAGTTAAATGCCAAGCAGTTGACAGCCACTTAGAAAATTGCAAAATATTATCTTCTCTAAACCAAGAACACTTAAAAGTAAATGGTTTACACTCCTCCTCCCCAACCAGAGGGTAAAAGTTAATCACTCTTCTTAGGGAGCTAGGTAGCAGAAATCCAATTAGTGCCATTTGAGCCAATCACACCCAAGGTCTTTGAGGAATAAGAAGCTTACTGAAATGATCCAACATTTGGTATTTGTTTTTTCTAGGAATTAATTAATTTTAAAACTGCAGATTGACAGCCTGAGAAGTTGAATGAAAAGAGATGACTGATAAACTGAGATACTTAGCCAATCTTCCAAAAGTTTCATGCCTGTAGAGACATAGAACTTATGTTCAAGACCCACTATAAAAAAAGAAAGAGTTCTGGGAAACTCCCAAGTGTTGAGTTAGGAGGATGAATAAACATGAACAGCAAGCAAGAAATATGTAAGACCTTACAAAGACTAAAGCCTCAAATAATTTTTTGACTGGATTAGGTAAACTGACCTCTTCATTCTACCTCATTGAAATAAAAGCAAATACTTACTGGAAGAAAATAACATTAGCCAATGCCTTAAATGACAAGTATATTTTCTCATAATTGTACTTTCAATCTAAAATATCCAAGTATGTAAAAAAGGGCAAGAATTGACAACAGGCTAAATTAAAAGGGCTTATAAACATTACTTTTATTATTACTAACTGGAATAACTGTTATAAAGCAAGAGCATAGAATGCTCTGATAGGGGTAATAGAAAGATCTCAAATGTCTGACTAGGTGGCATTTGATTTGAGATTAATGATATGAATCAGTATACTATGAAGCTGAAGATAATTCTAGGCAAAAGAAACAGCTTGCTTAAAGGCCCTAAGGAATTAAGGACTAAGATAAACATGAAGATTTGGAAACTGATCAAGAGGTATACAGGACTTTTAGAGTATTCTCAGTTATGCTAAGCACATTGGCCATTAACCTTAGAATATCAGAGAGCCATTATGTTATTTATTGATTTTTCTTTTTAATTTTATTTTTCCATTACCATTTATTCCTCTTATGCCCTCTTCCCCCATCACATCACCACACTATTGTCCATATCCATGAGGAATTTTTTCTTTTGCTCAGTCTCTCTACTGCATATTCACTGCCCCCACAGCTGTCAGTCATCCTGCTACTGATGAGTCTGTTTTGCTTGTCAGTTCACTTTGTTCATTATAGTCCATATATGAGTGAAGTCATATGTTATTTGCCTTTCTCTGACTGGCTTATTTCACTGAGCATAATGTTATCCAGGTCCATCTATGCTGCCCCCAAATGCAAAATTTTCTTACTTTTTATGGCCAAGTAGTATCCCATTGTGTAAATATCAGATAGTTGTTTTATCTGATGGACACTTGGGCTGTTTCCATATCTTGGTGATTGTAAATAATGATGCAATGAATATAGGGGTACTTATGTTCTTTTCAAATTAGTGTTTCAGGTTCCTTTGAATATATTCCCAGAAATGGGATCATTGGGTCAAAAGAAAGTTCCATTTTTAATTTCTTGAGTTGTCTTTATACTGCTTTCCACAGTGACTGTACCAATTTGCATTCTCATCAACAGTGTATGAGGGTTTCCCTTTTATCCACATCTTATTCAGCACTTGTTTGTTGATTTATTGATGATAGTCATCCTGACAGCTGTGAGGTGATATCTTGTTCTGGTTTTAATTTGTATTTCTCTGATAATAAGTGACATTGAGCATCTTTTTATATGTCTATTGGCCATCTGTATGTCCTCTTTGGAGAAGCATCTATTCAGGTCCTTTGCTCATTTTTTATAATTGGGTTGCTTGTTTATTTTTGGTGTCAAACTTTTTAAGTTCTTTTTTTTTTTTTTTTTTTTTGAAAATTAACCCCTAATCAGATGTATCAGTGAATATGCTCTCCCATTTATTTCATGGGTTGTTTTCTTATTGTGTTGATGGTTTCCTTTGCTATGCAAAAACATTTTAGTTTGAATGAATTTAGCAAAGTTGCAGGATACAAAATTACTATCCAGAAATCAGTTGCATGTTTATATGCTAGTAATTAACTATTAGGGAAAAAATCACAAAAATGATCCTATTGTGATTAATTAAAAAAGAATAAAATACTTAGGGATAAATCTGACCAAGGTTGTAAAAGACCTGTACTTGAAAAATTATAAAATGCTGAAGAAAGACATTGAAAAAGATAGAAATAAGCACATGTTGTGTTCATGGATATGGAAGAATTAACATTAAAATATCCATGCTACCCAAAGCAATCTATAGATTCAACTCGTTTCTTTTAAGATACCAATGATATACAGGGTGCGTGCAATCAATTGGCAAAATTTTAGTAAAATAAACAACATACCACAAAAGTGTTATTATTATTCGTTTTTAAAGATTTCATTCATTATTTTCAGAGGGAAGGTCAGGGAGGGAGGAATAAAGGGAGAGAAACATTAATGTAGGGTTGCCTTTCACTTGCCTCCAGCTGTGAACCTGGCTGGAGACCTGGCTTACAACCTGGTTATGTGCCCTGGCTGGAAATCAAACCAGTGACTTTTGGGTTCTCAGGCCAGTGTCTATCCACTGAGCCACCAGCCAGGGCAAAAGTGTTATATTTTGAAATGTTTATTCTTATATATAAATACATAAACATAGTCATTATTTTTTTAATTGTTCAAAAAGTCTCCATTTGCTGCAATAATAGACTTGATTTGACTTTGGGATCTTGAGCACACTTTAATTAGCTATTTTTGATCCATGGACATCATAATGTTTTCAATCTTAGCTTTAACAGCTTCTTTATTAGAATGAAGTTGTTTATTAACTTCTCTCTCACAAATGCTCCATGCATAGTAGTCTAAAGGATTTGCATCTGGTGAACTAGGCAGCAAGATTTCCTTTGACCAGAATTCAGGAACATTGACACTGAGAAATTCTTGTACCTTTTTGGCGTTATGTGCTGGTGCACCATCTTGTTGGAAGATCAAATGATGTCCATTTGTGACTTGTTTCATCCACAGTGCAACTACTGCTCTCAAAATGTCAAGGTATGCATCCTGGATCTTCATTGATGATCTCCTGAATTCTGTGTACAATACCTGGGCTTGTATGATCCTTGCATACCTTATGCATTTTCCTTGTTGCTGTGGTAACATCAGGATCAGCATCATACACCTTCTTCACATCAACTGTATGTAAAGCAATGTTATTGAAGTCCATAATTTCCTTAGCAGCTGGCCCTGCATGCAGTCCAGAAATTATGGTTGCTCTAACGTCATATTCCTTCGACATGATGGTTGCTCTCAGAATTTAATACTTTCTTTCTGAAACATTGATGCTAAATCATAACCTTAGAAACATAGTTCCTCAAAATTAATAAGAAGCACGTGAAATATGGAGATGCAAAGTTATTGCCAATTGATCACACACTTCCTGTGTTTTACAGAAGTAGGACAAATATTTCAAAAAAAATTTAAGGAACAATTAAAAGCCTCAATAGCAACAATGATCTTGGGAAAGAAGAACAAAGTTGGAGATATAAACACTATGTGATATCAAACTATTCTACAAGATTATAGTAATCAAAACAGCATAGTACTGACATAAAAACAGACACACAAACCCTGGCTGGTTGCTCAGTGGATAGGTGCCAGCTTGTGAACCCAAAGGTCACTGGTTCAATTCCCAGCCAGGGCACATAACCAGGTTGCAAACCAGGTCTCCAGCCAGGTCCATAGTTGGAGGCAGGTGAAAGGCAACCACACATTGATGTCTCTCTCCCTTTCTTCCTACCTCCCTTCCATTCTTTCTAAAAATAATAAATAGAATCTCAAAAAAACAAAACAAAACAGACACATAGATCAATTTAACAGAATGGAGAGCCCACACCTTTATAGTCAATTAATATTCAACTGAGGAAACAAGTACATACAATGGGCTAAAGACAATTTGTCAGGGACTGCTTTGTGTGGTATAGGAGACTGTGACCCTGTGCAAGCAAGGCCTGGAAAAACTAGGAATGCAGGAGGCTGGCACAATCCATACTGGCACCAAGGGGTCCCTAGGGGAATTAGGGAAATTAGAGAAATGCCTAATATCTTTTGAAGCTTGCTTGGCTTTGACTAGTTTTAGATGCATGCATACCAGATGTTAAGGTTAAACTTACACACCCCATTTTTTGTACCCACTTGGTGTCATCTTATCTAGCAGACCCTGACCTGAATCGGGTCCCTGTGCCCCTTGAATTATTATCTTGTAGATAGTGTCTATTCTCTGTAATTAGCAATGCTTAATATTGATGGAGAAAGAGTTCGATGCACTTCTCCTCTAGAGAGGTTTGCTGGCTTTTTCTCTCCCCAGGCAGATCATATGCTGATAGATTCATTTAATCCGAGACCAGGAGGGCCTTGCTGGATGAGATTCCCCTCAATTGTTTATTCAATAAACTGAAAAAATTCAACAACAACAACAATAAGAAACCAAACAACTCAATTAAAAAAATGGGCAAAGGATATGAGTAGACACTTCTCCAAAGAGGATGTACAGATGGCCAATAGACATATGAAAAAATTCTTGACATCATTAATCATCAGAGAAATGCAAATTAAAACCACAATGAGACATCATCTCATACCTGTCAGACTGGCTATCAGCAATACATCAATAAACAAGAAGTGCTGGTGAGGATGTGGCAAAAGGGCCATTATGTTTCTCAAGCAGGGCAAAGTTATTATTACACATGTGTTTTAGCTCTAAAGGTTATATTTAAAATTTGTGTGTGTTTTAATATATGAATAATATTTTAAATGACTTTCTGCAACAGCGGGGGCATTGTAACCCATGCCATTATTCTTTCAACATTGTTTCTGTGCATGCTGACCCTGACTAATATGCAGCTTATAGATAAATAGCATGTTTGTATAAGAATCTCCTAAGAACTAACTTGAAAAGATACAAACTGCAACCTTCAGTCCCCTTAGATCTGGGAAACTGGCTGATCTTCAGTCATAAAACCAGGATGATGTAAAACTAAGATGATGAATACCAGGATGAATCGCACCACAGGATCTCCGACTAGCTTGGAGGTCCTTATTGGAATGGACTGTGCTCGTCTACATGTAGAGGACTTTTTACCCCCCTCCCTTTAATATCTGTGTCCCTCCTTATAATTCTGCCTGCACTAAGATGTTAAGATGGTTTTTGAGGCATAAACCTGCCACCATCTCAGGTTGTCAGCACCTGGAATAAAATTATTTTCCTTTCACCAGCAACTGTCTCACAAGCTGGGTTTTGTTGTGGTGGGCAGCTGGATTTGTGTTCAGTTATATTATCAATTGCCAATGACTTTACTTCTAAGATATTTAAATAAGAACAGTCCCAAAAAAAGATTGCTCATGTTTGTCACTTGGCTTCTTCTACTCTTTGTTGAATAGCAGGAATCACTTTCTTTTCTTTTCTTTTTTTTATGGAATCATTTTTGATCTATGCTTGAGAAAGCAGATCTACACTTCCAGTCTCTTACTTGGACCACCACCTGGATGGAATGGGAAGCCCCATGTAAAGTTTTCTGAGTACCTCAGAGCCCTGTATACAAAATAAAGAGATAAAAGTGCATATTAATTTAGAAACCTATTTTATCCTCCTACACTATCTTCTTTCATCTCCTCCATAAGGTTATATAACTTATCATGCTTTGGGTAAGGCTTGATCTCTGGAAGTTTAATATTACAATATTATAATGTTGATAATTTACATGGAAAGGACCATTTATCTCATAGATCAGGTTGTTGATTCTTTATGAACAAAACGTGGGACACATGGCTTTAAACCATAAGTATCAAGGTAGAGGATTCATATATTGTAAAGACATCTGGACTAGATTAGGCCTTCCTAGCAGAAATTTTAATGTATATCATATTCTATCAGGATTCTCCAAAGACTGGAAAGGGAACAAAAAAGAGGATTTTAAAAGAAGAACTAAACCACCCATGTTTACTAAGAAATAAGTTTTATGACTGGAATCTTAAAAGGCTTCCTTGAAGGTCTGTAATAGTTAGAAATCACTGGATTGGATGGCAATTAAGTCTCATCCACTCTAGACAGATTTTGAAAGTCCTGGGAGCAACAACATGTCTCTTAGGGGAGTTGGTTGTGCTTCGTGAGCTAGAGGATCCAGCACCAGAACGAGGTTTTAATCAAATGCTCCTCCTACCCAGGTTTAAGCATGGCCTTGCTTGGATGTATTTACTAGCTGTGAGCTAACTTGTGTGTGCTTTGGGAAGTTAAATTACTTAGTCGTACTAAAAGTAAAATACCTGGTTAGAAACATTGTTAAAAACAAACAAGACATTATCCAATTAAAAATCCGGTATATAATACCAGGGCGGAGAAGAAATATTTAGGGCATTATTCCCCACAGGGCTGTTTCGGTCCAATAATGCTGGTAATTGGGAGCTAACCATATTGGTTTTGGATTTAGCTTCAGCCAGCCATTCTAATTAATGCGCTTGATCTGATCATTCATACTTGGATTTAGAGATTTATCAACACATTATGCAGGTGCATGAAAAATTAAACACAAATGAATACTTGGAACGAATAGCACTGATGAGCTTTTAGAAAGGTCTGTAACATTTTATCCCTGCTTGGGATGGATGATGTTTTCTTTGCATATTAGATCTCTTCTAGGTGCCCTTTGCCCTTGCCCTCTCTGCGTTTCACAATAGGTTTGCTTCATTCCCCTTCTTTTGTGGAAATGAGATCAGTTTTGTTACGTTTACCCCAGGCTTCTCTCTAACATTGAAATTCTTCCTTTAGCCTAATTCTATCTTATTTTCATGACTTGTGTTATTAGAGGTTTTGAGGAGGGAAGATGTACATTCACAAAAATGAGTGAGTTTGTTAGTGATCAGGAAAAAAGGAAGTAAATAAAACTCTCTGTTAAGATACCAAAAGCCTGAACTTGGTATCAAGGTTTAAAAGGAGAGAAATATTAAGTATTTCAAGTTCGGTTATTTGAACTAAGGTTTCCCTTTAAATAATAGTAAGGTTAAAAAATGCCCAAGAAATATTATCTGTTGAGTGTGCAGGGACACAAATGAGAGGTATGAAATTGGAAGCGAGGAGCTGAATTCTGTTTGTAGGTCAAACATGTGTCATTGCTTAGAGGGACAGGGGTAATTATCAGACCTGTGGAGGGTGGAACAAGCCTGAGACATTGTCTGGCTTTGACATAAAATTATACTTCCTCACTTTAACCTGTCTGTCACATGTATCAATCTTTCCTTCTCCTTTTCCTCCAGGGCATCCTGAGCTTCAGTTGGCCTCATCGCCCTCCCGGCTCTCATCAGTCTGATCATGCCAATTTCAAAACAAATGATGGATCTTCTACTAGAGACAAATGGACATTCAGGTGGGCATTCAGTGGGGGTACTTTGTCCAGGTCTCTGAAAATTCATTCTTTCTTTGATGATTCCTTTCACTAAGCTAAAAGAGCAGAGTTAGAAAGAGGCTACAAAATGGGGAATTTTTCTTTTTCTTTCTTTCTTTCTTTTCCTATCTCATCTGTCAATCGGTGCACTACACTTTTGGCTTTTGAACCTGCCATCATATATTTCCATGATCTGTCTTTTCTATTCCATTTTTCTTCCTCTGGTTATTCCCTTACCCTGGCCTTTCCTTGATCTAGATTTTGTTATACTAAACAGAGAAAAATATCTATCATGTTTTCCTTTCTTTGGGACTCCTCTAAGATGAAGGTTTCTTAGCTTTATGGCCAAAAGTGATGTTTAAAACAAAAGTTAAGCATAGGTTTATGCCAAGTTAACATCACTGTCTTTCCCTCCTGATTTTTATGGGTATGTCCTTTTTTGTCCAGGTTTAGAATGTATCGTTGTGTCTTTATGTTGTTAAAACTTTAAGGCTTATAATAAATGCAGATGAATGCTTTTGATATTATGTTTAACATGGGAAAAGTAAACCAGAAAAAATCAACAGTACCATATACTTAGAAATGAAATAGAAAACTTCCTAGAAATTGAAACAACTTTGCTGGTAATATCCTCTTGCTATCAGGTTTTTCAGCGCCAACACTTTTGAATATTGCTGGTACATCAGGGAGAATCTTGTCCTGCCCCATTGCAGCTATGTGACCCAGAAAACTCATTCCCAGTTACTTCAGTTAAAATTGGAATAATGGTATCAATCTCATAAAACTTTTTATTTTAATATTGAACATAATACACTAAGTAGAACATACTCACTATTGCTTGCTATTCAAAAAAATTTTGGGCCCTGGCTGGTAGCTCAGTGGATAGGTGCCAGCCTACAAACCCAAAGGTCATTGGTTCAATTCCCAACAAGGGCACATAACCACGTTGCAAGGCAGGTCTGCAGCTGGAAGGCAATGTATGGTGAAAGGCAACCATACATTGATGTTTCTCTCCCTCCCTGCCTCTCTCCCTTCACTTCTCTCTGAAACAATAAATAAAATCTTTAAAAAATATGTACCAAAGTTAAAAAAAATTTTTTTTTGGTATGGTCTAAATAGCAAGTTCTCCCTAGTTCTCAGTAGTGTCAATAAGAATGTTCAAACTTGCAGAGAATTTTTATTAGTTTGAGCCAAACTGACAATAATTTCTAGGAAGCAAAATCTCAATAGATTGAGAAAATGCTCCAGGGTGTGGCCATTTTGCATCTTATTTTATATATCAAAATCAAAGGGGAAGACACAAGGAGGTTACATGAAATCCATTGGTGGTTAGATTAGGGAGGTGGGAGAGAGCAAAGGAGGCAAATTTCTGAGATTGGATGAACCCAAAGGTCACTGGGTATGTAGGTAGACACATATTTTTTTCACATTGGTGGGTACAGGACCATTAACAATGACCATTTACAGGACCAGGACATAGAGATGGTATATGGTAGAACAAGTAACAATGAGGGGTTCTGTGGATTTAGCCCTGGTGGGAGATTATGCCCTGAGGGGTCTGGGAAAAAGAGAATTACTCTGACATTCCAAAGACATGTTAACATAAATGCAAAAAGACAATAGACAGGCTCAGGTGAGGTAAACATTTACCTTTGTCAAAGAAAATAGATGACTACCCATCATGACTTCTTTCCAGTTAGAAAGATTTTATTTCATACCATTCTACGTGATTACTCTCAGCCTCTGGGTTTGTAAATCTTGCCATGAAGGCTTTCCCTAAGCTAGCCAGGTTAATATGTGGCCCCTTGTTTTGTCCACAGTAAGTATGATAGTTCAAAAAAATTCAAGTTGTATTCCAGAAACCATAAAGAATAATGCAATTTTACTACAGGTTTTCTTTCTTTCTTTCTTTTTCTTTCTTTCTTTCTTTCTTTCTTTCTTTCTTTCTTTCGTTCGTTCGTTCGTTCTTTCTTTCTTTCTTTCTTTTTCTTTTTTTTTGGTGTGTGTGTGTTATTATTTAACTTTATTGTTGTTATATTACAGCCATCCCCTTTTTATTCGCCTCAGTCCCCTTCCCCACCCCCCTCTCCCTGACAAAGTCAATCCCACTTGTCTATGTCCATGGTTCTTCCATACTAGTTCCTTGACTAAACTGTTCTCCTTCTTTGCCTCCTCCTCCCACCTCCCCTCTGTCCACTGAAGACCTATTCATTGTATTTATGTATCTGGTTCCATTTTGCTTGTTTGTTTGTTTTGTTCATTATTGTCCTGTAATGAGTGATATCATATGGCATTTGTCTTTCACTGACTGGCGTATTTCACTAAGCATAATACTTACAGTTCCATCCATGTTGTTGCAAAGGGTAGGAGTTCCTTCTTTCTTTCTGCTGTGTAGTATTCCATCGTGTAAATGTACACAAAGTTTTTGATCTGATCATCCAGTGATGGGCACTTAGGCTGTTTCCAACACCTGGCTATTGCAAATAGCACTGCTATGAACATAGGGGTGCCTATGCACCTTTCTTATGAATTGGTGTTTTAAGGTTCTTTGGGTATAGTCCTGGTAGTGGAATCGCTGGATCAAAAGGCAGTTCCGTTTTTAGTTTCTTAAGGAAATTCCATACTGTTTTCCATAATGGCTGCATCAGCCTGCATTCCCACCAACAGTGTACCAGGGTTCTCTTTTTCCCACATCCTCACCAACACTTGTTTGTTGATTTGTTGATGATTACCATTCTGATGGGTGTGAGGTGGTATCTCATTGTAGTTTTAAATTGCATCTCTCTGATGGCTAATGATATTGAGCATTCTTTCATATGTCTTTGGGCCCTTTGTATGTCTTTCTCAGAGAGGTGTCTATTAAGGTCCTTTGCCCATTTTTTAATTGGTCTGTCTGTCTCCCTGGTGTTGAGTCACATTAGTTCTTTATATATTTTGGATATTAAACCCTTGTCTAAGGTATCATTGGCAAATATGTTTTCCCATACAGTTGGTTCCCTTTGAATTTTGCTGGTGTTTTCTTTAGCTGAACAGAAACTTTTCAGTTTGATATAGTCCTACTTGTTTATTTGTTCTTTTTTACCTTTGCCCTTGGTAAAATATCAGTAAACGTATTTCTGCGTAGAATACCTAAAATTTTACTGCCTATATTTTTCTCCAGGACCTTTCTGGTGGCACTGCTTATGTTTAAGTCCTTTATCCATCTTGAGTTTATTCTGGTGTATGGTGTAAGTTGGAGGTCTAGTTCTATTTTCTTGCATGTAGCTGTCCAGTTCTCCCAACACCACTTGTTGAAGAGACTGTTCTTACTCCATCTTATGTTCCTTCCCCCTTTGTCAAATGTTAATTGGCCACAGAGTCCTGGGTTTATTTCTGGGCTCTCTATTCTGTTCCATTACTCTATATGTCTATTCTTATGTCAGTACCAAACTATTTTGATTACAGAAGCTTTGTAGAATAGTTAGATGTTTGGTATTGTGATTCCTCCTACCTTGTCCTTTTTTCTCAAGACTGCTGTGGCTATTCTTGGGCATTGTTGGCTCCATATAAATTTTGAAGTATTTTTTCTATCTCTATGAAGTATGTCATTGGTATTTTAATTGGGATTGTATTGAATCTATAGATTGCTTTAGGTAATATGGACATTTTAATGATGTTAATTCTTTCCAACCATGAATATGGTATATGATTCCATTTACTTGTATCTTCCTTAATTTCTTTCTTCAATGTTCTGTATTTTTTGAGTACAGGTCTTTTACCTCCTTGGTTAAGTTTATTCCTAAGTACTTTATTTTTCTTGTTGCTATGGTAAATGGGATTTGTTTTCTAGCTTCTATCTTTGATGTTTCATTGCTTTTGATTCCTGGATATTGACTTTATATCCAGCTATTTTTCTAAATTTGCTAATTAGGTCGAGTAAGTTTTTGGTGGTCTATCAGGTTTTGTATGTACACTATCATGTCATCTGCAAATAATGACCGTTTTACTTCCTCCTTTTTAATTTGGATACCTTAGATTCCTTTTTCTTCTCTGATAGCTATGGCTAGAACTTCCAAAATGATGTTGAACACAAGTGAGAGAGTGAACAGCCTTCTCTTGTTCCTGATCTTAGGGGGAAAGCTTTTAATTTTTGCCAATTGAGTATGATGTTGGCTTCAGGTTTCTCATATATGGCCTTTATTATGTTGAGGTATGCTCCCTCTATTCTCATTTTGCTGAGTGTTTTCATCATAAGTGGTTGCTGTAATTTTGTCAAATGCTTTTTCAGCATCTATTGATATGATTGTATGGTTTTTGTCTTTCATTTTGTTTATGAGGTGTATTACATTTATTGATTCACAAATGTACCATCTTTGCATCCCTGGGATGAAACCCACTTGATCATGGCCTATGATCTTTTCAATGTATTGCTGGATCCAGTTAACCAATATTTTGTTGAGAATCTTAGCATCTATATTCATCAGAGATATTGGCCTATAGTTTTCTTTCTTAGTTGTGTCTTGATCTGGTTTTGGGATTAGAATAATATTGGCCTCATAGAAAGAATTTGGGAGTCTTCCCTTTTCTTGCATTTTTTGGAATAGGTTGAGAAGGAAAGGAGTTAGTTCTTTCTTAAATGTTTTGTAGAATTCACCTGAGCCAGGGTTCTTGTGCTTTGGGAGATTTTGGATTACTTCTTCAATTTCACTAGTTGTTATTGGCCTATTCAGGACTTCTGTTTCTTCTCGATTCAGTTTTGGTAGATTATCCATTTCCAGAAATTTGCCCATTTGACCCAGGTTGTCATATTTCTTGTCATATAGTTGTTTGTAGTAATTTCTTACAATCCTTTGTATTTCTGAAGTATCAGTTGTGATTTCTCTTCTGTCATTTCTGATTTTGTTTATTTGGTCCTCTCTCCATTTTTCTTGATGAGTCTGGTTAAAGGCTTGTCAATTTTGTTTATTTTTCCAAAGAACCAGCTCCTGGACTTATTGATTCTTTTAGTTGTAGTTTTAGTCTTTAAGTTATTTAATTCTGCTCTGATCTTGATGATTTCCTTCCTTTTACTTGCTTTGGGCTTTTGTTTGTTGTTGCTCCTCTAGTTCTTACAGCTTTATCATTAGGTTGTTTGTATAAGCTTCTTCTATCCCTTCTAGGTAAGCCTGTATTGCTATGCATATCCCTCCGATGACTACTTTTACTATGTCCCATAGGTTTTGGTCTGTTGTGTATTTATTGTCATTTGTTTCCAGAAACTTTGTGATTTCATCCTTGATCTCATTGTTTACCCATTTCTTACTTAAAAGCATGTTATTCAGTCTCCATGGGTTAGAATGTTTTTGGTTTTTTTCCCTTGAGATTGGTTTCTAGTTTCAAGCCATTGTGATCTGACAAAATTCTCAGTATAATTTCAAAGTTCCTGTGTTTGTGGAGGCTTCTCTTGTGACCTACCGTTTGGTTTATCTTAGAGAATCATCCTTGTGCATTTGAAAAGAATGTGTATTTTGCTTCTTTTGGGTGAAAGGTTATGTATATATCAGTTAGGTCCATTTCCTCTAGAGTGTCTTGTTCAATGCCACAATATCTTTGGTGATTTTTGTTTGGAAGATCTGTCCATTGTTGGTACTGGGGTATTAAAATCCCTTACTATTAGTGTGTTGCTATCTATATTCTTCTTGGAGTCCTCCAAGATTTTCCTTATGTATTTGGGAGCTCCTATGTTGGGTGCATATATATTTACCAGAGTTATATCTTGATGGATTCTTCCCTTAAGTATTATGAAATGTCCTTTGTTTCTTTTATGGCCTTCATCATCAAATCTATTTTGTCTGAAATCAGTATTTCTACTCCAGCCTTTTTTTCATGTCCATTTGCTTGATATATATTTTTCCATTCCTTCACTTTCAATCTGTGTCAATATTTTGTTCTGAGTTGGGTGTCTTGAAGACAGCATATATGTGGGTCATGTTTTCTTATCCATTCAGCTACCCAATGTCTTTTGATTGGCACATTTAATCCATTTACATTTAAGGTTATTATTGATTGCCATTTTTCCCCTTTGTGCCTGTGTTCCTCTCTGTCTTTCTCTGTTTCTTTATTTTTTTAAAGCAGACCCTTTAGTATTTCTTGCAATGCTGGTTTGGTAGAGATGTATTCTTATAGTCTTCTTTTACCTGTGAAAATCCTTGTTTCTCCTTCCATTTTGAATGAGAGCCTTGCTGGTTAGAGTATTCTTGGTTGCAGGACCTTGTTTCCCATTACTTGAAATATTTTTTGCCATTCTCTTCTGGCTTATGTTGTTTCTGTTGAATAATCATTTGATAATGTTATTGGAGCCCCCTTATATGTTATTTGCTGTTTCTCTCTTGATGATTTTAGGATTCTCTCTTTGTCTTTGAAATTTGCCATTTTCATTATAATGTGTCTTGGAGTGGGTCTGTTGGGATTCATCTTCATTTGGACCCTCTCTGCTTCCTGAACTTGAGTAATGTTTTCATTCATCATGTTAGGGAAGTGTTCTATCATTACTTTTTTTGAACACATTTTCCATTCCTTGTTTCTCTTCTCCTTCTGTTATCCCTATGATATGGATATTATTGCATTTCCTGTTGTCCTGAAGCTCTCTTAAGACCTCTTCATTCTTGTTCAGCCTTTTTTCATTCTGTTGCACTATCTTGGAATAGTTTTCTAGGTTGTCCTCCAGCTTGCTGATCCAATTCTCTGCTTCATCTAGCTTGCTGTTGATTCCTTCTACTGTATTCTTCAATTCAGAAATTGAATTCTTCATTTCCTCCTGGCTCTTACTGATAGTTTCTAAGTCCCTTTTAATGCTGGTGTAGTTCTTAGTAAGATCCTTGTAGCTTCTCTGGAGTTCTTCTTAGTTTCCCTGGAGTTGTTTGAAGTTTTCTTTGAGCCAGCTGAGCTCATTGAATTTCTCTGTCATCATTATTTTGCATTCCATATCTGATAGTTTGCTTGCCTCTGTTTAATTTAGTGAACTTTCTGGGGTTTTCTCTTTTCCTTTTGGTGATGGACAGATTCTTTTTTCCCCCATTTTGGGTGTCTGTTGTTGCTTGTTTTTGTCTTGGATTAATCTGCTTTGATTCCCTGCCTTCATGTAGTGGCCTCCTATGTTAGGAGGTTTGTGGAGTTCAGTGTTGTAGTTTTCTAGATTTCCTCAACTTGTTGTCCTTGGGGTGCCCTTTATGTGCCCTTTATGTTACTAACTTGGGCTGTCTGGTTGTATGTTGGCTTTGTTGTATGTGTTGCTCCTTTCTCTCCAGTTGGCTGATTGAGAAACACTCCTTCTCTCACATCTCATACACTGTATTTGAGATACTCCTGAAACAGAACCACCAGTCCAGGCACAAGAACCACACCTTCAATGTTATCTTTCTCCTTTAATCCCCCTTTCAATTGCCTAAGAACATACCTAAATACTCATATCCTCCAAGGTAACCCCGACTTTTAATCCCAACCTCAGCTGCAACTGAGCCAGTCTTAATAGGGATATAGATATGATAAGACTGTTATAAGAGGGGAAAAATGATTAAGTTGCCTAAAGTATAGATAATTTTGAAGAATGCAAAGGAGTAGCAAAGATAGTGGGAATACGAGAAAGCCAACTTATCTCTTATACAGAAATGGGGATGGGGAAATCAGAAAGCTTCAAGTGCAAGTGAACAGTATAAGCCTATATATATAGTTGCTGCATCTACCTCCCTGCCCACACTGATTGGTCAAGGTGCAGCCAGGACCCATGTGTTTTTAGAAGAAAAAAAGAAAGAATGTGTAGTCCCTAGTAGTGTACCCACACTATAGGTTTTCTTACATGGTCCGATTCAAAGTTATATATTTTCTATATTCATTTTTACAGTGTGTCATACTGAAAGTATAGCATATTCTTGCATTGAATATAATTTTAAAGATCCCTCTTTTCATCTCTTTCATTTAAACGTTCCTTGGTTCTCTCATCAACATGCTAGCCTCTCTGGTTATTTCATCCCTCCTATTTCCCCTTCTCTTTCTGGCCAGGCCACTTTTCCTTCTGGAAGTCAGCTTGTTTCACATGAATTTTGTTCGTATGAAAAGGGTCAAAGGTATAATTTAGTTAAAAATGGAATGTTACTGAAACTGTTATTTCTAGTTCTGAGTCGGCAGAACTCCCTTGCTATCTATTCAGCCTAGAAATCTCAGTACTGAAGTTCTTAAAGTGCATTGAGTGGGAGTATCATGAAATATGCTATTAAAAACCAACCAAACAACAAAAAACAAGGGTTCCAAAATCAAATTTATTTCTTGTTTTAGAGATTTATTGTGTACATTAACGTAGAAAAGATTCTGAGAAATATAGTAAAAGACAGAATATTTAAAAAAATTGGCCCATTATTTCCTACACTGAATTAATCATAGAATAAGTTTTTTGTCAGGCTGTCTCACAGGTTATTTTTGAGTAACTCTGATCTAGGTCATATTGCATAAACCACAGAATAAATATTTTCTTAGCAACCGATATATACATTTTTTCCTCTTAGAAAATGACCATTCAGCCCTGGCTGGTGGCTCAATGGATAAGGCACTGGCCTGAGAACCCAAAGGTCACTGGTTTGATTCCCAGCCAGGGCACATAACCAGGTTGTAAGCCAGGTCTCTAGCCAAGTCTATAGCTGGAGGCAGGTGAAAGGCATTGATGTTTCTCTCCCTCTCTGCCTTTCTCCCTTCCCCTCTCTCTAAAGATAATAAATAAAATATTTAAAAAGAAAGAAAAAGAAAATGACCATTCAGTTGAAATTTCTGCCTACTAAAGGATGAATAAGGAAGGGGAGTGGAGTAGAAATACCTGATATTTGAATGGTGGAAAGGTCCATTAAAAAAAAAAACAATGAGGATTATGGTTTGCAATGAAATTAGAGCTTTGAGGGAGACAGAAATAACTAATGATTACTTTGCTCTGTAGTGTGCATTAGAACATTTCTTTTCTTCCCCCATAAATTTTTTACTTATTATTGCTTTTTAAAAATGTACTTTTCTTTGGTGAATGGGACATGAAAATGCTGAGTATTGCTCCATGGTGAAACTGTGGTAGGCATTTAGACAGACATGAGCAGGACAGGGATGATGGGCCAGGTACAGGAAGGTTCTGATTATTGGTGTTTGCCATATACTTGATATAAGTGCTCCCTTCTACCATGGTCTATTTCAAGCTACTGATGTTGGAGAGAGGTGTATAGTAGCACCCCAATACATAGTATGTACTTCATACAGATATAGTAGGATATAAATAATCTTGAATATACATAATAGTAAAATAATTAGAAAGTCTCTGTTTTGAGTATTTATTTATTTATTTTTAATCACACAATTATGAATTCATGTAATTTATTTGCAATTACTTTTAATAATGGCGAAGTTTAGGAACAGGCTCATAACGTTCTTGAAAATTTAAGGATTGGCTATCATGAAGTGAGATGTGTTGACTCTAGCATACCACTACTTACATCCAAAGAAAATGATTTGAGGATTACTAACAGGTCTTTATACTTCAAATTATCTTCCAAGTTATCTTAGCCAAAATTCATGTTTCTTGCTCTTGGCATTACAGACATGGATGTCCCTGATAAGCTGTGACTGCGTTGTCTTAGTGACATAACTGATAGTTATTGAATATGTTTCTAATGGAATGGAAACACAGAAGAATGGGGTGATGGAGGATGAGAAAACTTTTGTGACAGACACAGTGATGCTTATGGAGGGCACATATTGATAGGGTAGTACAATAAAGGAGATTTGACATGCTGGACAGAGAGAGGTCATAAATACTTAAAACTCTTTAGTGTAGCCAATTAAAACCATTTTTATTCCTGAATATTGACATGGACTAATCATACTTAGGATGAAACCAACCAACCAACCAACCAAATTCTTCCTCATTATACTTCCAATAAAGCAAATCAACATTAATTGTGTATAGCCTGATTTGTTTATAAATCATATGATAGAACCAGATCATGACTGTAAATATTAACAGAGAAATACATTACTTCAATCGCAATCAAAGCTAGTGCAAGTACAACAAATGAAAGCATAGTTTGTATTGACATCACTTGGTACTCAATCTCTCTCCCTACCAATTTTGATCCTTGTAGAGCAGAAACTATCTTGTTTAAAATAGCCTTTGCCCAGTGCCCAGTACAGTGACACTGAAGGTTTTGTGAAGAACACAGAACTTGTTCAATTAATATTTGTTGAATGAATGAATGTGTATTACCTTTGACATAATTTAATTGAGTAAGTTTCTTTGTTTACCACTTGTGTGTCTATTTATAAGATATGTGATGTCTGTATCTAAGCTAACTCATGTATAAAGCAAGGATAGTAACAGTATCAATTCATATGGTTGGGTTGTGGTTCAAGTGAGGCAATTAACATAAAGTTTTCAGTATAGTCTCTGACTTATGGTGATGTCTTAATAGATGTTAGCTATTATTGTTCTGCCTTTTGATAAAGAGACTTTGATTCTATTTCTGGCATTCTATGGATGATATAACAATAAACACAGTCATACCCAAGATATTTTACTGGGTTAATGCATAACTTTATTAGAGAGTAAGTCCCAAGGTTCTGACATTAACAAACATGATAGGAGAAATTATCAAGTTTTATAAAATTTTTACCTTCATGAATTTAGAGAATTACTGACAATATTATGTTAAAATTTATTTTCATATAATATAAAAGCTTAGCATATAGTATAATGATATGGGTGTTTGATAAATGTTAAATGAAAACATTTTATGTTAACCATCAATAGGAAATAAACTCACAGATTAGTGCCTGTGAAATGTTAAGCTTGGCTTTTTAACTCAAATGTGGTATTATTAAAATGAGGGGTGAGATGAAATTTCTTTATGATAATTTCAGCAGTTCTTATTCACATATGCTTTAAAAATTCAGGCCAATACCACCTTAATGCTTGACATAATACATTTGGTTGACTTTTATCTATGGCAATAATGATAGCTGAAAATGTCACTACCATTACACAATGCATTGCATGTTTTTGAGATGCCCTTAAGCAGCCTAACTGCTAGGTAGAACAGCAAATTACTAGATTTAGATAATTTTTTTCCAGCAGTTTGGTATTTGTATGTTTTTATTTGTCAAAGCAATTGCAGAGCCTTTTCTCAAGCAGGTTGTATTACGGAGTGGGTAAATACAAAAGATTGCTAGTATTTCTCGTTAAGTCTTGGGATACATTTTTTTTTTTTTTAAACAGGAAAATGTCTTTGCTGTGTAGTTGGGGTCCAAATTTAGAGCCAAAACATTTTCAAAAATTTCATGCAGACTTGGGCTCTTGATTTAAAAGTGCTTGTTTTTCAGAGTACTCAGGCTGATATTGTTTTGTTGAAATTACTAATGGGACTGAATTGTAAGGTATACAATGGATTATGGAGAAAGTATAGAAGACACAATTAATTTAGCATCCTGGGAAAAGCCACATCTGTGGGTTGATGTAGAAAAGGTCATTGTGAATTTCAGTGTGTAAGTGCAATCTGTTGGTTGCATTCTCCGATGTTTCACGTCCACACTTTCTGATCTCTCACAATCAACTCTCCACTGGTTTTGAAAACAGCAGGGATGTGAATTTGGTATTTTATAGCATAGGTGACTATAATTGTATATAAATATTTGTCTGATTTTAGGTTCCTTATCATCTTTACAGCTTTAAATGATAGCAACCTAATCATTTTCATTGAACTTTAGGCACAGTGCTTTGCTTTGCTTTTCTCAGGTTTGCAATAATGTGATGTTTCTCTACCAATGTACTCTGCAGGTCAGGCATCAAAGCATCATTTCACACTGTCTTCATGAAAAGGCAATAAATATGAAGCAGTCTCTGAAATTACAAGCAGAGTTTTACATAATGATTAAGGCTCTATTTATGGTACCCTTGATACAATGTTCAATATACCTTGGAAAAATATTAGCTGGCCCTATGAATGAATGACAATCAGAAGAAATATAGACATTGCTGTTGAGTGTCTCAGTGGCATAATAGCATAATATCTGGTGTGTTAAGCCAAAGTCAACAACCCATCAATATTGTCAATTTACCCCGTCATGTGACAGGAAAATCTGATATTCTTCTCTAGTGGTAGGAGGCCTCACTTTCTAGGCCCAGTTCTTCAACAAAGAAGATTTAATTAGTGCCTAGATTTTCTTTGTCAAACCCAGATTTATTAAAAGAGTTTGAGCTATTAGAACACATCAATGTTCAAATGTGCTTGAGTGTTACAATTCAATTTTTGTTTGATTTATATATCAAGTTTATGTTTATTTCATAGCATAGCTGTGAATATTTATGGGATGATATATGAAAGGGACCTGGCTAAGTAGCACATGGCACATTGGTCATGGTCAAGATAAAGAACAAGATACTCAGCTGTGGTGCTTCTTTATGGATGTATATTGAACATATCTGATTAAAGTAATCTATTTCTAGATTTTTATCACCTGGCTCAGTTTTTTCCTCCAGAAAAAAACAAAGCATTGCTTTTTTTTCTCTGAATATGACTGAATTTTTCTCTCTGTGTCTTTGCTAACAAAGTCTCTTTTAATCCTATTTGATGAAATAAAATTCAACCTGATTTTCAAGATAGAGGCATAGATAAATGTGGCTCACCTCCTCACACAACCACATCAAAATTACAACTAAACTATAGAACAATCATTATTCAGAACTGTCAGAAATTAAGTTGAATGGCTGCTTAACAACTATGAATTTGAAGAAACCACATCCATCTAGGCTGGTAGGAGAGCAGAGATATGGAACAGGCTGGTCCCATACCCACATATGGTGGATAAAAATTTAGGAGGGATATTTCAAGAGTGAGGAGTCCCAGCATCCATACCATTCCCACCAACCCAGAGTTCTATAACCAGGAAGATAATTGTCATAACTTCTGGCTGCAAAAACCAGTGAAAATTGAACCAGTGGAAGAAACTTCTGGAGTCCCAAGCAGTTCCCCTTAAAGATCCCTCACATAGACTTACTCAGACTCACTTCCTCTGAGCTCTAACACTGAGTTAGCAGCTTGAAAGGCACCAGTGGCATACAGGGAGGAACTGAAGTATTTAGCATCAGGGCGGGTGCTTGGGGACAGCTTTCTTCGAGACAGGCCTGTTTCTGAGACCTACCCTCACAGAGCAACAGATCTGGCAGGCACATGTCATATCTGAGACTCTATGAACTTGGAGTTTGCCCCATCCTGGAGATCCCTGAGACTCTGTGAATTTTCCATATGATGGGTGGTCTTGGCTCATGCTTCATAACTTTCTAAATACTTGAGGTTTACATTTAAGTGGGCTGCGTACCCCCTTCTCTTATAGTTCAGCTTTGGTTACTGTTGGCAGATCAATGGGAGGGGTTAATTCAGGCTAGTCAGCTATAAAAACTGGCTATGAATACTGACCACCAACTACTACCTTCTGTGAAGGATCAGTTGGGCAGGGGCAGGATAGTG
The DNA here is from genome assembly GCA_004026585.1 of Noctilio leporinus. Taxonomy (NCBI): domain Eukaryota; kingdom Metazoa; phylum Chordata; class Mammalia; order Chiroptera; family Noctilionidae; genus Noctilio; species Noctilio leporinus. The sequence continues at coordinate 77,587 of PVIW01002230.1, forward strand.
GTGCTCTAGCACAATCTGTAGCTGTGAACTTGCTTCATAGTTTCTGGGGTTTCCTGGATGATGCAGGCTCCAACCTGTGTTCTTCCCAAGGCTGGACCTTATAAGACACTTACTATATTAGGTCATACTACCAAGACAGGGAGTCATAGCAGCTTTACCCAATACATAGAAACAAACACAGGAAGGCTGCCAAAATGAGGAGACAGGGAAACATAGTCCAAATGAAAGAACAGATCAAAACTCTGGAAAAAGAACTAAAAGTAGAGATAAGCAATCTTTCAGAGGCAGAGTTTAAAACACTGGTTGTAAGGATGTTGCTCAAGGAAATTAGTGAGGACCTCACAGCATAAAAAAGATTTAGTCAGAAATGAAGCATGCACTAATTGAAATGAAGAACAATTTACCGAGAAACAACAGTAGAATAGATAAAAAACAAGAATCAAATTAATGAGTTGGAATATAAGGAAGTAAAAAAACAACCAACCAGAACAAGAAGAAAAAAGAATATATATTAAAAAAAAAGAGGATAGTATAAGGAGTCTCTGGGACAACTTTAAGCATTCCAACATTTGCATCATAGGGGTGCCAGAAGTAGAAGAGAAAAAGCAAGAATTTGAAAATCTATTTGAAAAGATAATGAAAGAAAACTTCCCTAATCTGGTGAAGTAAATAGACATGCAAGCCCAGGAAGTACAGAGTCCCAAACAAAATGGATGCAAAGAGGCCCACTCCAAGACACATCATAATTAAAATGTCAGAGTTTAAAGATAAGGAGGTAATCTTAAAAGCATCAGGAGAAAAGCAATTAGTTACCTACAGGAGTTTCTATAGACTGTCAGCTGACTTCTCAAAAGAAATTTTGCAGGCTAGAAGGGATTAGCAAAAAATATTAAGTCGTGAAAAGAAGGAACCTGCAGCCAAGATTGCACTACTCAGTAAAAATATCATTTAGAATTGAAGGGCAGATAAAGAGCTTCCTAGAGAAGAAGAAAAAGAAAAAAAAAAAAAAAAAAAAAAAAAAAAAAAAAAAAAAAAAAAAAAAAAAAAAAAAAAAAAAAAAAAAAAAAAAACTACAGGAGTTCATCATCACCAAACCACTATTATATGAAATGTTAAAAGGATTTATTTAAGAAAAAGATCAAATATTAATTGACCATACAGATGAGGATGCGAAGAAAAGGGAACCCTAATACATTGTTGGTGGGAATACAGGCTGGTGTAGCCACTGTGGAAAACAGTAATGAATTTTCTCAAAAAACTAAAAATGAAACTGCCTTTTGACCCAGTGATTCCATTGCTGGGATTGTACCCTAAGATCCTGAAACATCAATTCAGAAGAATCTATGCACCCCAGTGTTGATAGCAGCCAAGTGCTAGAAACAGTCTAAGTGCCTATCGGTAAAGGAGTGGATCAAAAAACTGTAGTACATTTACATAATGGAATACTATGCAGCAGAAAGAAAAAAGGAACTCCTGCCCTCATGATGGCATGAATGGAAATGGAGAGTATTATCCTAAGTGAAATAAGCCAGGCAGTGGAAGACAAATACTGTAAGATCTCATCTATGATTGGAACCTAGTTAAAAACAAACAAATGAGCAAAATAGAACCAGAGACATGCAAACAAGGAACAAATTGACAGTGACCAGAGGGGAGGGGAAGAAAGATAATGTGGGAGAGAAGGGGAAGGATCTAATTAAGAAATAAGTATAAAGGACCCATGGACATGGGAGTGGGGGTGGGCAGGGTTGGGGAGAGCAATGGGGAAAAATTGGGACAAGTATAATTAAACAAAAATAAAATGAAAGAACATATATTTTAAGAAAGATAATATCTATGAGCAATAAAATAGCAATAAATACATATCCATCAACAAATTAAGCAAACAGGAAGAGCAGAGACAAAGTCTTGGATACAGAGAGCACTTATTTGGATGGTTGCTAGGTAAGAGGGATGTGTGGAGGAATGGGTACAGGGGTGAGAGGATTAACAAGTATAAATAGGTAGTTATAGAATAGACATGGGAATATAAAGTACAGTACATGCAATGGAATAGCCAAAGAACCTACGCATGACCTATGGATCTGAACAATGGTGTGAGTATTGTCTGAGGGAGTTGGAGATACTGGGTGGGAAAGTAGGGGGGGCGAATTGGAACAACTGTAATAGCATAATCAATAATTTATAATAAATTAAAAAAATTCTAGAGACCTGTTGCACAACAATGTGAATATAATTAACATTACTGAACTGTAAACTTAAAAATGTTTAAATAGACTTTGTCATGTGTTTTTATGACAATGAAAACCTTAAATAAATAATAACATTTAAAAATTCAACCTGTTTTTAAAGATCTTGTTCAATTTTAACCTGTTCCATGAAACTTCTTTAATAAAGAAAAGCCTGAAAGACAGATACTCTTTAATAAATATCTATAGGATGAATTAACAAACGAGTGAATGAAGGTTGAGAAGGGATTCACAATTCTTCCAAATTCTATGGTACTTTTTCATACCCATGCTGTTACAATTACAAATGTAAAATATAAAAGATTACTTTACTATCCCTAAGAGTAAAAGCTTTATGGATAGAAAATGTCATCAGAATCTTCACATTTATATAGAGAAAAGAAATTATTTGTTTGTAAGAAATGATCAGTTTACTCAAACCAAATAGTTAATTAGCAGATTAGCTAATTTTTTAACTGATTTTTTAAATTGATATATTTTATATGACATTGGAAACTATATTTAACCTTTTGGGTTTCAGTTTCCTTGTATACTAAAGGAGATCACTCTACCCTGGCTGGTTGCTCAGTGGATAGGTGCCGGCCTGCGAACCCAAAGGTCACTGGTTGGATTCCCAGCCAGGGCACATACCAGGTTGCAAGCCAGGTCTCCAGCCAGGTCCGTAGCTGGCAGATAAAAGGCAACCATACATTGTTGGCAACCCTACTCTCTCCCTTCTCCTCTCTCTAAAAATATATAAAATCTTATTAAAAATTCACTCCAAAGTAATCACTAAGAAACCTTTCAGTTTTGAAAATATTATTCTATAAACAAAAATAATACATCTAAGACCATGTGAGACTAGCAATGTACCCCTAAATATCAATATAATAGAGTTGTTTATATGAATTAAATACAGGTCATTAGATGAGAAATGTAGAAACTGAGGATCAGAGCTTACTGACTTGCCAAAGGCAAGGACATTTACTAGAGAAAATAATTCTATCCAAAGTTGCAAAGGTAATAAAATGTTACATCAGTTAAGTTTCTTATGTTGCAAATAAGAGGAAAGATTGACTGTCTCTTAGATAACAAAAGAAATTCATTGGCTTACAACTGAAAAATTCCTAAATCGGTGTGGTGTAAGGTGAGACTTGACCTTACAGCTCTAAAGGTTTAAGAAATTATCTGATTGTTCTTCCTCTTTTTCCTTGGCCTTGAGTTCCTTGGCACCTCTAGATACCCTGTTTGAAGTTAACATAATTTTTATTTCACACCAAAAGAGCCAGGAATAAATAGTGGCATATGCTAGTGAACTATATCCGAATTCCTTGATAAATGCCTCTTCTAATTTAATTTGCTTTATTTCAGTCTTGTGTTGCTCTATGAATCAATCACTGCAATCAGGAAATACTTGATAAGTTTAACCCAATTAAGCCTATCTGGGGGTCTTAGTTATGGGGTCCAAGCCAGTTTGACTAAAAATGAGAGAGGAGAGATGATTCTCTAAAGAAAATATAGGAAAATTTTCTTAAAAAGAGAGAAAATGAACATAAGAAAGTCAACAACTAATGAACAATAAGAAAGTAATGTTTTTCTTTTGTTAGTTTTTCTTATCAAACATTTACTGAGTGTACTATACACACAATGGGCACTGTTAGCAACTAGGGTACATGGAAACAGGCAACAAATTTGATGAGAAGCAGTGTGGTTAGTGTGCTAATGCGTCAGGGGAAGCACAGGGATCTCATTTATTGGACATTGACCAGAAACTAAGTTAATTATCTTCTGTTTAAATGTTGAATAAACTGCCCAAGATTATACTAATAACATTAACACGATTATACAATCATACTATACAGCCTTTGCTATTCACCTATCTTTTTTTTTTTTTTTTAATATTTTATTATTTTTCAGAGAGAGGGGAAGGGAAAGAGGCAGAGAGGGAGAAAGACATCAATGTATGGTTGCCTTTCACCTGCCTTCAGCTACAGGCCTGGCTGGAGACCTGGTTTGCAACCTGGTTACATTGCCCTGGCTGGGAATCAAACCAGCTACCTTTGGGTTTGCAAGCTGGCGCCTTATCCACTGTGCCACGAGTCAGGGCCTATTCACCTATCTTAAACAAAGTTACATTTATTGCAAGGAGACAAAATAGCTCATGTAATCAAATAGTTGGACAACAAGGACTGCTCTCAGAATGATTATGGGCAGCTCTCACATTGCCAGGTGGTAAGAGAACATGGAGGGGGTTAAGTAAAACTTCAGAAAATACTTCTTTGAGGGGCTGAGCTTTGAATTGATTATTGAATTGATACCACATATGAAGAAAGGACCAAGAACAGTCCGTGAGTAAGCCAGGGCATTTAAGCCTGGAGGCATGGGAGGCATAACTATGGCCAGGAGGCTTCAAATGGTCCCTTGTGCTCAGATTTTAGAGTGTATGGGGGCAACTTATGGATATTAACCTGGTAAAGTAAGAAGGTGCCCAGTTATGAAGAGCTTTTTATATAATGGCAAGGAATTTAAACATCATCTTTCAAATAAACTGACCCACTGAAAGACTTTAGTGTGGGAAGTAGCATGTTTCAATTTACATAATGGACATTATTTATTTTTTAAAAATCAATTGGAGAAAGGACAGAAATGAGATAGAAAATAATTTGGTATCAATAAATAAACAAGAAGATGGAAAATGCATAATAATGTTCTTATTTCTTTTCTGAGACTGTATTGTGATACTATACTCTTCTCACTCTATCCCATCCCTCGGAAAAAAGAGAAAATAGGGGAGGGAAAGGAAGATTAGGTTTGAATGGAAACAAAAGTTTTGAATATATGCTTTAGATGCCTTCAAGCGAGGATATCTAGTTAGAATCTCATCTATGAATTAGAGAAAACTGCAGAGTATAGACCCAGGGACATATGTGAAGTGATAAGACCATAAAGCTAAGGATGGAACATTAAGGAATATCAATATTTAACTGTCAATGAGAGGAAGAAACTGAGAAGTGCACATGGGAAGAAAATCAAAATAGTGTTACCTCTTTCAAGCTTAACAAGAAAAAGTGTCACATACCACTAAGATTAAAAAAAAAAAATTGCCAGAAAACTAACTTAAATTTGACCAGTACATATATCATAAGCCATGTTAGGGGAGAAGTTTTGCAGCTTGTTGCTGGCAGATGTCTGGTACAGTAGGATTAATGTTTCTAATATTTTAAGGAACAAGCTGACCTGATCCTCTCTTTTTCTTGATTTTCTAATTAAATCCAGATGAATGATCCATCTTGAAAATGGACCGTGATATGATATTACTTAGGTGTGAATTGTGAAAAAATTTGTTTACCTTTATGTTTTGAATTTACCCAAAGAAATAAAATTCAACTATTTATTTTGTTTTTGGGCTGCACCTGTGTTTTAGAAAGTATGAAGTTTTATAAGAAAAAAGAAACAAAGTGATTTCATTGAATAAAAATACATATTTTAAGAAAATAGTTCCTCTGATATGTACTTTGATAACCCTGGCCTTTATTTTTAAAGCTCTCCATTTCTTGTTTATTTCCTCTCCTGCAAGTCTACATTCAGAAATAACTTTCAAATATTATGTTTTGTCATTGGAATGAAAAAAGGTATAGTGGAGAATTAACTGAACCTATGAGTCCTTTTTTTAAAAAAAAATATTTTATTTATTATTTTTAGAGAAAGCGGAAGGGGGAGGGGCAGAGAGGGAGAGACATCTGTGTATGGTTGCCTTGCATCTGCCTCCAGCTACAGACCTGGCTGGGGACCTGGTTTGCAACCTGGTTATATCGCCCTGGTTGCCTTGCATCTGCCTCCAGCTACAGACCTGGCTGGGGACCTGGTTTGCAACCTGGTTATATCGCCCTGGCTGGGAATCGAACCAGAGACCTTTGGGTTCATAGGCCGGCACCTTATCCACTGTGCCACCAGCCAGGGCAAGAGTCCTTTTATATTTAAGCCTAAGTAATGCAATTTCTGTATGGCTGCCTTCTGATGACAATGATTTTTAATCATTCTGTTTCTTATTAAAATGTAATTTGTTATTTCTACTTTAAAATTTATGTACTTTCCTTTTTCTTATTATTGTCTATGTTTACATTTGCAGAGACTCCAAAGTGGTTCTTTTTAGGCTACTCCTCTTGGCTTCCTTAGCACCTGCTTTTACAGGTTACTCTGAGGACTTTTTCTCTTGAAACTAAGCTTTTCCACCAGAATGCCATAGCAACCAGGCTTCTTTCTTACTGCTATCACAGGAAGATATATTTGCATAGCACTTGACAGTTTATAAACCTTTTTGATATATATGTTACTTTATCCCTCAAACAAGACTAGCACTAAAAGGTTACAATTCTAATTTTGTGTTGTTTATTGGAAATGGTACCGAAATGAGAGACAAGAGATCTGGGTTATAATCCAAGATGTGACAATATGATTATTTTTGTTTTAAGTAAAATGTTAGGTTGAAATCAGTCACTGCTTCATTTTTTTTTAAAGTTGTAAGTTCTTGTTGAATAATAAAAATTATATGTAATCATTGAACATTCCATTGGAATCACCTGAGAGTATCTGAAGGTGCATGCTGGAGATTGTGGAGGTATCTCTCTAGGTTTTCCATCACTTTTCATGCGCCCCTGAGCCCTCTTGGATAGTTCTAGATGCTGCATAAAGTTCTTTTCTCCCCCATTTTCTTTAATTGAAGTTAATATAGACTCTTAGAAGCAGAAAATAGCAAAGGTTCGACTTTTGGGCCAGATTCAGCCTGTAGGTATGCTTTGACATTTACAGCACTTTTGAAAGGATTGAGTTATTGATAGTTGATAAAATTAACAAATCAGACTATTTCACATAAAAGCTCTGTAATCAGACTTCCATTTCTTCCTTTTGATGGGTATGTGATCAGACTGCTTTTCTTAGGAGACATGGAATTTCTAATCCCTGGCAATTCCCAAGCTGCCTTGGGTTCTTCTGATCCTGGAATCCATTTCTTTTGACTCTAATCCAAAATTCTTTTTTTTTTTTAATCACTTTTATTGTTATTTTATTATAGTTGTCCCAATATTTTCCCCTTTACCTTCCTCTGTCCAACCCTGATGCCCACAGTCAATTCCCACACTGTTGTCCATGTCTGTGTTCACACATGTTCCTTCTCTAGTTCCTTCCCCTTCTTTCTACCATTATCCCCCTTCCCTGTCCCCTCTGGTCACTTTCAGTCAGTTCCATGTTTCCATCCATGCCTGTGGTGCTATTTTGTTCATTAGTTTATTTGATTCATTAGATTCTTCTCATAGGTGAGATCATATGGTATTTGTCTTTCACAGACTGGTTGGAACACTATGTAACAGAAAGAAAAAAGGAACTCCTACCTTTTGCAACAACATGGATGGAACTGGAGAATGTTATGCTAAGTGATGCAATCAAAAGTTCTTAATAAGTATAGAAGATTTCCAAAGTTAGTGCCAAAATTATGATTAATTCCACAATATTTGCTAAAGAAAGGAGAGTGAACCTGGTGCTGGAGCTGTCTTAAGTGCCCAGTGCAATGCTGTGCAGCTGTTCCCAGGATAACAATGGTTCACTATTTCCACCCAGGGTCTGTGCCAATCAATTGCCCAGCACGAAGGTTGTAGAGAGGACATGCTGCTACTTCACCATTAATGACCAGGAAGGGTGGCCTGAAGTTTGTTGTCATTAGACTCTCCTCTGTCTCTAATTAATGTGCATGGACCCCTCACTCACTGCATCAACATACCCATACTTTAAAAAAGGTAGAAGCTAGACACTTAGTGGGATGATAAAAATATCACCCTTGCTCCTTTATCTGGGTGTAAGATAGTTAGAATTAGAATTTATGAGTTTAGAATTTCAGATCTGGGATGTAATTGTTAAAGACCTTTTTATATTATTCTTTCATAATACCAGTGTTCACACTCTCAATTCTTTCCTAGAATACCCATTCTAAACTTTCTAATATCTATTTTATAGATATTATATATATATATTATAATTCAAATGATAGTAGTGTTTTCAAGCTTTATAAACTTTTACAGTAGCAGGGACACCAGTTTTTATTATTCAGTAAGTAGAATTGGTTACTGCAAAATCATTAAGATAATTTCTAAACATTCCAACTTTCTAGGAGTCAAGATATCTATGGCTTTTCTCTGGAAACAGTCTACTTCCAACACCTGTTTTTATTATTACTTTTGACTTGTTTTTCCTCTTACTCAGCCTCATTATTTGTATCATAAAGTATTAATAATTTTTCCCAATATGTGACTCTTCTCATACATGATGCCTTAGAACATTGTATCATTGCAGGTGTCTCAAGGCAGAGTGACATATTGGCTAGGAGCCCTGATTCTAGAGCTAGACACCTGAGCTTGCACCAGAGATTGTCATTTGGCAGATGAGTATGCAATGTAAGCCTTGGCTCTTCAATGTAAAGTGGTGATGACAAAAGTGCCTACCTTGTAGGACTTCATGGGTTAAATGAAGTGATATATGTAATCACTTGAAACAGTGCCTAGTGATATATACAAGTCACTTGAAACTGTTTAGTCGAATGTGACAGAGAGCTCTTCGAGACCCATGCAACTCAGGGACCTCTACTTTTATTAGTTGATTGATGTGAGAAAATAATAAACTAATGATACACTGGCAGCCATTCTAGTGTCCTGAAGGTCCTGCTAGAAAGCTCCAGTGTGGAGGGACATGAAAAGTCACTTCATTTTATCTTACTTTGTCAATTCTATATCTATTGCCTTGTCTTACTATTATATAAAGGCAGGTGATTTTGGCTTATCCCCTTCTGGACCTGTTCCCACAGATTTTGGATTTTTCTCATGTCTTATTTCTGACTCTAACTTCCTTTGCAGTGAGAATATGTGCATGTGTGCATGTGTGTATGTGTGTTTGTGTGTGTGTTCTCTATAAGAATTCTTCTTTGAATGTCACTTTTTAATTTACTTTTTCTAAAAATATTTAAAAAGAATAACTTAAATTAAATCAAATTATACTCAGTAATAGGAATATAATTTTCTTCAATGGGAAAAATTTCTAGTTGCAAAGATAGCATAAACTAATGTAACTGTTTGAGACTAAAGAATCTTCATGTGTAGTATTAGGAAATAGATTTATACTGTTTTCTTTAAGCAATAGCAAACAGTGCTTTCATGTTTAGATAGTGAGTGTCCTTTTCAGAGAAACAAGAAATCATTACATAGGTAGCAACAGTTCTGTGAATAATAAATCATGTGCTTCTAACTGGAAACTAATCCATGACAGGAAAGAAAGTGTGTTTTTCTTTGCAGATAGCATCTAGTGCTAATGAAATAAGTTTGAAGTGAAAAAAAAAAACACTAAAAGAAATTTTTTTGGAAATTTTCACCATTATTATTCAGAAACTTTTGTTAAATGCTTAATTATGTGTGGCACTATACTAAAAATAAAGTCTCAAATAATTTTTTAGTATTTGTCATTTGGGACCTTTTGAGGTCCTATAGATAGATGAAGGTATTTAAAATCCCACTATTAAATATAACATAATAACTATGTGTTCAATAATCCACTAAATAATTTATTCATTGTATTCTTATTGAGTATGTACTCTACAATATTTACTGTGCTAGCACTAAAAGTTCAGCATGGTAGAATAGACTGTTGATTACCTACTTGGTAGGGACTTTTCCTTGTTCTTTTTAAAAACTTGTTTGGAACGATACACTTAGATAACAAAACAAAGCAAAACTTGATATCTTAGGATTTCTGCCACCTAGGGCACTAAGTGTATAACTTTTACTTTTCTAGTGTATGAATATGTTGGTGCAGTGAGTGAGGGGTCTACTTAAATTAGAGAAAGAGGAAAGTCTAATGACAGTTTTGATTAGTAGGATGGAAGTGAATGTCTGTAGGATAAATTTTCCAGGAAAATCATCATTTTTAAAAATTGAATGATATTATTGAATTAAATTTGGCTGCTCCATGCTTTGGCCTTTGTCTTTTCTCCATTCTTCCTGCCTAGAGCTGACATGAATACTTGGAGCTGTTTCATCCAGGTTGTGGTAATAAGGATAGTAAGATAATTTAGCTGATGATTTAAAGGAGCCTTAGTCTGTTATTACTTCCTAGGGTATTTAGATTATGTCAGGACTACTAACTTCCAGGGTTTTTGTTGACTGAGAAAAAAGAGCTTCTTTTTGGTTTCTCTTATATGCAACCAAATATAATCCATGATGATATAGTGAATAAAATACACAGGATTTTCACCCTCAGCAAGCCTGCAGTTTTGCAGAAACATGAGAAAGCTTCTCTTTTTCAAGTCAATTTCAATTTACTTGTAGTGCCTACTTGCCTATAATGTACTTTGCTGTGTTGAGAGTGATTCTGAGGCTATAAGATTATTCTTTTCCTTTTCTTTTCTTTTTTTTTTGGCAACTAAATACAGTGATTAATCAACAATAGGCAGAGTAGTGAGAGGAGTAATTTATTTTGCACCTTTAGTAGGAGATGTAAATGTCTATGTAAGTGAACCCTAATCATGATTTTTTACGGAACAATGTATGACACTCATATACTTAAAGTGAAGAATTTGAAAGTACATATAAAATAAAGACTTGGAGCCCTGGCTGGTGGCTCAGTGGATAGGTGCCAGCTTGCAAAACCAAAGGTTGCTGGTTCAATTCCCAGCCAGGGCACATAACCAGGTTGCAAGCCAGGTTTCCAGCAAGGTCTGTAGCTGGAGGCAAGTGAAAGGCAACCACACATTGATGTTTCTCTCCCTCACTGCCTCTATCCATTTCCGGCTCTCTAAAAATAATAAATAAAATCTTTAAAAAAGGTTATAAAAAATAAGGACTTGGTATAGGCTCAGTGGTCTGTGTGGTATATTTATGTTTGTGGATTAAGTCTGGGTGACAGTAGTCTTTTCAAAAAAAATATTAACCAGTTTCTCTCCTGTTGATAGTATGGAAGGACACCCATGTAAATTAACAAGTTAAAAACTAGTAGGTGCTAGAAAAAGTGAGATTGAAGAGAGATATTACATTGTTTCTACTTTTGAAAAACTTATTAAATAAGTAAAACATATCTAATACAAATCAAAATTAATACACTTTATAGAATATAGCATATAAAATCTAGAGTTCATAAATTCTGTTAGGGAGGAAAATAAAGTTAGTATATAGAGACAAAGTAAATTAGAAAGGTCTCCTAGAAGAGATAGGTCTTGAAAAGATTAATTAGGTGGATGGATAGAAAGGAATAAAGGGAATATTTTTTAAGTTGAGAATGGTTTATACAACGACCACGCTAAGGCCAAAAGCAAATCATACACATGCAAAAATTAATATGTCAACTACTGAACCAGAGATCCCAGAAATCAAGGCTGCTGTGATTCAGAGGGAAAGAAAGGAAATATATTTGGATGAGGTACAGGCATACTTAGGGAGATCCAAAGGTCATAGGTGAGTGTTTGTGTTCTATAAGTAGATAGTAAGAAAATATTTTTCTCTCTTGTCTCCTTTTAGAAAGGAAAAATAGTTTCTTTGGATTTTTTCTGTTTAAGTCCTTCTGGTTTGGTCAGAGTGAGGCACAAATTAAAGAAAAATGAAATAATACTAAAGTAAATAAAACTAAAGTTTGCAAGTTAATTGGAGATTGGAGCATTTTAAGGCAAATGGCAAATTTACATCATGACAAAAAAATAAATAAAACTCAAAATCTTTTTCCCTTCCCTCCGTCTTCCTTTTTCTATTTCACTTTTCTGTCTTCCTTTCTTATTTTTAAGCAAAAAGCTTCTCGTACATCAAATAGCTCTTTGAAAACAACATGCACTGAAGTGACAGCAGGTCAGCCCCAAAGGAAAAGGCACATATATTAGGAACACTCAACTCTGAATAAAGAGAGGGAAGTCCCTTCTCTGAAGGAAAGCAAGTTTCCTAAAGGGGCAAAGGATGCTTTGAACCCAGTGATAAGACTGTCTTTTAAATCCCCAAAAGGTCATACAATAATTGAGATTCAGTGTATTTTTTATTTTTATTTTTTAACAGCATCTTCCACTAAGTTAATCAGTAAAAGTTAAGCACAAATTAACTGAGATAAGCATAGTCCTAAACATCCCTAAGGCAGAAAGTGACTTTAACTCTGACTCTTTGAACTTTGATATCCCTGGTGATTATAAGCACACCCCCCAGAGTCATTGCAGCTTAAATACAAAACTCAGACTTTGGCTTCCACATTTCTAGAGCTGGTATTTTGTAAAAACTGGGATTTTTTTTTTTTTTTTTTTTGCTGCCAAGTACCTGAGGCCTCAAAATTCTAGTTCCTGCCTACATTGCTGACTTTAAATCTCCTTTCTGGAAACTAATTGTTGCCACTAACATATACCTTTTTTGCTTTTAGGTTTTTATATTTTTCCTTTACATAGATTGAGGTTTTACCTGGTAAAATACTTCTTTCAATACCTAGCTCAGATATTATCACCCTTATTGAAGTTTTCACAGTATCCTCTGATTTTATGTTCCGTAAGAGAAAAGACTATTTCTCACTAATTTTTATGTTTCTAAAGGTTGTATCACAGAATTTTGAATACAGTAATTTTCTTATGAAAATCCATTGAATTAGACTGTACTATGGAGTATAAATATAGTCCCAATTGATCAAACTCTACTTCAAGCCTTGACTAACACTTAATGAGCACTTTTTTATGTGAAAAAGATATGTGTACACATATATAAATATGTAGCCATGCATACATATGTATATTTACTATATATTTTATATATACATAATATGGGAGTGTATATGTATGCACACTCCCATTTATATATGCATAGACATACATATATATACAGACACTATTTCTTCAGCTTAAATGATCTCTTTAAGTTATGAGATGTGTCAACAAGATGCAGTTGCAAGTAATGTGCAATTCAAAAGGGAAACAAACTTCATATTTTTCATGCCTTCTTAAGAATAGTTTTAGAACCAGATGTGACAAAATCATTCTGAGATAGGCTTACATATTCTAAATGAGATTCCTAAAATATAGTATAAAATCTCTAATTATAAGTATTATTTTGGATATAAACTTTGTCAATGTATTTCCCCCATTTTTTAAATTTATCTAATATTGAAGCCATAGTAGATCAGGTTAAATTCCTTTAGCATAGCTTTGAAAAGAGTCATTGATTTCAGTATATCTACTGGCTTCTCATAATCTCTAGGAAATTCTAAGGCTCCTCCTCTCTCCTTCGGCTCTGTATCCCCCTCCAAAATTTTGGAATCCAGATGAGATATTCTACCCATAAAAAGTCTAGATGAAATTCTAGCTCATTAATTAAGGCATAGTTTTTTTAGAGGCTGAGCTTTCAAAGAGGTTTAAAGAGTTATTAGGTGGGGTTTCTTCTTTTGGTGCTATAATGTACTTTCCTGTTTCCTTCTCTTCAGGGGAGTCATTTCTGCCACTAGGGAGACACATATTCTTGGTTTACTTTAGTAATACTGTGAGTATTTAGGAGTGTTTCATTTGCAAGTGATAGGATCTCAGCTCAAATTGGGTTAAATCAAAACTTCAACAGAAGTCAGCTGGATCCATGGTCTCAATGAACTCCTCTCTCCATCTTTTGTGTCTGTTTTACTCTAGTTTGTCAAGTTTTATTATAAGGTGACAACAGTTACCAACAATTTCAGCCTTAACTTACTAGAGTAGAAAATCCAGTAGAAAGATAATGAAAGGATCTTTTTAAAATTTCTGCCCTGGCCGGTGGCACAGTGGATAAGGCTCTGTCCTGATAACCCAAAGGTTTCTGGTTCGATTCCCAGCCAGGGCACATAACCAGGTTGCAAGCCGGGTCTCCAGCCAGGTTTGTAGCTGGAGGCAGGTGAAAGGCAAACCATACATTGATGTTTCTCTCCCTTCCCCTCTCTCTGAAAAAAATTAATAAAATCTTTAAAAATAATAACAACAATAAAATAAAATTTCTGACAAAATTCCTGAAGAGATGGAAAGTGATGGCAAGGCCCATTGGCTATTCCTGCCAGTAGCTTAAACTACGTATAAATATAGCCAAAGCCCTCATGTTATGGGCCCCCACTTGGAGCCAGATCTTTGTGCTGGGTTCTTTGGCAGGTCTGTGCCATATATCCATTCCTGTCATTATCATCAGTCTGACACTTCCTGAATCTCAAGGACTAACAGATGAATAGTAGTTTTGTGAAGAAAATTAAGATGGCACTCTCAGAAGAAATAGAATTGAGTATTATATACACAAAATAGTGGATTTTTACCTCAACCAGCAAACATACTTTAGAATTGCCTCTGGCTTCTTTCCTCTGCAGATAGTGTATGGCTTTTGTTTTATTTAATTGGTGTTTTTTGAGCTTTGAGTTGAAGCATGGTTATGAGGAGAGAAACCAGAGTTTGTGAAGATCCTTTGACATTTTAAAATTGGGTTAATCCCATCAAAAATATTTCATATGTCCTTCTTTCAAAAGTTTGTAAAGGTTAACGGGATGCATAAAACTCACACTAGAGCAGTCTACACTCACAAAACAGAAAGTAGCGGTTCTTCAAAGTCAGCTATAATCATGCAAAAAAAGATTTCTTATACATACACAATTGGTTTTCTTCTCATTTGTAAACAGAATGCAATTGAAAGAAATATCGCATTAAGAAGCAATAAGTCTTTAGTGTAGGTAGATTCAAATTGGGCCTTGGAAAAAATTCATAAAGATAGGAGGTAATGACATAGCTAGAGAAAATGACATTGACTTTGATTCTGAATATGAATCAATCAAGAATTTTTCTCCTGTAGTTATATGCCTCCTAAAAATAAAGAAATTAGATTTAAGAGGTCCATCTTGAAAAGTGTGGATGATTCTAGACAGAACATGATTGGAATTAGAGAAGGGTCATGAAATTAGAGGGATTTATCAAAATTAAATCTATCTCTCAAAATTAAATTACAAAATGTAAATGATGCTGTTTAATGAGAAAACAGGCTTTTTGTTATGGTAAAATTCATAGAACATAAAATTTATCATTTGAGCTATTTTAGAGTGTATATAATTCAGTGGCATTTACTACAAGCACGATGTTGTGCAACCATTATTACCACTATCTAGTTCCAGAAGGAAACTCTGTGTTCACTCAGTAATCTCTTCCAAATTTCCCTTCTGCTTAGACCCTAAAAAACACTATTTGAGTTCTTTGAATCTGTAGATTCATGTTTTTCTTCAAACTTGGGGAGTTTGGTCATTAAGTCTTCAAATATTTCTTGGCTCCCTTTTCCCTCTTTTTGGCCTCTTCAGAGTGTTCCAAAGTTTTTCTTAGGCTCTGATCATTAGTCATTATTTAATCTTCTTTTGCTCTTCCAACTGGCTGGTTTAAACTATTTTCCAGTGCATTGATTCTTTATTCTGATTGCTCTAATAGGCTATTGTAGTTCTTTAGCTATTTTTTTTTTTTATCAGTTAGTATACTTTCTAACTCTAGCATTTCCATTTGATTCCTTTTTATAATTTCTATCTCTTTATTGGTATTCTAATTTGATGAGGCATTGTTCTGTTTCCTTTAGTTTTTGTCCACTATCTGTTCAGCTTGTTGAGTATACTTAAGACAGTTTATTTAAAGCTTTTGCCTACAATGTCCAATATCTGGGTTCCCTTCAGCACAGCTTCTGTTAATTAGTTTGCATGTGTGTGTGCATGTATACAAACCATACTTTCTTATTTCATTGACTGTCTTAATATTTTTAATAAAACTGGTAATTTTCATATTTGGATTTGGTAACCATAGAACGCAACTCAGTCTTTCTTCCTCTCTAGAGACTCTTGTTCTACCCTTTATAGGTTGTAGTTTTTTTGTATAGTGACTTTTCTAAACTATTTTTGTAAAAACTGAATTCTTGGTCATGTGTAGCTACTGAATTTTCTTTTCAATGAGAAAAATAGTTAGCTAGTTATTATATAGCGATTTCCTTAAATTCCTGCAACCAAAATAATAATAACATTTCCTGATCTTTGCAGATTGGCTCTGTGTTGAGGCGTTCCTTCAATGCTTATGCATACTGTTTCCTCTACCTTAGTTTTCAATTCCTGCGTACATGGGGCCTAAATGTCAGTCAGAGGTAACATTTCTTCTTACTTTTTTTTTTTTTTTTTGAGCATGTATTTAGCTTTGGGCATGTGTATGACTTTTTACATTTTCTAGTACTTGCAACGTATTTTTAAAGATTTTATTTCATCTGTATCCCTTTCCCCAGCCTTTTTCTCCCTATATTTTTTGGTCCGTTTACTGCTTGCTTTGACTTTTATCCCTTGCTATAGGAATTTGTGGCTAGTATATAGGCCTTCCAATGTTAATAAACACTTCCCAAAGTACATTTTAAAAAATGTATTTATGGATAGGCACTGGCCTGTGAACCCAAAGATCACTGGTTCAATTCCCAGTCAGGGCACATAACCAGGTTGCAGGCCAGGTCTCCAGCCAGGTCCATAGCTGGAGGCAGGTGAAAGGCAACCATACATTGATGTTTCTCTCCCTTTCTTCCTCCCTCCCTGCCCTTCTCTCTAAAAATAATGAATAAAAATGTATTTCTTTTTAATTAATTTAGTAATTTCTGATATTCAAGTGTCAACAGTCAGGTGTTTGGTACATTTTAGTTCTGAAGCTCTGAGGTAGGTAAAATATAGTCAAATTCCTGAGCTGATCCCTGATGGAGTAACCAGATAGGCCAAAATATACAACCACAAGTTTTTGAAAACAAGGATTTTATTGTTTCCTCTGGCATCAACAAGCTGTATGAGAAATGTAAGTTGCCACTTATTTTCACCACCAAGCTAGAGAATGGGGAGTGGCAGGTAGGTAAGTTTAAATGCCATAATACTTCCTTACCTGGTTTCAGTCGATTGTTTTTACATGAAGCATTCCCTTGGTTCATTTTTTATTAAGTGTCAGATGCCCTAATTTTTGATTCTGACAATTGTTGCCAGCTTATTCATTGCTTTATGGGAGAGAAACAACCTACAAAGTATCCTTTTCTATCATTCCCAGTGACATTAGCCTTAGAATAATAACTTTTATATAATTAAAAAGGAGAAAAAAGAGCCATTAAGAAGGAAAGAGAATGAAGAGCATTTTGGTAGATATAGCAATAAACATGATTTAGGAAATTATCAACCTTCTAGAATGAGGAAATATGCCATCCCATACAGGAAGTCCATGTGGCTGATATTCAGAACTAGGTACATGGATGCTAAATATTTTTCTATGTATGTCATGTTCAGAAATAGGGTGGGCCATTGTAGAGATTAACAAAAATTATTAGGGCCACACATCTCTACAATTAGCATGTAATATAAACTCAACATTGTAAAGGTGATTTTTTTCTTTTCTTTCTTTTTTTTTTTATTATATTGACAAAATCAAATTAAGGTAAATTCAATTCTACCAAAATGTTTTTTCCCCAAAATATCTTTTTACAAACAAAGTGAATGTATGCCTTATACCTTCTGTTCCACCTCTCTTCCTCAGATATGAAATTCTACTCCTAAATTAGATTAGATCTCATGTGAGCAAATAAAAAAAAAAATGTCCCTCGGCTTTTGGTTATATTAATTTCTCCATGTGAGGTTGTCCAGCATTTTCAATTTTTCTAAATAATGGTTGTGTTCAATTCAGCTTAGTTGCAACATTTAACAAAGTTTAATATACTTCCTTGACTTTAGGAGAAAAAAATAATTTTAATGCAAAAGTTTAAATTAAGTAGTGAGGTTTTATGGTTATTTGCTAAATAATAATCATAAAAGATAATTTTCACACTTGACTTATTTTTCTCATTTTTAATCTGTACCTTTCCAGTATTGTTCTGAGTTATGTAGTTATGCCAATTAAAAGCTACTGAGTCAAGAGCTGTCACTTGGGTGTTATTTACTTTTGAAGTTCTTTGGGCTCAGAGTTAGATTAATCACAGCCTCTTGCTTTGGACGTAGTAAGGCAGAAGAGTTTAAGCATTTTAAAAGTGTTTTGTTTAAATCTAGATCCTAAAAAGGAAATGTTACTAGAATAAAGAAAGACATGTAGTGAATACTCCTGTCAGCAAAGAAACTTGTTATTTTAGAAAGGATAACATTTAAGAAGATTTTTTTATTGTTGTTGTAAAATAAAGCTACATTGACTGTTTCTTTTTTCAGTGCCATAAAAGCAGATGAAAAGAGAATGTTTCTTTTAATTCCAATATTTTTTCCTCTTCCTGTGGTGCCTCCTAGGAGTCAGATTTAGAGTTGAGCCTCCTGCTACATTGCCTTGTTATTAATGATTCCATTTCCTCAGTGGCCCAGAGAGAGCTATAGTCATTTTCTTTATGTTGGTCTTCACTTTAGTGAGAAGATGAGTGAAAGTGGATATATATGTTTTCAAATCGGCAACAATGCCTCACCTTCATCTTGTATCCCAATTTCTGTCTGTCAAATGGAAGTATTTCTGTTTCTATTTAAAGAGTAAAGAAAGGAAAGGAAATATTCCCCTTTTTGACTGTTAGTCTAGAGCAAAGCCAATCAATGTGCCTTATTAATGGCTGGAAATGGACAGCAACATCTACACATTCACTGAGAAAAAATATATATACTTTCCCAATGTTCTGGACACACACAATGGCTTCCAGGCCTCAATGCTTTTGAAGTACAAGTTCTATAATAATCAATTTTAATCTATGTAAAAATTTCAAAAATATCTTGATTATTCTAGGTTGATTTGGGTCTCACCAAAAAAATACAAAATTGATATTATATCAAGGATTCACTATAAGTTTTACAGTAAAGATTTTACTTACCAGGATACAATAAAGACATGAAGATGCTATTTTTTGTTTGTTTTTGGTTGATGTGCCAATTATGATCATTATTACAGAAATGGCATCTATAAGAATTGTGGTGTAAGATTGATCCCTTTGTGTGTTCTTGAGTATGTACAGAAATAACATGGTCACGTCCTTTAACTTCAAGCTCAAGTTCACAGTTTGAAAAACAAGTTTCTCTGCAACAACTTCAGGCTATAGTGAAGGCCACACTACCATTTGAATCTGATGGTTTTACAGACACAAAGAGACTTGAAACATTTATGGCAAATGGGGAAGCTATATGGCATCTCTGGGCAGCACTAATAGGAGAATCATAGAGCAGAGCACTAAGATTTTGGAAAAACATCTATGCTATTTTGAGAAAGAGCTATGGACTTAGTACTGGACCTTGAAAGGGATTGAATTTCCAACCATGGAACATCTGGTTACCATGTAGCTTGAGATTCCCATCCTATGCTGGGTGGTGTGTGACACAATTGTTCATAAATTTGAGGATGCTTAAGATTATTAAGCAGGGGTGGGCAAACATAGGTTTAAATTCAACCACCTCAGGAGGCTGTGGGGCTAACCCAAACAGGTCACTGAAATTCAAGTTTATTGACTGATTTTCAAAGACTACAAGAATGTGTAAATAGTGAAGGTCAACAGCTTGAGCATTTATGAGATTATACAGAAGTTATTCTTTGTACCATTGTTATTCTTTTGAGTTAATAAAACTATTGTAATAATCATAACCTGCATGTCTTTTTCTATATAGACATTGTAAACCTACTTTTGCTCACCCTCATATAGTAAAATGAAACTGGTTTATAAGAGATTGAACTCAGGCAGGTCTTAAAGATATGCATGATTTCCACACACTGGCATCACTTAAAAGTAGACAGTTATAGTAATATAACTCTTCTTAGGGGTTATAAAAAGACACTGAATGACACTATTGAGTGAAATTTCTCCCAGTGGAAAATCATCAAGCAATACATATGGTCATCCACTATGTCTGTAATAAAGGATAGCTAGAGGTGAGGGTTTTCATTAATTTAGGAATAATTGCTAGTCTGACTAGAGGGCCAGGAACTTCAAAGAAATAGAATTTGGTAATTTGCAACAAGAAAGTCTGGGAAAGTGGTGGATGGACCTTGCAGAATTATCACTGGCTGTGAAGATATTTGTGATCCATGTGAATTCTGATCAGAGTTCATCTAATGAGAAGGAGAAAGTTAATCAGGTGGACAGAATATCTTCTATAGATAACCTTTTCCTCTTCATTCTCTAGTGCTTGATCAATGGGCTCATGAAAAAGTCATCATGGTGGTAGGGATAAACTACACATGGCTTAATAGCATGTAATTTCTCTTGCCAGTGATGACATGGCTGATGTACTGCTTAGTATGTAATGTATCAGTGATGGAGATGAACACTGAGTCTCCAATATGGCACCATTTCTCAAGCAGGGCAGCCAGCCATGGGGTGGCAGTTTGATTACTTTGGGAGATCATCATGGAGGGAACAGAAATTTGTTCTCACGACAACAGACACAGAGTCTGGATATGGGTTTTCCTCTCCTGTCTATAATTCTTTGGAGAGCATCGCTATCCATGGAGTCGAAGAACACATTATCCATTGTCATGTCATTTTCTATAGCGGTGCTTCTGATCAAAGAACTGATTTCACAGCAAAAGAAGTGCAGCAATAGCTTATACTCATAGAATGAACTGATCTTTCAACATTCTTCATCAGCCAGAAGTTACAGTTAATAGACATGAAATTGCTTACTGAAGACTCAGATCCAGTGCCAGGTAGGGAAAAACACATGGAGAGGATAAGATTCTAATATACATAGGATTATATACTTGGAAAAAGAGACTGTTATATTATGCTACCTATGCTGTAGTGAGAAAATGTTAACCTAGAAATCAAGAGATGAACACAGCAATGGATTTTATCACTGTTATACCCAATAATCCCATTGAAGGATATTTGATTTCAGTCCTAATGTTACCAAACAGAAATTGGGGTCCAGCTGCCTGCCATTACCCTCTAGGCAAAAGTCCAGAGGCAAAGGTTTGGTGATGAAAGTCTTCATTCAAAAGCAGTCACTTAAGCCTAACAAGTCACAGCTTTAATCACTTAAACCTATTAATTAAGTCTAAACTCTAATACTTGTTAGTTTTCTAGCATTCCCCATTAGTTTTTATTCTATACGTACAGGGTTAGTTTACAAACTAAAACAGAAGATACAAAAGCTACATAATTTTGGAAGAATGGTAGGCTTCTGCCTCAGAGCCTGTTCCCTCTAGAACATCCGAAGAATCAATTTACCACCTTCTGCTGAGCCAGCTTGACCCTAGGCTGTGCTCGCAGTTGCTCCCCATCCAAAACACCCTCAGTTGGGAAATACAGGCAGCTGCAGCACCATCATCCAGGCACCCTTGAGGAAGAAGAGACTGAAAGCCAGAGAGAGAGGGAGACAACTCAGGAGCCAGAAAACCTCGTGATCCAAAAAGCCAGGCCTCTTTGTTTCCATTGGCTCTGGAGGCTTCAGCTTCTCAGCCAATCCTGTCCTAAACTGCTTCCCATCGCCTCAGCAAACTTCTCTGATGGCCCCTCCTACTCCTCCCGGTGATCTTAATCAGGTCTCTCAGTATCACTAGCAACCTTTAATTCCGCTGGTCTGGACATTTTAATCTCTAAACTGAGCATGTTTCAACTGTGGGACACATGACTGGTTCCATTGAATTGGAAGATGAGACTGTTACGTGGCCAATTTGGGCTCTTTATGCTACTGAATGAACAGACCAAAAAGGGTGGTTAGTCTACTGGCTGGAATGGTTTATCCCAATTACTAAGTGGAAATGGGCTGTTGCTACATGACGGGGATAAGCAGGACTAAATCTGAAACCTAGAGGATCTTCTAGAATGTTTTCTTGTACTTCTGTGACCAATGATAAAGGTTAATGAGAAATTGCAGTAGGAAAAAAAGAAAAAGAGAGAGTCAGCATGATTGAGAAGACAGACCTTCCAGAAAAGATTTGCATTACCCCACTAGGTCAAGTTGCCTGACCAGCAGAGGCTCTGGCTGAGGACAAGGTAAATACGAAATGGGGGGTGGAAGAATGAAGCAATATTTATCAGTTACCTTCTTGTGATCAGTTACAAAGATTAGCAGTGTTGTAGCCTTGTATAGATATTTTTGCTTGTTCTATTTATGTGTTTATTGTCACAAACTAACATGCTTTACTTCCTGATTTTTATTTTTTATTTAAACATTTTTACATTATTTTATCCTCATCTGAGGACATTTTAAAAATTGTTTTTAGAAAGAGATAAATGGAGAGATCATTCAGCGAGAGGGGAAAGGAAGGAGAAAGGGAGAAAGAGTAACATTGATTGGTTGCCCCTTGCATTTGTCCCCAACTGGGGACTGGACCTGCATGTACCCTGATTGGAAGTTAAACCCATGACCTTTTGGTTTGCAGGACAACATCCAACAAACTGATCTATACTGGTCAGGGTGTTCCTTATTTTTTATATTTTAGAAAAGCTTTTGGAAGTTAATTTTTTAAATTTAGTTTTTAGGTAACAGAACATTGCCTGAAACTGTGATAGAATTTGAGAAGTATATACTAAAACCAGTAATTGAGATAATGACTGTTGGGCAAGTGAGAACTTCCTTATATGTAAAAAGAATATCTTGTTATTAGGTAAAAACATAAATTTGTTCTATTATTGTGAAAACAAAAGTACAAGGAGGTGAATACAGAACTGAGAAGCCAAATTGTGAACAGCACCAGTTATAAATTTGTCTGTCACTTCCCAAATTCACCTTCATTATTTACTCTGGATAATAGAGATGGGGTCTGTAATTCTTTTTTTGCTAGTCACCATGAGAAGGCAAGACAGTAGAAGGCACTGGAGGGACACTGGGACAAAGAGAGGCTCTGCTGTACTTCTCATGCAGGCTCCTGAAGTGTTTTTCTATCCCAGGGTCTTGAACTGTGGGTGGATTCAACAGCCTTAGTGTTTTGTAGAGCAGGCGGTGTCTGTAGGACATGGGCCACCAGTACCCCCACCATTCCTTTTGATACCTTCACAGCAAGTTCTGAGGTTCAGTCTTTCCCTGTGGAGGACTCCCTCTGACACTCCAAGCTCTGAGAATGCAGAACTTAAGTGAACTTTACCATCTGTATATCAAGCCCTGACAGTGTTTGGCAAGGAAGTGTGTGTGTGTGCCCCTGCCTTAGAGATTATCCTTGTGTATGCTATTCCTATATTTTTTAGAGTTTTGAAAAATTCATTGCTTGAAACTCCCTTATTGTGCTATTCACCTTTTAAAATTATTAATGTCTGTATTTAATTTTCTTTGATTAAATGTCTCCTGATTAGATCCTGACGGATGCAGGTGACTAAGTGGATTTTTGCTTGGTTTAATAGATGGCATACCAGACAGACCCTTGCCCTTGAAATATTTCCTATTATTGGCTATAAGTGCCTGGCATTTCATATCTGTAGATCCTTTTAATTTCATAGATATTTATGAATATTAGGTGCAGGCTATGTACTATATTCTGTGAGGAGAAATAGAATAACAGCATTTCTTCTTTCAGACTTGCAGGGCAGAAATACAAGCAAAGTCTTTTAAATTATATATTTCCAGAGAGTTAATAGATTTAGTCATCATACAAGCAATAATATAAATTGGCTTCTGTGTTTTTTCCCCCCTTACGAGACTGTTAACTAATACTAGTAGAGTCAGGGTCTAGAAGTTTTGTTTGTTTTAGGCTAGGCATATTAGAAGGTAGGTAGAAATAAACTAATTAGCATTCAGAAGGTTTTCTAATTCCAAAAAGATTAGAAACTCGGTGGTAGGAAGTGAGGACAATATAAAAATTGACAAAGAAAGTAAAAAGCCTAATATTTATTTAAAATTTTCCATAATCCAGGAATTAGACTAGGTTCTTTTACATATTTTAGTTCACAAATGCTCTAAAAAACTATAAATTATATATCTATATATTTTTTTAAAGTTTAAAAATGATGAAATTAATCTTTAGAAATACTAGGTAACTTTTTCAAAGAGCCAGAACTTGAGTGCAAAGTCCATAAATCCATCTCCCAAGTTCATGCTTTTTCACTCTGGGACATAGCCTCTAATATTAGTCAGTCTTAATCCTAAAACAGTAATAAATATTATACATGTTTTGGCCTACATGTAATAGATATCTCATTTGTAATAGGTATTTGAGTTACATTATGCATTCAATATTGCCATCTTTTTATTTTTTTAACATTATGTCATATTTGCCACATCTCTAAAAGTGCTTTTTAGAATTATTTTATCACTTTACTACTGATTGAAATCTATGCTTAATCTATGGTTTTCACTATTGCAAATAATACCTCATAATATTTTTTTATGTATGAATTTTTTGATAACCTTAAGATCATTTCTTAGAATAAATTCCTAAAGATGAAAAGGTATAATCACAGTTATAGCTGTTTATAATAGTTTTAACACACATTGCCAAATTTTTGTATGAATGATTGTAACAAAATACCCAGAATTAATAATAATGGCACATTGAGTATTTTCCTTTTAATATATTGGCTAATTTCCTTGGGAAAATATGGTACATGAATTTTTAGTATTAAAAGTGTTTTATACTAAAAAAATTAAGTGTCAGACTGAATTTGGGGACTGGAGTAATTATATTAACTTTTTTCCAAATATCTTGAATATGTTCTTTGTTTTAGAATGGGTAAACTGGAATATTTTAAATTTTATTTTTAAAAATTAAAATATATATATATTTATTAGTTTTAGAGAGCGGGGAAGGGAGAGAGGCAGAGAGAGAGAGAGACATCAATGTATGGTTGCCTTTTATCTGCCTCCAGCTATAGAGCTAGCTGGAGACCTGGCTTGCAACTTCATTATGTGCCCTGGCTGGAAATTGAACCAGCGACCTTTGGGTTTGCAGGCTGGTACCTTATCTACTGTGCCACCAGCCAGGGCTCTGGAATATTTTTTAAAAATAGTGAATTGTGTTTGTATTTGCCATCTATGTTGAAAATATTTTATGCCTGATGTTTGCTTTAACTTTTATTTATGTCATTAATATGAACAGTTAAAATTTTTTTTGCATAGTAAAACCTGTCAATTGCCTTGTTATTGATTTGATTGTGACTAATTAAAAAAATTTATACTTAGAGTTGATGTTAATATTGCCTATATTTTATATTTTGATTATTAATATATTTAAATTTAACCTTTGATCTCCCTGTAATATATTTTGTTGTATGGCTTGAGGTAAGCAGTAGGCATGTAAGTCTTTTTTTATTTTTTCATTTTTTTAAAGATTTTATTTCATTATTTTTAGAAAGAGGGAAAGGGAGAGAGGCAGAGAGGGAGAGAGACATCAATGTATGGTTGCTTTTCACCTGCCTCCAACCACAGACCTGATTGGAGACCTGGTTTGCAACCTTGTTATGTGCCCTGGCTGGGGAATCGAACCTGCAACCTTTGGGTTTGCAGGCCGGCACCTTATCCACTGTGCTACCAGCCAGGGCTGTAAGTCTTTTTGTATTTTGTTTTGGCTCTATGAAGTGGGCTTGTAATAAATCATTTTTATGAATAGGAGGAAATTTTGAAGTGATTGTATAGCTGGTTATATCAAACCTAGGTGGGATTCTATTTTTGAAAATCTTAGATTTGAAAAGGATCAGCCTACATATTTGGGTTACATAGAGGTGAGTAGAGTGATAAATTTAATGAATTTGTACAATGCATAGGCAGTTGGCTAAATGTTATTTACATATTGTTTATTTCTCACAACATCCCATTGGCTGTGTTTTATTATCTTGATTTTCCAGATGTCCAGAGATACTAGTAGTAAATTAGTAGATTAGTAGTAAGGTCAGTAAGCTGGAGAATGCCTCAACTAGTATACATAGAGCATATACATTTTAAAATTTTTATTTATTGGTTTTTGAGAAAGAGGAAAGGAGAGAGAAATAGAGAGAGAGGAAGAGAGAAAGCAGCATTCACCTGTTTTTTCACCCACTCTTGCATTCATTCATTGGCTGAGCCCTATGTGTGCTCAGATGGGGGAATGAACCTACAACTCTCTAGATGACACTCCCACCAGCTGAGCTACCTGGCCAGGGCTGACACACATACTTTTAATTTGAAAAAATGTATTTTGTACACTGGCTGGTGTGACTCAGTGGATTGGCGCTGGCCTGCGAACCCAAAGGTCACTGGTTCGATTCCCCAGCCAGGGCACATAAACAGGTTGCAAACCAGGTCTCCAGCCAGGTCTGTAACTGGAGGCAGATGAGAGGCAACCATATATTAAAAAAAAAAAAAAAAAAATGTATTTTGTTTTACTTTGAATATTACATGATTAATATTTTTTACACATTGTGGAACTGTGTGAAGTGAAATATTGAAATACCCTGGCTTTTTTTCCATTCTTTTTTTTTTTTACATAAATAGGACATATTCATTCAACAATACTTTGTAGACAGCCCACAGTGTTTGCAACACTCTTTTAGGGTGTCTGCTTTTATGGAGCATACATTCTTGTTTTGTTCAAAACTTGCATTGTTATCTTGTTTTTAAGTTAGCAAAACTTGGTTTGAGGACTTCACATATCTGTTTCAACCCATATCTCTGTCTTTATTTCCATCTCAACCACTATCCTCATCTCTACTTGAGCATCCTTTATTCCATTTAATGGCTCCAAAATATTTCCTAAATATATGTACTCTAGCTTATTTAATCACTGGTGAGAGTTTAGATACATTTTTTGCTCTGAAAGTAGGGAGTTAAATGGTTTGAATTTATAATGTATTATAAAATGCCAGCCCTGTCTGGTGGCACAGTGGATAGGCACCAGCCTGTGAATCCAAAGGTCACTGGCTCAATTCCCAGCCAGGGCACATAACCAGGTTGCAAGCCAGGTCTCCAGCCAGGTCTGTAGCTGGAGGCAGGTGAAGGGCAACCATACATTGATGTTTCTCTCCCTCTTTCCTTCTCTCACTTCCCCTTTCTCTAAAAATAATAAATATAACCTGTTTTAAAAATGACAGATTACTTTCCAAAACTGTTTAATCAATTGACCTTTCCTATCAACACTGTGGGACCGTTCTCGTTTCCCTTCCTCTTCGTAAAGAATGGACTTTATCAACCTTTTAAATTTGGCCAGTCTGAAGAGTGCAAAATGATGTACATGTGTTCATTTAAAATTTCCTAATCCCTTCATATGCAACCTTTTCTTTTCAAACATAAAGATTTTATGGAATGAGCTGCATTGAAGATGATGTAATATAAGAACCAATTATATTCTTTTTCTCCTGCCAGTCCTTCAAAATTGCTCTCCACAATCACGCTATTCTACCCCTGGATGAAATTTGGAGTAGGTCATTTCAGCTTTAGAACATTCTCATCTCAGTAGTTTCAAAAATTCTATGTAGTGTATAGCACTAACATTAATGCTTGTTATTCATGTTTAAACCTTTCTCTCTGCTGGAAATCTTCAGCAGTGAACACGGACATATTTTATGAAGCTCCCTTTTCATTCCTTTATCTTTTCCATTCTTCACCTATTTTTCTATCCCTTGAATAGTTGAGCTCAGTGAGGAAGAAGTATTAGGAAAAAAAAAAAAACCCAGTTCTTTGAGTTTGGTAGAGTTATAATCTCTGGTTAGCACCCCCTTGGGCACTTTTTCTTTCTCTTTTTCTCTGTGAGGTCCTTTTCTTTCTTTCTTTTTTATTTTTTAAGATTTTATTTATTATTTCCAGAGAGAGAGGCAGGCAGAGAAGGAGAGAAATATCAATGTATGGTTGTCCTTCACCTGCCTCCAGTCAAGGACCTGGCTGGGGACCTACCTGGCTGGAGACCTGGCCTGTGACCTGATTATGTGCCCTGGCTGGGTTGGAAGGCTGGCGCCTTATCCACTGTGCTACCAGCCAGAGCCATGAGGTCCTTTTCTTATAGCCTTGATATTTGCATAGAAGAGAGACTGCTCCAGCTTCTTGAACCCACATGATGTCCCTTATCCAGCTCCTGCATCCCCAGTGGTCCACATCTCTGTTGGGGCCTTTTTGTGCCTTTAGGTTGTTTTTGAGGAGGGGGATGCTGCTTTTAAGTAACATTGTATTAACAAGTCTATGAGACATACAGGGAAGTACATGATTAAATGTATAATTTCAGGGTTTTCCTTAAGTGAACATATTCACATAATCAAATCAAGAAATGGAACTTGTCCAGCTGAGCAAGAAGATCGCACTCTGCCCTTTCCCAGAGATGACCGTTCTCAAAGTAATCGCTGCCTTGATTTACACATAGTTTTGCCTGTTTATCTCTAATAATGCTTTGATCTTAGCATTTATTTTACCTCATTTAGTTATAGGTTCAACAGCTCTATTTTTGGTTAGTATTTACATTACACATTTTTTTCTATCCTTTAATTTTCAAACTTTTGGGCTCCTGTTTTTAACATGTATGTTTCTAAAGTAACATATAACTGTACTTTAACATTGTTGCCATTTTTATTTTGTAATTAGAATATTCAGAACGTTATTTTGTAATACAATTGTTTATATATTGAGTTTATATTTGTCATCTCACTACTTGTTTTAAATTATCCCAGTAATTTTGTCTCTCCTTTCGCTTGTCTACCATTTGGTTATTCAAGTATATTTATTATTCCATTACCATCCTCTACTATGTTGTTAGTTTTATATTATTTTACTACTATTTTTATTGATTGACTTTGACATTACAAGTCATAACTTGACTTCTTCAAGTGTTTTGTAAATTACTACCTTTTACACATTCTGAATGTTATATCTTAAAGCACTTTAATTCCTTTCAAGTCCTTCTGCCTCTGTGTTTTTTATTGCACATATTTTATTTATCTGTCAAATATCTCATACTGTTATTTTATGGAATTAACACTTAACCACATATTCACTTTTTTATTACACAGTTACATCATTCTTTTTGAATTTCCATGCTTTGCCCAGTGTTGTATTCCTTCTGCTTGAAAAAATCCTTTTTGTCCTTTTCCCTGTTTCTAGTTTGTTAGTTTGATAGGCTGACAAGAGCATTTATTTCTGTCTTATTATCTGGGAATATTTTTATTTGGTTTATGTCCATCTTTAGTGAAGTCATTTTATTGTTTTCTGACTTCTATCATTTATTTTAAGAGTCAGCTTTCAGTTGTGAAGTTGTGCTTTTTAAGACAAATGTTTCTCTCTTTATTTTTCCTGGGTTTTGTGTGATTTTTACTATGATATTTTATTATAGTTTTCTTTGTATATTTCTTAGAGTGCATGATGCTTCTTGAATCTATGGCTTGATATTTTACATCAATACTGCAATTATATTTTCTGGTATTGTTTCTGAAACATTCTCTTGAATTTTTCTGAGACTCAGATGATATCCATGCAATATCTTTTCATTTGTCTCATATGATTTTAAGGCCTTTAACATTTTTATATTTTTTTTTCCTCTTTGTACTTTACTGTGACCATTTTCCATTGACCTACCTTTTAGAGTATCCATCTTCTTCATAGCTGTTAATTATTCTTATCAATTGTAGTCTTAATTTCAGTCATGTTTTTCACTGTTAATGTAACTAATGCTATGTTATAGTTCTCATTTCTTTTGAGAAATTCTCTATATTATCATTTTTATTGAATATATTTTTTATTCTTGAAGTCCATATCAGATAACTAGATAACTGAGATTTCTAAATCATCTGACCATCTTTTTCTGTTTTTGGATTTTGTCTCATTTTGGTTTTTGACATACTTGCCTTTATTTATTTATTTATTTTGCTGGAATGTTAAGCATCATAAAGTAATAATTTTAAATAATTTAGATTATGCTTTATTCTCAGAATTCTTATAATAACATTTTCTGCTAGGTAGTTTGAATCAAGATCAGACCTCATTAATGCAGACAATGATGTACTATATTTGGAGTTAGTTCTTAAATTCTAAATATTTTTGTATTTCTAGGTTGGTTTTAGTCTTTGAGGTCATTTGCAAGTGACCCCAACTAAAAATCTGAAAATTTCCCAAGGGCATTTCCATCTTGGTGTATCTTTATTTAGTTTTTCTGTCTTCCACCAGATATGACTGCCCATGAATCTATCTACCTTCTCAGCCTCTTGGCAGCTGCTTTTTCAGCTTCTCTGCCTCTCACTGCTTAAGAATCAGCAATGCAAAACCCTGGCTGAGTAGCTCAGTTGCCTAGAGCACCATTCCAATGTGTCAAGCTTGTGGGTTTGATTTCTCTCTCTCTCTCTCTCTCTCTCTCTCTCTCTCTCTCTCTCTCTCTCTCTCTCTCTCTCATTTCTTCTCTCCCCTAACATCAACAAATACATTAAAAAAAAAAATTAACCAAAAAGAATCAGTGATGCCCTGAGGACAAAGAGGATTGGACTGTCAGGATTTCTCTTTTGCATCTCCCTTCACTCCTGGCTCATGGACATTTAAGTCTGGATTTATGGGTATCCCTGAACTTT
This sequence comes from Noctilio leporinus, assembly GCA_004026585.1. NCBI lineage: Eukaryota > Metazoa > Chordata > Mammalia > Chiroptera > Noctilionidae > Noctilio > Noctilio leporinus. Next base: position 108,230 of record PVIW01002230.1, read on the forward strand.
ATTTTCTGTTTTTTTTTTCCCTATTCCATAGTATTCCTAAATGCTCTGCAAACATTTTCTGCCTTAAAATAGCTGCACCTCTTTTACTCAAGTTCTCTCCTCTTACCCTTAGTCTTTTTACCCTCACTGCTGATACAGGTGAAAAGTGGTAAAGATTTGTGATCGGTGGCACAGTGGAGGAGGCGCCAACCTGCAAATTCAAAGGTCACTGGGTTCAATTCCCAGCCAGGGCATACAACCAGGTTGCAGGCCAGGTATCCAGCCAGGTCCGTAGCTGGAGGCAAGTGAAAGGCAACCATACATTGATGTTTCTCTCCCTCTCTGCCTCTCTCCCTTCCCCTCTCTTTAAAAATAATAAATAAATTCTTAAGTTGTAAAGCAGATGGTAGCTGCCTTTGAAAGAAGAGCATGCAAACTGTATGGTCCAGAAACAAATATACCTCAGAAATTAATGCTTCATGAAGTTCATCACATGTAAAAGGAATAAGGGACTGGAACTGGTCACCTACTCTTAACTTTAGTTTATTCACTTTTAGAACGGGCTTTTCTCATTTGCTTTCGGAAGTCAGAAAGCATTTGTTCAACCCAGCTTTGATTATAAACTTGCAACGTTGAATATTGCACTTGGAATATGGAACCACGTGTACATAGAATTCAATCAAGTATAATTCAAAGTATTGTGTATATTAGCATATTTACAATAATGGGATGTCATCACTATTGCTAAAACACTGACATCACTTTTCTGAGCAGAAATTAAAACTAAATTTAAACCTTTTAGTTATCACTTTACCTGAGCGAGCTTAGTTGGGCTACTCATGCAGTATGTATTTTATTAACCATGTCACGTTTAAGTTATTAAATTCAGACTATTTTTAACTTATTGTCATAGTGTCTGCCTCATAGGTTAGGATATTTGTGTAATCACCAGATACTTAGAGTAAAACTTTGACTTAAAAATACTGTTAATGAAGGGTCCCTGGCACTTTTCATATTTCAAATTGTTCTTATGGGTAGTAGGAGATAATTCAGTGCTATAGTGAGGTTAGTTCCCTGATCAGCAGTGAATTTTTTGGTGAGTGGTACAGAGCTTTAAGCTACTTTTTAAATAGTTTGCAATCCTCTGCAAGGTGCTTTGACTGCTCTTTCGGTGATGTTGATTGTGCATCAAGTTTGCCTACAGTTGTGGGCAGCAGGTGAAGAAAGGTGGCTGACATGTTTCCAGCACCATGCATCCCTGTTTTCTATTTATTGTGTGTACTCACTTTCAATAATGTATTTCAAACTGATATTTTTGTAAACAAATCAATGTAAGGACTCAAGTAGTAACTTAATAAGTTAATTTGTTTATTAACAAAAAAGATCTGTGGTCAACTTCACTTTTTTTTAAATCTGGAATCACAGCCCCTCAAATTTATACTACCTTTAAATTTCTCTGATGCCTTTAATGAGATGATTTTTGTATTGTATTCAGCTTCCTAGTTATCATTGATGTCCAAGACAGTCTAGTCTAGTCTAACTAAAAACTTACAAGTTCCATTTTAAGACAATCTAAGTCTTAGTGTCTTCTGCATGATTCTTTTCTATTGAAGTCAGTAAGGCCTGACAATATTTGAGGTGAAGAGAGACCCTGTCCTAACTCACTGGCAGGTATTCAGGACACATTCTCCTTTCCTTTCAGAGAAAATTTCCCTAAGGCCCCACTTTCCACACAGACTGAAGATTGGATGCTTAGCTATTGTGGTAGAACACACTTTTGACCAGCATCTTTGCAAATCTCTTCATTGCAATTTTGTTTGAATGATGGACATTTGATACCTATTTTTTGGTCTTAGTTTAATGAGTTTCTCTGGAAACTGACACAGCAACATTTACTATTTTGTTGCACATATGTTGGCTGTTTTAAATTCTTCTCTTTAAATTACCTAGTCATATCCTCTAACAATTTTCTTCTGCTACCTTTTTTTTTTTAAGATCAGTTTTAGTGTGTTTTTATCTGATGTTAAATACTTCCAAATATGATTTTTAAAGTGTGACATTTACTTTTAACTTTATAATATCATTTATTATGATGGGTGTGAAGTAGAGATCTAATTTCCTTCTATTGTTTTTCAAAATGTGTCCCTTTTATACAGAACCACATAGTAGATAATATAATTTATCATTTTACAAATCATTTAAAGTCTTTCCTTTATCTTAAGCCATATTCAACTTTTTAGATTTCCAAATAAAAAGTTAATAGCATCTAAAATAGTAAGATCCTTATATTTTTTCAATGTTTATACTTATTTTATTAATGTATTCATTTACCACACTAAACATAAAGTAAAAATATTAAATAGTAATGGTACTTAACATACAGGGTACGTGTGATAAAGTGGCAAAATTTTAGTAAAATAAACAACATACCATAAAAGTGCTATATTTTGAAATAAATTTACTCATATGTAAATACATAAACATAGTCATTATTTTATAAATTGTTCAAAAAAGTCTCCATTTGCTGCAATAATAGACTCAATTTGACTTTGGAATGTTGAGCACGTTTTAATGAACTTTATTCATGGACATCATAATGTTTTCAATCTTAGCTTTTAACAGCCTCTTTATTGGAATGAGGTTGTTTATTAACTTCTCTCTCACAAATATTGTATACATAATAGTCTAAAGGATTTGCATCTGATGAACTAAGTAGCCAGATTTCCTTTGACCAGAATTCAGGAACATTGACACTGAGATATTCTTGCACCGTTTTGGTGTTCTGTGCTGGTGCACCATCTTGTTGGAAGATAAAATGATGTCCATTGTGACTTGCTTCATCCATGGTCCAACTACTTCCCCCAAAACATCAAGGTAAACATCCTGTATCTTCACTGATGATCTCCTGGATTCTGTATACAATATCTAGACTTGTGTGATCCTTGTCTACCTTATGTGTTTTCCTTGTTGGTGTGCTGAAAATCAGGATCAACATCATACTCCTTGTTCATGTTGTAAACTGTATGTAAAGGGATGTTATTGAAGTCCACAATTTCCTTAGTAGTTCTCCTTGCACACAGTCCAGAAATGATGGTTGTTCTAACATCATATTCCTTTGACATGCTGGTTGCTCTCAGAATTTAATACTTTATGTTTGAAACAATGATGTTAAATAATAATCTTACAAACATAGTTTTTCAAAATTAATAAATGAAATAAGGAGATGCAACATTATTGCCAATTTATATATGCACCCTGTGTATTCTGATACTGTTTTCTCTTTTTAATCATAATGCTCTTATACTTTCCCCTTTTCACTGTTATGTCTAATACAATGATGTTAAAATTGATAGTTGTCATAGTTTTTGGTACACGTTTGTTACATAAATTTAGGAATGTTTTCATTTATTTCTATCTTAGTATATGCTTAACTAGAAGAAGATATTCTGAACTATTGGAAAAGTTTTTTTTCTCTTACTGTCTTAATAGGAATTAATTTTTTATTTAATGTTAAATGAGCCTTGACATTTTTAGGAAATTTATTGGTCTGATTTCTAATATTCCATTTAAGTTTTTATATTTATGTTTTAAAACTGAGTGGTAACTACATATTTGTGCTTTTCTTGTCTGCTTTTGGAATCATTATAAAGTAAGTTTTAGAAATTGTGCTGGAATGCTTTCCATCTTTTTACTCTTTGCCCTCTGAAGTGTATTGTACAACAAAGAAATAATCTTTTTGTTAGCTACAACCAATAAAATTGGTTCACCTGAAGCCTATTTCAAGAATGGATTTTTATCCATACCTCTACTCTCCTCTAGGTATATTTAATTTATATTTTTTATTTAATTTGGGGGGGGGATGATGCTTTTATTCTTTTCTAAAATGTCATATAGTTGATCTGTATTTGAAAATGTGTGAGCACTTGCAGCAATTCTACAAAGCCAGGAAATTGAAAGCACTCATGAAATTCCACAGGGTTTTCTATACATTTACTTGCCTTTCTATCTCATTTCTCTTAATACTTATATTTTTGGTCACATGAAATTTTATTTCCCAGCTATCACTTTATATTTTTTAAGCATAAATTAATTAAAGGATTCATTTTTTCACTAATCTTTTTCATGTTTTATACTTTTTTCTTTTTTTAAAGATTTGATTTATTATCTTTAGAGAGAAAGGAAGGGAGAAAGGCAGAGAGGGAGAGAAACATCAATGTATGGTTGCCTTTCACCTGCCTCCAGCTATGGATGTGTCTGGAGACCTGGCTTGCAACCTGGTTATGTGCCCTAGCTGGGAATTGAGCCAGTGACCTTTGAGTTTGCAAGCTGGCGCCTTTCCACTGAGCCACCAGCCAGGGCTATATTTTTTCTTGAACCATAATTTATATGTTTGTGTACAGTCTCAAGCAATTCTTCATTCATAGTTTTTGCATCTCCTAAAATGTTCTTATTCCCTACCTCCCATATTTACATGTTAACTAAGGATAAAATTTCTTACTTGAGGCTTTTTTTTTTTGGGGGGGGGGTCAGCATTATGAATATGTTGGTCCATTATGTTCTAACACCCAGATAATATAAAGTTTGATACAAATTTGATTTTCTTTATTTAATATCTCAAAACATTTTGAGCATTCTTTTTATCCTTTAAAATTTCACCCTAACATTTTCCCCTCTCTGGGGAATAAAGATTTTGTTTCTTGAGCTTGATCCCTTCTATTTTAAGGTGATGGTTTTGGAATACTTGTTATCCTCTATTTTGACTTTCAGATTCTAGCAGGCCTAGTTGTACCCTTTCCAGCAATGCGCCCCTGCCAGGTATCAATGGTGTTGCAGGACTCTTCTCCCCTTCCTGTGGTCAGTTGTTACCGTAGACTCAGCCCTGCATCTTCAGCCTCACTGGTCCAGCCTCAGCTGCCTGCTGCATAGCACAGGTGGAAAGGGGCAAGGCAGCCTGGCCTACCTGCTTCAAACACAGGAACTCTTTCTTCTTCTTGTATTCATTTCATATCCTCTGTGATTAGAAGCCAGTGAACCTTCCTATTTTCATAAAATACCTTTCAATATTTTAATCCTGGTTTTCTGAAGTATTTGTTTCTCTCTGTGTCATATTTTTCAACAATTCTTCAAAAAGATTTCTGTTGTGTTGATGGTTTGTTTTTGTTGTTTTGCCCTCCTCTTATTGATTTTCTTCTCTTTTTATAATCCAATGTGTTATTTCATGGCATTTGTAAGCACAGGGCTAGCTTTGAAATCAGTATTTAAAAGGTAAATTATGTTAAACACCAGAACGCAGCAGAGGGGAGCAGCAAAAAAATAAGATATGAAAACCATGAGATTCTACTTCTTTTGTGTCAGCATTTTAAGGGGAGTCTTAATCTGTCCATTGTTCATTTTGCCTTTCTTTTATCTAACTTTATTTTTAGTTGTTTTAGCAAATCTTATTTACTATCAGCACAGTCTGTGCAGGCAAAATGTCTTGATTATAAGATTACAGTACTGATGAAAAACATTTTTTGAGGCACTTTTATTTATAATGACACATCAGTGTGATTATATCTTCTCTAAGAAATTATTGAATTCATAGTACTGCAAGTTTATGAAAACATTTTATGCATCAATAAGTTGTAAACAGTACAAAAGGAATCTGCTCAAGAAGACTTGCTCACCAAGGAACTAGACATTTTCTTATTGTATCTAAGTCCAGTAGCATTATTTTTCATGCCTCACTTAAAAAAAAAAAAAAAAAAAAAGGCAGTAAGCTCCTGGGTTTTTATTTTTATTTGCTTTTTGCCTAATTAACATATTGTAAAAATCAAACAGCACTACCCCTAATGGAATTTTAATCTCCACCTTGTCAAAGTTAATGGTAGTGACCTGTAACATTAGGCAAGATTAGGCTAAAGTCAAGGAGGAATGGTTCCTAATCTCTGAAAGTGATAAAATATAGTTATTTTAAATATACAGAATCACTCTATATATTGTGTAATCATTGTCTGATTATTTTAAAGGAGGATTGCTGTTTCCGTTATGTTCCGTTTAAGTAACAATGAACCTTGGTTTATACTGTCCTAAGCTGAATTACAGAGGGAACATGTGTTCTAGATTCTACTGAATAGTTCCTACTTCATTTTATGTCTTATCTTTTTTTTTTTTTTAAGATTTTATTTATTATTTCCAGAGAGTGGGGAAAGGAGAGAGGCAGAGAGGGAGAGAAACATCGATGTATGGCTGTCCTTCACCTGCCCCTAGTCACAGGCCCAGCTGGAGACGTGGCTTGCAACCTGGTGATGTGCCCTGGCTGGGAATCGAACCAGCAACCTTTGGGTTCGCAAGCCCCATCCACTGAGCCACCAGCCAGGGTTATGTCTTATCTTAAGGTTCATGTATAGAATGCTGTAACAGATAGGTCATCCAGCTGTACCAATGCCCGGAAGAAATAATTTCTTCTTATGTCACTTTCCTAGAGGCCCTTGGAAGACTAACTCAAATGTTTCCTTATCTGGCATTGGGTCACATAATAGTTTCTAAACCAGTCTCTGCCAGTGGAACTAAAATTACTGTGAATAGCTTAGACAGAGTAGAATACCAGAAATGGGATCAGTTTTTTCCAACCCATATGTCTCTGTGGAAGTGGGCAGCTCTATGAATTGAATTAAGTAAAAGAGAGTGAGAATAGAATGGATAATTGGATCAGCAACCCTAAATATTAGTGTCCACTATATCTTAGTGATAGAGGAACAAACTAAATTTGAAATGTTTATTTTTAAGAAATATTTTTAAGTAAAATAACTTTTTAAAGTGATTATATTAGAAAAAAATTGTGTACTGTAATAAAATCTAATAGAAAATTAATAATGAAGTAGAACATTAGATACATTTTTGCCTATAATTCATTTTATATAAATTAAATGATAATAAAATATTGATGAGCAGAGTAGAGCATGACTACTCTACTTTTGCATAATTTTACATTATACAAATTGCATAATTATATTATTATGCAATTGATTTTGAATTTGTTTTTTGTCCCTTAGATACATAAATCAAATGTAATATAGTTTTCATATTCATAAGTTAACACATTCACTGTTCACATTTTTTATAATTTATTTTCTGGTGCTGTTCTATATACTTGTGTAACATGATTGCATTGAGATCAAATGTGTCTAGGGAAAACAGTTCATGAAATATATCAAAATGCAAGTACATACATTTTTTTTAATATAAACTACAACAAAATTGGAGATAATGCTTTTCTAATTTTAAAATAATCAATTACATATGACACCTAAAGTATAATCATTCTTGATAAATACCTACGATTTTTTTTCCATTAAGTTTAATGAAGTTTTAAAAAAATATGCAATCACCTCAAAAATCCATTATATTTCTAGAGTTCTATGATTGTTGCTTCTTTTACTAAACAAAAGATGATAATTATTTGGAAAGCATGAAGTTTAGACACAGGAACTTGACTCTAGCTAAACTTAGTAGTTACCTCTCTAACCCAAATCAAAAATGTACATATTAAGCTCTACTATTGAGTGTCATCCAAACACTACCAGGTACTCAATTTTATTCCTCTGAAATTTAAAGTACCCACACTTCTCTGGGGAGATGATAATGAACATTTAGTTTTGTTAACAATAGGTTGTATGGTGGCTAATCTTGTTTCATATCATCCTCAACTCTGTTTTGATTAATATCAATTTGAATGGAATCAAGTGAAGCCTGGAGGAGGTCTGTGATCATGAGGACAGAATGGGATGTGCTATCAATGCTGGTATAAATGAAGCTTAGAACCAGGCTTTGCAAAAATGGCAGGATAATAACATGTTTGTCTTTGGTGATAAACATCCATGTCAACTTATCCTGAGAGGCATATTAGAGTTTGCAGCACTGAGGCTTAAAAATAACTAGCAATAACATAAAGTCATAGCTCTAATGTTGATAATTTACAAGACTAGGAGAATGTTGTAGCAAAGATTTACTTAACTTTATACACCATTTAGCACCTGAGATGTTGCACTTAGAGTAACACTGCTGACAAATGAAAGCCCATAATTTGCCACAACACTTTTGAAGTGTATGTACTGTTTTCTATAAGTCCACAAAACATGGTGTCTGAAAGTGATTTTATATTTTTCCACTGTTTGAGATGAGCTTTGATGCAAAAACTTTCAGATTTATTTCCAAAGTTCCCACGATGGTAGAATGGTAGAGAAATTGTGTCAGGCATAGTCCCTGGTGGGTTCTCTCTCTCTCTCTCTCTCTCCCTCTCTCTCTCTCTCTCTCTCTCTCTCTCCATATATATATATATATATATATATATATATATATATATATGAAGAAGAAATATCTCCACTCAAGTGACCTTTAACACAAAATGAGAGAAAAAAGAAAAAACATTAAGAACTAAATGAGGATGCTACTTTAACTATGAAAATATCTTTATACAGAATTTAAGATGAATGGAGTCACATGTCAGGGCTGTTAGAGATTGGTGAGAATAGATAAATGCATGCAAAGTAAAAATATTAAAATAACAAATATTTAAATATATATTGAACAAAATTATAATATTTTGAAAATCATTTTTCATTGTATTTCTAAAATCTAAGGTGTGGCTTACACAATTTTGTGTAAGATAGAATCAACAGGAGAATTAGGGGAAAATGTTTATCTCTTGGATTGTGATAATTTCCTCCTCTATTCCAATCCAACGTTTCTGACTTTGGCAGAAAAATCTACATTTTTAACAAGCACACTAGTTATTCTAAAGAAGGGTATATGCAGACCTATTGTAAGACTGAGAAACAATGATGTATATATAGGAATTAGGGAAAAATAATTCAATTTTTCATGTATTGGAAGTTGACAAAAATGCTACTTACAAGAAGAAATTTTAAAAAAAGATTCTATGTCCACTTATATGCCTATGTTGGAGCTTCCTTGTTCTGGTATTTCAGTGGACACACTGATGCAGATGACAACATCTGAATGGTTGAGGGGCTTAATAGACATGAAAAATAATTGTAATTGTCTAGTTAAGTCATACACTTTGGGGTATAGGTTTTCACAGTAAGTGAAAAGAACTATATCCAGACTAGGGCTATTTCATCCATTTCAGAACTAGACAATGCTTAATACGATTAGAAGTAAGATCACAGTATACTCAGGTAAAAACAAAGTTTTCATTACTTTGTGTGATCTGTGATTGTTGACCCAAGTATTGTGGACCCAAATTGGGGGTCAAGTTTTTAGGTATTTCCAAAATCTAGGCTAATGAGCCCTTAAATCATTTATAGACGTTACCCTGCATATTAAGATTAGAAAATTTGGGGTAAAAAGGTACTATTTATTTTATATTTTTTAAAATACATTATTCATGCAGGAAAAATGATACATTTTTGTCTTTGGCTTCAATTAATTAACACAATATATTAAATATCTATTATGTGTAAATTTGCATTTCTAGCTAATACAAAGACCCAATTTCAGATGATCTCATGGAGTAGATAAACTCAAATACCATGAACTATGATAAAAATCAGACTGGGATGTGTAGTTTAGTCATAGGAGTAAAAATGGAATATAAAGAGCTCAGAAAAGTATTCTTCACTTGAAATGACTCTACTAACTGTGAAAGTGCTAAAAAGTTTTGGAGGAATTAATCTTGTATACAAGGTCTCTGTACCAGAAAAAGTCCAGCCATTGTTAATATAATGAGAACAGTATGTGCAATCTCAATGTAACCTGGTGGCCAAAGAGAGTGGACTGAAATGCACATCTGTGAACAATGATGACTTCGCTGTACCAGTCAGTGGAGCTGGTAGATGCTGTTGAGTGAGCATGTGTACTGGGTAGCCATAGCATTCAAAATTTCTGAACGAGTAGACCAACAAATCTGTATCAGCTTATGTTAAGCTTGAGCATTACTACATGGAAACTATTTGGATAATTTAAGAGCCTGAATCTATAGGCAACTGATGGTTGGCAGCTTCATCATGGCAATACACCATCTCATGCATCACATCTCATGCAGAATTTTTGGCAAAACGTCAAATCACCCAGGTGACTCAGCCACTCTTACAGCCCAGATTTCGTACCCTGTGACTTCTGGCTTCTTCCCAAAATGAAACTTCTTTTGAAAGAGAAAATATTTCAGACCATCTGTGAGGTTCAGGAAAATATAATAGGACAGCTGAAGGCAATGGGGAAACTATGGAAGGTCCCAGGGTGCCTACTTTGAAGAGGACTGAGGGATCATTATCTTATGTACAATGTTTCTTGTATCTTGCATCTTCTTCAATAAATGTCTCTATTTTTCATAGTACATGGCTGGGTACTTTATGGACAGACCTTGTATTCTTAAAATATTTAAATTTTAAGCATGCCATTATTTATTTCATCATTGTTAGATACCTAGTATTTGTGTGTACATAAATCTTTCTTTTTTTCCCCCCTTTTTTGCTCAATACCATAATATTTTCCAGGTCCATCTGTGTTGCTATAAAGAATAAAATTTTCATCCTTTTTATGGCCACGTTCATTAGGTGAATGTATCGCAGCTTTTGTATCCACCCATCTACTGATGGACATTTGGGCTGTTTCTAAATGTTGGTCATTGTAAGTAACACTGCAAATGAGGGGTTCACTTTTGAATGAGTGTTTTCAATTTCTTTGGATAGATTCCCAGAAGTTGGATTGCTAGGTCAAAAGGCAGTTCCATTTTTAATCTTTTGAGGAAACTCCATAGTGCTTTTTCACAGTGGCTGTACCAGTCTGCATCTCCATCAAACCTGCAAAAGCGTTTTCTTTCTTCATATCATTACCATCAGTTGCTTGTGGATTTATTGGTGATGGCCATTCTGACAGGTGTAGGTGATGTCTCATTGTGATTTTACTTTGCATTTTTCTGGTGATTAGTGACATTAAACACATTTTCATATGTTTATGGGCCACCTGTATTTTCTCTGTGAAGAAGCATTGATTCAGGCCCTTTGCCCATTTAAAAAAAATTGGATTGTTTGGTTTTTTGGTGTTGACTTTGATAGGTTCTTTATAAATTTTAGACATTAACCCCTTATTAAGTGTGTTGGCAAATATGTTCTCCCATTTACCGGGATGTCTCTTTGCTTTGTTCATAGTTTCCTTTGTTGGGCAAAACTTTCTTAGTTTGCCTTGACTGGTTTGACTTAGTTGTTGGTTGGCTGTCATCTCACAAACAAAATTGTTGTTGGTTCAATTCCTAGTCAGGCACATGCCTGGGTTGCAGGTCTGGTCCCTGGTTGGGGTGCATGCAAAAGGCAAATTGATCAATGCTTCTCTCTCACATCAGTGTATCTCTCCCTCTCTTTCTCCTTCCTTTTCCCTCTGTCAAATAAATAAGTAAGTAAGTAAATAAATAAATAATGTCAAAAATTTTTTTTAGTTTGATGTAGTACATTTTGTTAATTTTTTCTTTTGTTTCTCTTGTGCAAAGAAAAATATCAGACAAAAATATTGGTAAGACAAATGTCTGAGAACTCATTGCCTGTTTTCTTTTAGGATTTCTATGGTTTCAAGCCTAACATTTAAATTTTTAATCCTTTTTGAGTTTATTTTTGTGTGTGGTGTATTAGTGTGGTGATTGTGGGGTTGAGGGGCAAAGGAGATGGATGGATGGAGGTTGAAGAGGGTATAGGACAAATAAATGGTGATGGGGAAACTTCCAGAAAGCTATTGCTTATCTCCTCAGGCACCAATTACATTTTCAAGTATGATTTTAAACATTTGTTATAAAAGTATTAGAGAATAGTATGAAAAATTAATACACAACTATTAGAATCTCACTTTTGGGACCTCTAGTTTTAGCTCTGACATAAAGAGCTTGGAAGTTCTTACTCTTTAATTTTACAACAAGATCAAAGTGAACAAACTGAAAATTAGGACCCATGTGAGAACTGAGGTCACCAGGCAATCTGTTACCTAGAAATCTGAGAAGCTAGAACATTCCAATGTATAGATTTAGAAATACGCATAAAGAGAAACCACAGCCTATTTCTGCTTACCTGAATCAGAATTTACTATAACCAGAGTTTGAAACTCTACATAATAATTTTGGTGAATTCATAGAAGCTGAGAACAAGAAGCTGAGGGTGAGAACAAGAAGCTCCAGGTATCTGATGTCTTCAGAAGGTCTGCATCATTTCATAAGAGTTCTTTTCTAGGAAATGTACAGGGTATTTTTTGTTGTTGATGTTGGGGTGTGTGTGTGTGTATGTGTGTGTGTGATGATCTGAAACAAAGCCTTTCAGGGCTTTGTCAGGGTAAAGAGAAGAGTAACCAGTCTTCTTTCTAACAAAGGTCTGTTTTCCAAGTAAAAAGACTTTACCCAAACTCAGTCCTGGCAATTTATCCTTGCTGGAGAAAAGAGATTTCTCTTTACTCAATCCCCTTTTTGTTTTCCTATCTCTTTGGGAGGATAGGGGGTGGGGGAGGATAGTTGACAAGGGGAAGTAGTAGTTCAGATAAATAGATGGATAATTCTGAAGCCAAGGAAGAAGAGAAGGGGCAAGAAAGAAAGTACCATACAACTAGAGAAACACTTGTGATGGCCCTATCACTGAGACACAAGCCACTAAAATTTAATTGGATTTAATTGGAAGGTTATGGAAAGCTGCACATTACCATACCAACAGAGATCTGCTATGATAATAGTGGATTATATCTCAAAGAGTTGAATGGCAAACACTCCATTTAAGAAGCAGTTCTTAAGTAATTCCAAAGGTAATACAGGAGACAAAATTGAGGACACTAGAGAAACTTGAAGCATCTAGTAAAATTAAAAATTGTCTGACTCCTAGCAAGATTCACATGCGTCCTCATACTAGAGTTCTATTTAACTCAAATTCTATTAGGTAAACTTGTCTAGCTTAAAAAAAATTATGACATGTTAAAAAACAAGAAAAAGCTCACTCTAGAGACAAAAATCTTATCAGAACCAGGCTTAGATATTACATGGATGTTGAAGTTATTAGGCAAAGAATGTACAAAGGAGCTATCATTCATATGTTAAGTGCTATTTAGGAAAAAGTAAACAACATGCAAGCATAGGAAATATAAACAGGGGGAAGGAAACTAAAAAAGAATCCAAACAAATGGATAGATATCAAAAACACTATAACATTAATGAAAAATGTTACAGCTAGTAACATGAGTAGACTAACTCAACTTTGCAAAAAAAGATTCTCAGTGACCTTGAAATTAGGCAAAAGATAAGAAAGAATTAAAATAAGTATGTACAGGGGGCATGGGAAAATTTGGCAAAATTTTAATAAAATAAACTACATAACACAGAAGTGTTATATTTTGAAATAAATTTCTTATATGTAAATACATAAACAATCATTTTTAAAAAATTGTTCAATAAAGTCTCCATTTGCTGCAATAATAGACTCGATTTGACTTTGGCATCTTAAGCACAATTTAATTAACTTTTTTTTTATCCATGGACATCTTCATGTTTTCAATCTTAGCCTTAACAGCCTCTTTTTTGGAATAAGATTGTTTATTAACTTCTCTCTCACAAATGCTGCATACATAATAGTCTAAAGGTTTTGCATCAGGTGAACTAGGTAGCCAGATTTCCTTTAGAATTCAGGAACATTGATACCAAGAAATTCTTGCACCTTTTTGACATTATGTACTGTGCACTATCTTGTAGGAAGATAAAATGACGTCTATTTGTGACTTGCTTCATCCATGGTACACCTACTTCTCTCAAAACATCAAGGTAAATATCAGCAGTCACCTTCAAACCTTCTGGAAAAAACTGTGGGGTCATGATATCTCCTTCATTGCTGACAACACCTAATACTATCACTGTAGCAAGAAACTTAATTTTCACAATTGGGAATTCAGTAAGATTCTCACCTGTTATTTCTTCTCTTGACTCTTTGGTCCTGCTGAAAATTCTTTTCTTTGGAGAAGGAAACCAGAGGGTTTTTTTCTTTGGGATTTTGTTAGCAGTTTCCTTGTTTTTTTTCTTTTTTTTTTTTTAAGATTTTATTTATTTCCAGAGAAAGTGGAGGGGAGAGAAACATCAATGTATGGTTGCCTTTCACCTGCCCCCAACTGAGGACCTGGCTGGAGATCTATCTGGCTTGCAACATGGTTATGTGCCCTGACTGGGAATCGAACCAGAGAACTTTGGATTCCTAAGCTGACACCTTATCCACTGTGCCACCAGCCAGGGCTCCTTGCTTTTTCAAAGTGCCTTTCCTTTTCTGCTGTGTCATAAACTGGCCTCTTCTAAGAACATACGATCTGTATTTGATATCTTCAGCAATAATCTTGCAAACCGTTGCATCCTACATTCTGCAGTTCTCTTGCTATGGAGCATTGATATTCCTGGATCTTCATTGATGATCTCCTGGACTCTGTGTACAATATCTGGACTTGTAAGATCCTTGTGTACCTTATATGTTTCCCTTGTTGGTGTGGCGACGTCAGGATCAGCATCACACACCTTCTTCATGCTGTCAGCTGTACATAAAGAGATGTTATTGATGCCTGCAATTTCCTTAGCAGTTCACCCTGCATGTAGTCCTGAAATGATGGTTGCTCGTATTCCTTCGACATGACAGTTGCTCTCAGAATTTAATACTTTATATCTGAAACAATGATGTTAAATCATAACCTTAGAAACATAGTTTTTCAAAATTAATAAGAAGCATGTGAAATAAGGAAATGCAAAGCTATTGCCAATTGATCATGCATACCCTGTGTAGTTAATGTACATAAAATTTCCATGTCTATTTAATAAAATTGCATTTTATGATATTTAGCTATAGAGTTCTAGCTATGCCCAAGAGATCAAGTAAATTTTTCATAACTTTTCCTGCTTGACACATCAGCAACTGAGATAGGTTTTTGAAGTAGTTTATGTATTAAGTATGCCACAACAGAACTAAAATGTTTATTCTGAATTGTTTATGATGATATACTTTGTTTAAAGTTTCTTATTTATTTAGATAACTCCAGGCTCTATAAGTCAGTTGTACATCCTCACTTCCCATATGTCTTTTGGAATCCTCCAGATTTATTTTTCTTCTTGCTCTGATATTTTCTCTAAAAATACTCTTTAAAAAGTCCCTTGTGTGGTAAACTTTTGAGTTTTTGCATACTTAAAAAATTAATTTTCCTGAAGATGTACAAAAATAGTACCATTGTTTTCTTATACTGTGAATTGCTTTAAGAATGCTCATTCACAACCCTTTTTAACATTGTGTTATTTCATTCAATATACGTTTATGTTTAGAATTTATTCTATCTTTGCTACTATTAAACTTATGATTGTATCTATCATCTACCTTTCCACACATTTATATTTTCTCTTCTTTATCCTTTTTGTTATTTAGTAAACCCTTCAAATCTTAAGGTATTTGAACTTTTTAAATCAAGGAAAAGCTTGATCATTGGTCCTTCAAATATTTCCTTCTTTCTTTTTTTCTTTTTTTCCTTTTGGACTGTGAGTGTATAGCTACTAAAGAAATAGGCAGAGGTTGGGAAAGAAGGAAGAGTAATCATGGAAGAAATAAAAAGTAAGAATACACCACCTAGGAGTGGTCCTGGGGAGATTTCATTAGGTGGAGGCTGTGACACAGAATCACTCCACATCCCTGGCTTCTGAGAGCATCAGCAGCAGTAGAGAAAGCAAAGAAAAAGACATGGGAGATATGGCCCCATCACCGTGTGAATGAGGGCACCATAAAGGAAGAAAAGAAGAAGCATAAAGAAGAGTTGGAAGAAGAACTGGGCCAAGCATCCCAGGTGGTAGAGATGGAGGAACTAGTGCCAGAAGCCAGTGCAAGCAAACAAGTGGGTGCCAGGGTAAGTCACAGTTACCTAAGAAAATGTATTTTCCCTAGAGATATCTTTAGAGGAGATTGTACAAGAAGGCACTACTATTAAGCAAGATGTGAGCAAAGACACAAAGGAACAACATTAAGTTAACAAAGAGATGTCCGTATGTTGACATTGATGTTTTGCCACATCAATGTCAACAACAAAATTATTTGTTGTTCAGAGCCACCTATGTTAAAAACAGAGGTTAACAACCTCTGATGCCTCACAAAGGACATAAATCTCCACTAAGGAAGCCCCTATTGTGTTGTTTTGTAAGTTCATTATAATTGTTCAAATCAGCATGGTATTGGCATAAAAATAAACACATAGGTCAATGGAGCAGAATACAGAGTCTAGAAATAAACCCATTCCTTTAGAGTCAATTAATATTCATCAATGAAGCAAACACATATAATGAGCTAAAAATAGTTTATTCAATAAATGGTATTAGGATAATTGGACAGATATGTGCAGAAAAATAAAACTAGACCATCTTCTTACACCACACAGAAGAATACATTCAAAATGAATTAGACTTAAATATTTGACCCAAAACCATAAAAATTTTAGAGGAATACAAGGGCAGTAAAATCTCAAACATTGCTTGTAGCAATATTTTTACAGCTATATCTCCTAAGGCAAGAGAAACAAAAGAGAAAAAAAACAAGTGGGACTACTTCAAGCTAAGAAGTTTTGCACACAAACCATCAACAAATAAAAAGACAATCCAAATAAAAAGAATGGAAGAATATATTTATGGATACATGAAAGGGGATAAATATCCAAAGAAATTAATTTATTAAACAACATTCAGGTTTGTGAACCTGAAAATTTTTGATCATTTCAAATCTTAATGCCCCACCATTACTCCAGCAAATTTGACTGGTAACAAAAGCCAGAATTAAAATGCAAATACCAAACTTTACCTTAACAGCTCTGGTCTACATTGCCCCTTCGCATTTTAATATATTATTTTGTTTTGTTTTTTAACCACTTCTAAATGTTCTTGGTTCTTCCTTTTTTAAAAAGGGAGTTTTTGTTTTTGTTTCCTGTTTTCTTTGTGCACATCTGCCCTCTTTTTATGACTCATTTTGATCCAATGATCATGAACAAAGGCAACCCCGCTGGTGAGGTGCTGTCCACTTGAACAGGTGCTGCTGTGAGGAAAGGAATCTCTGCGACTAATTTATATAATGGTTTTCCTTCTTCCAGATTCTTCCCATTGAATTCCAATGGAATTACAGTAAATATTTACAGTTTGCTGATAGCAGCAAGTATACTTTATGAGGAAATATTAATATGGATTAAAGCCTTTCTTACATCTTGAAAATTTTCTAATGTTTGAAAAATTCATTGGGGATATATTTTATACTTAACCCTTTTGACTTTCCAGTCCTGTGACTTTTTGCTGTTAGTAGAAAGTCAGAGAAAGTCCAGACTGGAGAATTATGAGGAAGTTCTCTGACCACACACTGTGTTTAGAGACCCTACCGACCCACAGTAGAAGCTTGTCAGTCTCATGCTTTTTGCCCGAGTTCCAGAAAGAGAAAACAATTTCTTCCCTTCTGCTAAGATACTCAGGCAGCTTAAAACTTTAGTGCTTTCTTTCATAATATGTGCAGATTTCAATACTTTCCATTATTTGAACATTTGTATAGAACACTTGCTTTGTATTACATGTCTTTGTCTACATGTAAAACTGACCTTTTTTTATTATACACATCTATCTTTTGCAGATAGTTTGATGATTCACACAGGTTTGAGGACACTGGAGAGAGGAGTTGGTAGGATCTGTGGTGTTTTTTTGATGGTTAGAAGAAAGCTAGACCATTTAAAGCTGACACCAGAGACCTGATAAGGACTTATTAACTGTATTGAACATTTTCCCTTTCTTTTTAACCCTGTGTATAGCTATGAGGCCAGACTAGTTTTATAACAGCTTTAATTTGTATTAAATGACATTTTTTTCTTTCTGTAGTTTTATAAAATAAAGTTTATTTCCAAAATAGTAATAATAACTTATGATTTTGTTTTATAAGTATTACTATTGTTTCACATATAGCTACAAGGGATGATGGGAAAGAGTTTGTTGGCTGAGCACAGGGCATCTTGAAAAACAAAGTAACCATGGTTTTTAAGTAAAAAAGGAAAATGAAAAGTAATGACTAAATGACAGTATCTTTACCAATATTTATAGAAATATGATTCTGGGACTTAATAGCTTTTTGTATCTAAATATTCCTTTTCTATGGAACTGCTTTTTGATCTAGCAATTCCACTACTAGGATTATACCCAAAGAACCCTGAAGTACCCCTTTCATAAGAACCTATGTACCCCTATGTTTGTAGCAGCACTAATTTACAATAACCAAGTGCTGGAAACAGCCTAAGTCCCCAAGGAACTCCTGCCTTTTGCAACAACATGGATGAAACTAAAAACTATTATACTTAATGAAATAAGCCAGTCCATGAAAGACAAATACCATATGGTTTCACCCATTACAGGACACTAATGAACAAAACAAACAAACAAGCAAAACAGAGCCAGATACATGAATACAAGGAACAGACCCTTAATGGACAGAGTGAGGGGCGGTGAGGGGTGGGGGAAGGGAGAAAAGGAGGCAAAGAAGGGGAGCAGTTTAGTCAAGGAACTAGCATGGAAGACCCATGCACATGGACAAGTGGGATTGATTTTGATGGGGAGTGGGTGGGTAGGGAAGGGGAGAGGAGGGGAAATGGGATACATCAACAATAATAAAATTAAATTTAAAAATATTTCCTTTTCTTCCGGCTCAAAATTTTTTCTTTTTAAAATTTAATCTTTATTGTGTTTTGTTCCATTACCAATTAATCCAGTTCTAGCCCCCTTTCCCCAGCTATCACCACAGTGTTGTCCATGCCCATGAGTCCTTTATCTTTAAAATTTTTTATTTTAATATGTCCTTATATTTTCCTCTCTCCCCCTGCTGTTAATCACTGAGTTTTATGAATTTATCCTCTATGTCTTTTAATTTTTAATTAAGCTTTTTCACATTTTTCTGTTTCTTTACATTACAGTCTTTGAGAATTTCATAATTCAATCATGTGGATTCATTCAGTCTTCAGGTTTGTTCATTTAAATAGTCTATTAATAACATTAATAACTTTTTGTTAATTTTCCAAAAATGTTTTTTTGTTCTATGACTTTTTTCATGAAAATGTGATATTGTTTTACAAACATAATAGTTTACAGAAGAGATCTGAAGATACTAATTAATTATTCTAAGTTTATGATTTATGTATTAACTCATTTCATCACATTTTATGCTATTAGAACAGTATTATGCAACTTATGCTAATGCTATTCTTCTAATGCTTGGTGATTCTTGGTTACCATTTATATTTTATTTATAAATAAGCAACCAAATGTATTAGTTTTGAAAAATAAATGGCAATTCTTATAACATTAGCAGTCACTACTCCTCTGGATTATAGGAGGAATTATGGTCAGTGTGCCAGATTCCATCTCCTTGGGAAGATCCCCAGCTTCCTACACCTCACTTTTCTCTGTCTCATTTCATCTAATCTATGTAAAATACCTGTCTGATTTTGAAAAGTTTACTTTCTGCATTTAGCTTAAAACAAAATACTACTTTTAGCTACTTTGACAAGTCCAACACATTCCTTAGTATTTTAATCAACTATCCTATAATAACTTCACAAGGACCTACTTTATTTATTTTATTATTTTATATTTTTAAGACTTTTAATTTATTATTTTCAGAGAGAGGGGAAGGGAGAGAGGCAGAGAGGGAGAGATACATCAATGTATGGTTGCCTTTCACCTGCCTCCAGCTGGGGACCTGGCTGGAGACCTGGCTTGCAACCTAGTTATGTTGCCCTGGCTGGGAATCGAACTAGCAACCTTTGGGTTCACAGTTTGGCATCTTAACCACTGTGCCACCAGCCAGAGGTTGGACCTGTTTTATATGATCATGAATTTTTCTCCTGTTTTTGGTGGTTTCCTCTTTCATAGGTCAAGGGCTGCTGCATATTCATATAAACTTCTTCTTTATCTTTCATATAGTTCTCAATATCTCACTGATGCTGCTAACTGCTTCAATTACCCAATGCCTTTGGGGATGTGTGTTTCTTGCAGACATGTCTTTTGTTATATGAGTGAGCTTTAGAAAAGGCAGAAAGACACATCTAGGTCAGTCATCTGGTTTTTAGGTAACAGCAAAGAGAACCCCATGGTTGAGAAAAAGTTTATATTGTGCTGTAAAAAGAGGATAGAAGATAGTGGTAATACTCTATAATGAGACAAATGATTTCTCATAAAAGCGGCATTCAAAATCATCCTAGGTTACCAATCCCACCTCTTTGCCTGGGATGCTCATGATTTTAACATGGAAATTCCCATGTTCTATGAATACCTTCAGTCCCAGGCAAACTTGAGAGCTTAGTCACCATAACAGAGGATGCATTTTTGAGAACCAATACACCTGGGAAAGAAAGCTTAGCTCTTAACTGTGCATGGAAAATAAGGGCCATTCTCAAAATGTAGTTTCGAGTCAGAACGAGAGTTGTTAAGTGTTGGATTCTTAGTAATTGATTCTATAGCCTAAAAATATTAACTTAATAAATGCTAACCTTTAATATTCTATTCTGATGGGTCACAATTTCTTTAACATAATCAAAATATGTAATGTTATAAAGTCCCTTGTGAGTTAACTGACCCTTGGTAAGTTACCAGGGTAACCTATGGTTGTGATTTTTATCCTGGGATGATTATCCTAAAGAAAAAGAAAAAAGCTCTGTCTTAGTTCAGGCTGCTGTGACAAAAATATCCCAGACTGGGTTGGGTTGAAAACCAGTTTTTTCTGTTTCACAATTATAGAGGCTAGGGAGTCCAAGATTAAGGCACTAGTAGACCTGGTATCTTATGAGGACCCTCTTCTCAGTTTGCAGTCAGCCATCTGCTTATTGTATCTTCACATGTCAAAGAGACATGAGGAAGAAAAGAGAAGAAACAGAGAGAGGGAGGGACAGAGTGGAAATAAACACTCCTAATTATAAAGCACTAATTCCATTCACAATGGCCTCACCCTCAGGACCTCATCTAAACCTAATTACCTCCTAAAGAGCTCACATTCTATACCATCTTAATGGGGTTTAGGATTTCAACAAATGAATTTGAGAACAAACAAGCATTCAGTCTATGATATGATGTTAATAACAATATGAAAGTAAGTAAAAATGATGCTAACTTGAAGGTAAATCATTAATGACGAATTACTCAGTTCTCAAAGGTATAGTTCATGAAATTCTTATGTTTCTTAGGGTGGAAGTTCATTCAGAAAACCAAATAACAGTTCAGAAAGTTGCTTGATTTGTACATATTTATTATTTAATAAAGTTTACAAAACCCAAAATACTATACTTACTAGAGATTTAGTTATATACTATGGGGGGAAGATTAAAATATATCTTTACATGTATGGACATGATAGCTTACTCTTCTCCACTACACAGAAACTATTAGCCATACCATCCAAATTTATTTTCTAAAATCAAATTTATCCTCTAGTTATTAATCAACTCATAGTATCTATTTTATTTATTTATTTATTTATTTATTATCAATGTACGGTTGCTTTTTGCCTGCCTCCAGCCACAGACCTGACTGGAGACCTGGCTTGCAACCTTGTTATGTGCCCTGGCTGGGCTTTGACCTTTGGGTTTGCAGGCTGGTGCCTTATCCATTGTGCTACCAGCCAGGGCCATCATAGTATCTATTTTAAAACTGTTTGTTGACCCTCAACCCCTGATTTCCATATTTCCACCACACTGTGGTAACTGCATGACACTTTTACAATATTCAATATCTCAACATTCAATAATAGCCCATCTGTGTTTGCCTGTGAGAATGCATATGGGTTGTTAATTTCATGCATATTGTATTGATTTATGTCACATGTTCTAAAGGCATTGTCTGAACCATGCTGGTTTTACCTTTTTCTAGTCATCTAATATGTCTATTTGACTTTAAAGGCAAGACTCAATTTTTCACAATTACCTTCAAAATCATCATTTTGAAGCTAAATTTTAAAAGATGTGATGTTCATTTAATCCAGGTGACCCAAAAATAATCTATTTGAATCATCTTGAGTTAAAATAATGAATTCTTTAGTAGAATTGAACACTGATATTATTGAGCATACATTCAAAAATAGTAATAGTTCTTACAGATTTGTGGGTAAAGATAAGCTAAAACATGATGAATTAAACTTATTTAAAAATTTCAATATCTTTATTGTCCATATTGCTTATAACAAACTATTGTGTATGCAATTGTAAGTTGTTCACTATAACTTCTAGCTATAACATAAGATAATATGGTTTTGTTGATTTCACCTGAAAAGGGAACTAAAGTAAATGGTAGTGGAGGGAAGACCAATTCAATAGATTTCAGTCTAAGTCTCTCCTTTATTTTATTTTATTTTATTTTATTTTTTATCCTCACCAGAGGCCAATATTTTTCCATTGCTTTTCAGAGAGAGGAAGTGAGGAGAGAGAAAGAAAAACATAGATGTGAGAGAGAAACATCAATCTATTGTCTCTCCTATGCACCCTGACCAACCAGGAACCAGAACCCACAACCTAAGTATATGCCTTAATGGGAATCAAATTTGTGACCTTTTGGTTTATAGGCCAACACTCCAACTATCTAAGCCACAAAGTCAGGGCTAAGTCTTTTTTTAAATACTGACATGAGACTGCCTATGACAAAGTGCCTTTCAATAGAAAATGAAAGTCAAAAATTAATATAGTGGTGTTTAATATACCACTATATACAAAGAAAATGAATTTTAAATGTTTAGTTTAAAACATTTTTGCACTTGAGTTTTATTAGTAACTAACTTGAGTAGCTCACATAGTTTTCTTTCCAACATGTAAGTTGGAAATATAAATTAATAATTCTATATTATTTCTATTTCTAAATAAAAAATGCATTTCTCTTTGTTGACTATAACTTTAGCTATCTTGTTGAGATAGGGTGGGATAAAGTCAGCACTAAAAGTGAATTCAAGAATATTTTGTTTTGTATTCAAGTTTTAAGTCCAAATAGGAAGACTGAAAGAAAAAAGTATCTGTGTAGATTTTGGTCATTATTTCATTAATTAATAATCATGAAGAATACATGCAGTCACTTTGGGGATACAAGCAGTTTTAATTTATGGCTTATCAATTTTTCTGGTGATAGTCTCTCTTTTCTAGTAATTGTGACACTTTCCTATTTCTCTCCCAAATTCTTTGACTACTTTGTTTTTCTACTCTTCTCCAATTCACACTCTCTTAGAATGTGGTTTTCCTCCTGAGCTTGTGTGTATGTATTTCCTCTTTTGGTTATATATATATATATATATATATATATATATATATATATATATATAATTGGCAGAATTTTAGTAAAATAAACATTCCAAACATACCACAAAAGTGTTGTATTTTGAAATAAATTTATTCTTATATGTAAATACATAAATATAGTCATTATTTTTTTAATTATTCAAAAAAAAGTCTCCATTTGCTGCAATAATAGACTTGATTTGACTTAGGAATCTTGAGCACACTTTAACTTTTCTTTATCCATAGGCATCATAATGTTTTCAATCTTAGCCTCAACAGCCTCTTTATTAGAATGAGGTTGTTTATTAATTTCTCATTCACAAATGCTGCATACATAATAGTTTAAAGGATTTGCATCTGTTGAATTAGGTGGCTAGATTTCCTTTGACCAGAATTCAGCAACATTGACACAGAGAAATTCTTGCACCTTTTTGGCATTCTGTGCTGGTGCACCATCTTGTTGGAAGATAAAATGATGCCCATTTGTGACTTGCTTTATCCAAAGTACAACTATTTCAAAACGTCAAAGTAAACATCAGCAGTCATCTTCAGCCTTGTGGAAACAAATGTGGGATCATGCTATCTCCTTCATTGATGACAACACCTAACAACCATCACTGTAGCAGAAAATTTCATTTTCATGACAATTGGGACTTCATTAAGTTTCCAACAAAGCCACTGTTGTTTCTTCTGTTGACTCTGGTCCTGCTGAAAATTCTTTTCATTGGAGAAGAAAATCAGAGGGTTTTCATCCTCATTTGATATCATACCCACTCCCATATTTCAATAATTAGCCTCCGTAAGCCCAACACCCATATTCTAGATTCTATCATCAAATCTCGGGTCAGCATTTCCAAACTGATGCTAGATTAACTAATGACATTTTTTAAGCAGTACAGAATTAGAAATCACACCTTTCATCTAAGTTGTAGAATGCTTTATTTCTTAGAATGTTTTCTTCATTTGTACAATAGAAGTTACCATCTGTAAGTGCTTTTTAAAAAATACATATACATATGAATATAAAATGATTATTGAGTTTAAGTGTAAAGCTATTGCTCTGTTCCATATGAAGATAACCACCATGAAGATTTCCCTAGCTGCCTCAACTGTAGTGAACCCACAGTCCTTTGAAACACTGTTGTATCCTGTGTAGTATGTCATAATTTTTATACTTATTTTATTTCCACCTTCAACCTACCCTCTGATGAAAAGTTCTAGAAGACAGGCACTCATTACTGTGTCTCTTTAGTACTGGAAACAGTGTCTAGAAAGTCAGAGGTACTCACAAGTAGTTGATAAATTAAATTGGCAATGGACTTTCATATTTGATAAAAGATAGATTCTATCAAACTCATCATTTGTTAACAAAATGGAATATATTAAGGTTTTTTTTTTTTTAAGATAAATCTATATTCCTGATGATGCATGTGAATTAAATTTGTGCTTGGTTCAAAAGTCTGCAGGCAGGCTGTACCTGCCATGGCTGTCAGAGCTCACATGTATAATACCAGAGTAGACACCACTCATCATTGTCAAGCATTAGAGTAAGCAAGCAAACCCAGACTTTTTGTCAATCATACATGGCATATATTGTGTGTGTCTGCTGCCTCCTGAAGCTGTTTTTAAAGAATGTAACACTGGATGGAAACTGTCAGAGTTTTAATCTATCTGTGTCTGCCTCTTTCTGTATCCCCCTTGAATCATGGACTGATGAAAGACATTGCATGCTGATAACACACAAGAAGGGGAAACCTGTAGATGTCATTCATTAATTGTGTTTTATTTTTATATTAAGAGATTTGAGTTCCACAATCTGAATTTCCACATTCTGGCTGTACCACATATATAAATTTATGTTAGCAAAAGGAATATGTAGATATTACCTGGAGGCAGGTGAAAGGCAACCATACATTGATGTCTCTTCCTCTCTCTCTAAAAATAATAAATAAAAAATCTTTAAAGAAAAGTAAAATTGAAAACAAATCATTATACCCAAATTCAGAAAACAAATACCTTGGTGTATCTGAAGGGATGCTCTCTCTCCTATCATGTCACTCTAGCTTTTCCATGTGAATCTTTGAACAAGAGACCAAGACAAACCTAAAGAACAAGATGTTGAACTATCATTTTCTAAAAGATAAAGCTATTTTTAGTGATCAGTTATATTATTGTTACATTGTAAAAACTGGTAATTTGTCATTAAATTTTATTTTAGTCATTGTGTAACTTAGAGACACTTTCTTTAGACTTAATGTATTATAAAGAAAAATTAGAACAGTACAAATAATATCTTAAAGTTTTCCTCATTCAAATATCCTTGGTAAAATTTTGGCAAATATTGGATCATCAATTCAGCCTTAAATATTCTGTAACTCTTGAAGTATCAATATTCTACATTATTAATTTAAACCAGATAAGACTGTTTTAGTTTTTTTTAATTTTAATTTTTATTTATCTATTTAAAAAAAAATATTTAGAGGGGAAGGGAGAGAGGCAGAGAGGGAGAGAGATATCAATGTATGGTTGCCTTTCACCTGCCTCCAGCTACAAACCTGGCTGGAGACCTAGCTTGCAACCTGGTTACGTGCCCTGGCTGGGAATCGAACCAGCGACCTTTGGGTTTGCAGGCTGGTGTCTTATCCACTGTGCTACCAGCCAGGGCTTGTTTCAATTTTCTTAAGTGTCAATAGGAGACTGCACATTCTGTTTTTAAAAATATGCTATTTACAAAATCATTTTTATGTGGAAGTAGATTGCATTGGAGACACAGGGGACTCAAATTATATGATTGATTGAACATAATGATTTGGAAAACTTTCTAGGTGCTATGAATAAACTATATCAACCATAAAATAATTTTAGTAGTTCCTATTTTTAGTTATATTTTTGAAATCATGATTTCTTGTTACAGAAACCAGTAGTCCTCAGAATCAAAGCACATTTAGATTAGTTAAACCCTGGCACTGTGATAGTTAATTTTATGTGTCAACTTGAGTAGATCAAGGTATGCCCAGATATCTGGCTACACATGATTTCTGGGTGTATTTCTGAAGGTGTTTACAGAACAGATGTTTTAAATTGGTAGTTCAAACAAAGTGTATTGCCCTCTCTAAAGTGGATGAGTATCATTCAATCTGTTGAGGATCAGAATAGAAACAATGGTGAGGGGAAGGCAGACTGAAGGTGGAACATTAAAATTTTGTCCTCAGTGCTTGTTTCTCATCCTCAAGCCTTCAGACTCAGACTAGAATCTATGTTATCAGCTTTCAGGCTACTGCCAACCTTCTAGGGTCTCCAACTTCCAGACCACAGATAGTAGGACTTCTTAGCCCCCTTAATCACATGAGCTAATCAACGCCTTATTAGAACTCTATGTCTCTTCACATATAACCAATTGGTTCTTTTGCTCTAGAAAACTAATGAAGGCATATTCATCCAGTTAGATTCTATGCAACTACCACAAACCATGATGCCTTTAAAAATTATTTTCACAGATGAAGATTCAGAAAACATTAATTCATGTCTGCTGGCTTTCCTTCCATGGGATTATTTTTCACTTGCTTTATAGATTTTGATAGTGAACCCATGTTCAGCAGGGCCTAGTCTCCTCTGTGAGAGTATTGTGTGCTCCATGCTTCAGAACCTTCCCTGCCAAAGGAGCTCTTGCTTCTGCTCTGGAATCCAGGAGTTCACTGTTTCAGGACCCCATTTGCT